>CM053786.1:232100917-232700917 GCA_028749045.1 Cupressus sempervirens | reverse complement strand
ATTTATGAGATTTTTCATATTTATTTTTATGTGACTTACCCTTATCTACCATATTAAATCTCTCGTGTGAATATTGTGTCAACATAGGAACTAAAGTATTTTTACATATTCTTAATCCATATTTTTGGTTGGTTCTTTGTATATTTGCAATTCATTCGTGTTGAAAAATGAAAGGTGGTTGTTTTTATAAAAACAATCAGCTATCATAAGAAACAATGTGATAAGGAGCTACCAAATAGTGTCAAAGTGTTCGAAATTTGTTATTTCAAAGTAGAAATTTTGTCATGTGTCCTAACTGATCATAGATCATCATCATGAATAAGAGATCTTCAAGAAGAGGCTCAAAAGAAAATTTTGTGCTTTTGGGCATTTCCTTCAAGAAAGCAAACCTAAATGTGAAGTGTCCTCACCCTTTGAACAAAGCAATGGTGTTTCAATTTCTTGTTGAGATCATGTGTGTTGCACACATTGCATAATATTGTTTATATTGAATTGTTTTATTTTATTATGTAATGTTGCTCCTAGATGGGGTGCAACATGTAGAGATTCTCCTAGAATATTCTCGATGAGTTGTATTGAGACATTGTGATAATATTCGTTGTAATTATTTTATATTGGGGGAAAATAATTAAATGTCCAATATTAAATGTGAGCCAAAGGGAATTTGGTGGCACATGGTTATGTAATATCACTTGATGGTTTTATGGGAGCCTTCTACTATAAAAGCAATCACAAGGCTAGTTGTTGATGAGTAAGACAATTGTTAGCCAAGTGAGCATTTATGGAGGTTGGAAGAATGGCATGGGATGTGTGGATTCATGCTCGTTCATGGCTATGGCTTTAAAGGCTTCCGTGGTTGTATCACAATGTTGTTTTGTTGAATAATACATGGTGATTGATGGTTTTGGAGGCTAATTTTTTTCATTCAATGAGAATTTTCCAAGGTATATCTTATGTCACATTTTTGTGGGTATGTTGTCTATTCTCTTGCATGTTAAGTGTATCTTTATTTCATATTTATTATGGGTTGTGTGAAAATAGTAATATTTCACTTGCAAGTTTTCTTACAAATGGTATCAAAGCTATGGTTTTGTTGTTGTAACCCTAGATTGAACTTATGGAAATGTATGAAAGAATGAAAGAAAGGGTAGATCTAAAGTTTTTGGCTTGTTGTTATGATGGGTTATTGTCAGATTTTGGGCATATGAAATTGTTGGTCAAAAGGATTTTTTGGATGTTTCATTTAAATGAGAGTTGTAAGGAGAGCTTGCAAAAATGACCTCTTAGGAAAAAAAACATACCTCGGCATTTGATCCAAGTTGGCCTTTCCATAAATTTTGATATATAATGTGTCCTGGTTTGGCCATATTGAGAGAAAATGCAAAGATTTTTTTGTTGCAGGCTATGACGGCTGTCAAAATTAATCCCATTGGAACTTTCATCATTAAAATTTCAAAAAAAAAGTTTATATGAGAAAATAAGTTATCTTGTTAAAATGGCCATAACTCTTACTCAGGATGTCAGATTTTGGAAAAGCTAATTCAAAGCACTACAATTTGGTATAGGATTGATTTTGTGATTTTGATGTTTTGTTGAAAGTGTTATGCACCCAAAAGTCAGTTTTTCTTATTTTTAGCATAATTTTGGGTATAACTTGGACATACTTAGTTGCATTTTGGACTTCAAATAATCAAAGGGAAGCTCATAGAGAGCTCTACACATTGATTTAGATTTAGTGTAGGTTTGACATAGTTTATTTGGAGATATATTAATTTGAATGATTTGTGATTTATATTGACTATGGTAACATTGTGAGTTTATGACATGGTATATTTTAGAGATTTGGATTTTGATGTCTTTGTATACTCGGGATATATTTCACATTGATCTCATGATGATATGGTTATCAATTTTTTATTTGGATATGTATGATAATTTTTTAGGTCTACAAGTTGTACAATGTTATAAGTGGTCTATACCTATAAATTACATTTATGGCTTGGATATGAGTTGTCTCTGCGCATTGATATTCCTTCATTGATGCATATTCAGATCAATGACTTGGATTTGGATTGTATATGCTCTTGGTCACATGATTTGTTGTTTTGTCTTCATATATAGATGTATGAGATATTGTTACCACATACAATCATGTTGGGTGATTATGATTAACTATTTTATGCTGACAAGTTGGACACTTTGAGAGTTAGATGCTCCACTAATGGATATGATCATGGTGTCATGAATTTATGGCATGACATGATTGGATATGTACATGTACTTCATTAATGTTCATTGGTTTGGATTTTTTATTGGGTTATGGCAGTATGTCTTCTTGGTTGAGGATCATGGTTATTTGATTTCTTTTGAGGAGCTCATGATGTGCACTTTGATTTTTTTATGTTTTGATGCCTTGGTTTCTTCTCATGGTTAGAGGATGGTTTTTTATATAGCTTGGATACATAGTTTAGTGGGAGCTTGTGATGGTGATGATGTGGTGTTACATGATTAGATCCTAGTTTATTTTGTATCTTCTTGGTTTTCAACTTTAGACTGACACTTTGGTTATGTATGTGTAGTCCGAAAGGATCTTCATGTATGATATGGATGTTATGATTCCATAGGCAACTTGGTACCATAACTGACTAGGATTTTTGGGCATTGATGTATGAAATAACTTTGAAATATCAGTCCCACACATACCTTTAGATTTCCTAGTTGGGGGTGATGTGATCACCTGATCCATTGGATGAAGTGACCTCATCTAAACTTGATGTGTTGCAATCTTCCTTCTTCTTCCATGTTTTGTCCATCTACACTTTGACCATCTCAACATTGATCCTTTTTTTGTCTTCATTGTTTCCATTACTTAGAGATGGTGATTTGGTTGTACAATTTATGCTGATATGACCATTCTTCAAGAAACTAAAGCATGTAGTCTCACTCAACCATCTATTGTATTTGTCTCTTAAATGTGTTCTAATAAAATTCTTAGGAACATGTCGATACTCTTGACAATACTGACAGTTGTGCTTTGTGTTTTAATCCTAGTTGTAGGATTTTCCATTGTGTTGTACCTTTGTCTGCTTGTTTGATGTTCACTTGGCATTAGATTTGCATTCATATGTTTTATGTCCATACTTTTGAAAATTATGGTAATATTCTTCAAATATTTGTGTGCTTAAGTTGTTGGTTCTACATTCATATGCCTGATGTCCTTGCTTGTTGCACTTATGACAATAACCCTTGAATTTTTGCTTAGGGTTATGATTTGCATTGTTGCTCCTACAGTTTGTAGTTCTTACCTTTGTTATTTCTTTATTTTCCACTTTAAGATGATTCTCCTTCCTTAGTACTAGTGTATCCTAAACTAATAGTATCATTGTTAGATCTAGGAGATCTCATTAGTTTCTCAAAGTATTTGATGGCTTCACTGGGTTTGTTGAAACTTTCAGAAAATTCCTTTTCTCTTCTTACTTCATTCCTCAGTTGTTCATTTTGTAACTTTGGGGTTGTGATCTCCATGTCATTTCCATTCAGTTCATGATTTGAAATCATTAATTGATTCATTGTATTTAGTTGCATGTTAGCAATATTTGCACCTTTGATGTCTTCTATTCCAGTCTATTGATCAGTATTCTTTTGTCATCTTCAAACATGACTTTGTCTTTCTCATCTTTCTTTTTATGCTCAGTCACCTCACATAGAAATAATGATTAGACTTCTTATTCTATCTTAAGATTACTAATCTCTTTAGTTAGGACACCATTCTTTTCTATTAGATCTATAACTATTGCATCAAACTTACTTGAGTTTTCATCTACAAACAATTTAGTAGTGTCTTCCTCTTGGTGATGTGTGTTATTTTCCTCAATAGTTATCTCTTTCCTTCTCTTCAGCGAGCACTTCAACTCATCTCTTTTTTCATTGAGTTAGTGTAGGGAAAGCTGGATTTTAATCTTCTAGTTCTCAATAGTCTTTCCCAACTTGTAGACTTCCATCTTCAAGATCTTTCCTCAAAGTTGTAAAGATTTCCTTTTTAAAGAACAATGCTCTAATACCAATTGTTGGAATTAAAAATGGGAAAGTAAACTCTGGGAGGTGGGGGGGTGGGGGAGTGAACTAGTTCTTCAAAACTTTAACCATAAAAACATTCACCACACATCTATTTCATAATTTATCATGTAAATTGAAATAGCTAGCTACACATGTTCATCCATAGCATGAAACAAATAACACGTAACACTATAAGTTTGTTACCTAGAAACCCTCTAATGAGAAGGTAAAACTAGAGTGGAGATGACACCCACAAATCTTCACTATTGTAGTTGTAAAATGTATCCAATGAAGGTCACAATTGTTTGATCATAAACTATGATCTACCCTATGAAAGGTTTGACTTGTTAAAGGCTTATAAAGACTATTAAATCTTACCCTGTTAAAGGATTTCAACACCCTGCTAAAAGTGTGCCTTGGTAGAAGACTTAAACTTGTAATAAAACAAGCACCCTATTAAAAGATTTACAAAAGCCTATTAGGACTACTTAGTTAAGAGATTTTCACTAATTCACCTCTTAGAATGTTTTAGCCTTAATCCTTTGGTTAGCACCTCTTTTCTAGATATCAGATCTCCTCTTTCCTAATGTGTACTTGATCCTCTTGATTAGATGTATCTCTTTTGTCCTTTAATTGCTCTGCTATATTCTCTCTAACTAATTATGCAATTCATATCTCTCTCACAAACTCCTTAGTCACCATGAATTCTCTCTCTACACTTAGCATTCTCCCTTCTCTTCTCATCTACACATACAAACTCTTTAGAGTTTTCCCTCCTTAAGAAGGCTTGGGTAAGCTAGGGTTAGGTAGGAGTCAACAATTGTGATTCATCCATTTTTTCACTTAGAACATCCCTTAATTTGATTGGTTGCATGTACTGCATAGGGATTCTCAATATACCTTTGTATATATCTTCTAGAATCGTAAAACAATCCTTAAGTCGGCCTAAAAATGATTTACATGGGAGTTTGTGCCTTCACAAATAACTATGCCAAAAATTGTTTACTCAACACTTGAAATCCCTGATGCTCAACATTCACTATATCCTTAATGTTGTAACTCGGCTCCTAAATAACTCGACATTGACTATTTTACTCGGCATCTGAATCACTCAACATATATGACTTGCTTGGCACTTGAGTGACTCGACACATACTAGTGCTTGGCACTAACTACGTATATTTCTCAGCATACACTACTTACTCGGCACATACAGAGTTCTGTAAAGTAATGACTTAAGTGTTTTGTCACTGCCAATGAAAGAGATAAGTATAAGAGATAGTTTTAATAAAATGAATTAATCAAAACAAGATAACTAAGCAGGTGTAATTATTTTATTCATAACCTTTGGAGTCAGATGAAAGTGCAATCAATTAAGGTTGGAATCTAATAAAATAATCTAATTTGAAAGACTATTTTGTTAAAGATTGTTAAAGGCAATGGTGTTATGAATAGGAAACTAATTAAAATAAAATAAGGTATGATTTGAGACTTCTCTTTACAAGGAGACATAATTTTTCTTTGAATAAAGTGGATATTGTGATGTCCCCTTTCCAGTTGAAACCTCTCAGTAATTGAAATTATCCTATTATGTGACCCTTGTAGGCTAATATGGTGGTTAGTGTTAGAATTATTTAGAATAACTGAGAGGGGGGTTGAATCAGTTATTCAAGGTCCAAAATTCCCTATTAATACCTTTTTCTACTTTTAATGAATCCATATACTCTTCATCCATCCAATACTTAAATCAATCATATAAGCAAGTTACTATAAATCAATATGCAATGACAAAACATCCAAAATCAACACATGACACAATGATTTATGTGGAAACCCAATTTGGGAAAAACCACCAGTAACATGCTACTTGATTTTCACTCTTCTGAAGTGATGCCTTGTTAAAAGCCTACCCTGTTAAAAGCTTACAACACACTGTTAAATGTGACCTTGTTAGAGGATTTGACCAAACTGTTAGGAATGGGCCTGGTTAAAGGTCTTTAGAACATTCACTTGGAATTTCACCCTATTAGAGGATTTATCTAATGGCTATTAAACCAACCTAAGTCCATAGGATTTAAACTTATTGTTACAATTGCTAGAAAGTAACGATAATGGTCTTTTGATCTGATATAACTTACAACATACTTTGCAAATTTCATAACACACTTTCAATTCAATCCTTATGCTTGGCTTCAATCACTTCAGCTCTGACTGCTTGTCTCCCTCTCAAGCTCCGTCTCCTTGAGTCTTCTTACTCATTCTGCCAATGCAATCATCCTTGTGGTCGTCTATTCAAATTGAGTTCCAGTGCTTTCTTCTCCTAAGCACATTCTACAGTACTTCATGCTTTTATGCTCGACCACCTCTCTCTCACTATCCCCTTTTTTTCATTAACTTATGTCTTCTTAAATAGGAGTCTGATTTGCCTTTGCCGCTCAATTCTCCCTCTCCAGTTTTAGGGCTTCAAAATGGGTTAGGTAGGATACAATGTATCTACCCCATATCTTGTTCTCTTCTAGAAACTTTGCCATTTGTATCCTTAAAAGAAAAATGTTCTACATGGTGTTTTGTGCCACCAACTCATCATTCTTATCTTCCTTTTAATTCACAAATTTCTAGATAACAACCTTGTCGGCTTAGATCTGGCGAATCTTCGATTTCTAAAATAATGCAGCAGCTCGACATTATTGAGTTACTGGTGCTTGGCACCTCTATGTTACTCGGCACCTATACCTGCTCGGCACTTGGTTCTACTCGGTACTTGGTTCTGCTCGGCACTTGGTTCCGCTCGGCACTTGATTCTACTTGGCACTTAGTTCTACTCGGCACTTGATTAACTCAGTGTCACTCGGCATCTAAAGTTTACTCGGCATTAACTAGAAATTTGCTCGGCTCTTACTAGCTTGCTCGTCTCCTTCTCTCTAATGATCTTAGTTTGAGCTTTACAAAAGACTTAGCTAAAACCTTAAATCTTTGATATATTTCAGTGTGCCCATTCTTTGTATCTTATAGTATTCCATCAAATACACTTTTTCATCAATGGCTTAGCTGATCCTTGTACTTCATTACAATATCATAACTTCAACCTTTCTCTAGGTGTTCTAGTTACCTCTTATTGATTGTCTCCTCCTTGACAATCAACTAATTGATAGTATTTGGATCACTAAAGCAATTGTCATTCCTGCAAGTAGCAAGTTTGACATCAATGACAAAACAATGATTGAGGACATTCTTTACCAGTTCCATATATTATTCCAACAACTCTTCTTATGATCATTTCAATCATTTCCAACAATCTCCCTCTTTGGCATTGATGGTAAACCAAACTGATCAGGTAATCAATTCAGTTACCACCAAGATTGTATACGTTGTCTTGCTGCATTTTTACTACTTATCTCATATATCTCCCTCTTTCTTTGTATTGATCAGTTTTCTACATATTTCTCCCTCTTTGACATAAATGCCAAAGATGTAGCATCTTTATCATGCAAAATATAAGCTTTGGCTTCTTGTTGATTTTCTCCCTCTATCACCATGCTTGTGACTGATTTGGAGTTTTTGTTCCTGCTGTCATCCTTTACATCAACCTGTTAATATTTCAATGATTTATTCCTGTTAATGCAAGGCAGCTTTCTTGTTGCCTTAAATAGCTTGAGTTAGGGGTATGACCCCCAACTTGCTTCTAAGATATTCATAGGCATCCTTGGGCAATGGTTTGGTGAAGATATCTGTAGTTTGTTCCTTTGTGTGAATGTATTCCAACTTCACTTGTTTGTCTTTTACCAATTCTCTGACATAATGATACTTGATTGCAATATGCTTGGTTTTTGCATGCATCACTGGATTTTTGGATATTTTTATGGCACTTGTATTATCACAATACAATATCACAAGTTTTGTTACTTCTTCTTTCATTCCATTCAATAAATGTGTGAGCCATACAATGTTTGTGCAATTGACTGCAGCTGCCACATATTTTGACTCTGCAATGGACTGTGATATACATGTTTGTTTCTTGCTAGTCCAGGTAACCAGCCTTTTGCCTAGAAATAATGCACCTCCACTTGTGCTTTTTCTGTCATCAATATTTCCTCCCCAGTCTGCATCTGTATAAGAATTGAGCTCAAATTTCCCATTCTTTTTGTAGTATAGACTAAAGTCATCAGTTCCTTTGAGATATCTCATTATTCTTTTTACTACTATGAGATGATTTTCTTTAGGATTAGCAGAGAACCTAGCCACTATTCCAACTACTAATGCTATGTCTGGTCTACTATGTACAACATATTATAGTTTTCTAATCATAGATCTGTACATTGTTTAATTAACTTCAGCTGACTCGTCATTTTTGGACAGCTTATTTCCTGTGGCCATTGGTGTGCTGACTAGTTTGGATTCCTCCAATCCAAATGTTTTAAGAATTTCTTTGATGTACTTTGATTTTGTAACAAATATTCCATGTTTGAGTTGATGTACTTGCAATCCAACAAAAAATTTGATTTCTCCAAACATAGACATCTCAAATTCATGTTTCATTTTGTCAGCAAAGCCTTTGCAAAGTACTTCCTTACCTCCAAACACTATGTCATCCACAAAGATTTCAGATACAATAATGTCTTTACCTTCTTCTGATTTGATGTACATGTTGTTGTTATCATCAGTTCTTTTAAATCCAATTTGCACTAGATACTTATGAAGTCTCTCATACCATGCTCTAGGTGCTTGTTTCAAACCATAGAGTGGTTTATGTAACTTATACACCATATCCCTGTTGTTTTCATCAACAAATCCTTCTGGTTGTTTAATGTAGACTTCTTCTTCTAGTATACCATTTAAGAAAGCAGATTTTACATCCATCTGATAGAATTTAAAATCTTTGTAAGAAGCATATGCAAGTAAAGTTCTTACTCCTTCCATTCTAGCAACAAGAGCGAATGTTTCTCCATAGTCTATTCCTTCTTCTTGAGCATAACCCTTACATACCAGTCTAGCTTTATTTCTGGTAATCTCACCATTCTCATCTAGTTTGTTTCTGAATACCCATTTGGTGCCAATCACATTCTTGTCAGTTGGTCTGGGAACCAAACTTCAGGTTTTGTTTTTTTCTTATTTGATCAATTTCTTCTTCCATAGCTTTATACCAGTCATCATCTTGTAATGCACCATATACTGTCTTGGGTTCAGATTTTCTGATCAAACATGATTCATATCTTAGTCTGTTCCTCATCATTGGTCTTGCATCTTTGTCACCAATTATCTGTTCAACAGGGTGATGTCTTTTTACATATTTGGATAATCATGGCTCTATCCTTGTTTCCATGTTTGATCTTTCGGATTCAGGATCACTATGCACTTCGTTGTCAGGTTGTTCTTCATCATGTATGCTGTCTTCAGAATCAGATTGTGCATTTTTTTCATTCTGCAACTCGGCTTCTGAATGCAATTCGGCATTCACTAGTTGTGAATCAGCTGAAACTAATACCTGTTGTTGATTTCCAATTTGATTGACATCATTTTCATCAACAGTCATTCCTTCATAAGAATACACAAAGGTTTTGTACTCTTCCATTTTCTTTGGTTTTTCAGCTTGGACTTCTGTGTGCTCATCAAAATTTACATTTGCACTTTCCATAATTTTTTTAGTGTTAATATTCAAACACTTATATGCCTTACTTCTAGTGGAGTAACCAAGAAATATGCCTTCATCACTTTTTGCATCAAATTTTCCATTTCTAACATCTTTAAGGATAAAGCATTTGCAACCAAACACTTTGAAATGTTTTACATTGGGTGAGTGACCATACCATAATTCAAAAGGTGTTGTATTTGTACCTTTCTTGACTTGTACTCGGTTCAGTGTATGAACAGCTACACTTACAGCTTCTCTCCAATATTTTAGAGCAACATTCTTTTCCATCATTAATGTTTTGGCACAGTCAATCACAGATCTGTTTCTTCTTTCAGCAATTCTATTCTGTGGGGGAGTTCTAGGAGCTAACGTTTGTCTTTTGATTCCTTTGTCATTACAGAAAAATCTCGAATTCTTTTGATGTAAATTCACCACCTCTATCTGATCTTAGGCATTTCAAGCTTTTTCCAATTTCCTTTTCAAATCTAGCCACATACCACTTAAACATTTGAAAAGCATCAGATTTTTGTTTTAAGAACATAACAGTCATCATCCTGGAATAGTCATCAACAAATAGCATTATGTATTTATCTCCCCTATAACTTTGTATTTCCATTGGACCACATAAGTCAATGTGAACTAACTCAAGTATCTCTTTAGATGTATAGTTTTTGCTTTTGAAACTTGATTTTGTCATCTTTCCTAGCTGACATTGTTTGCACATGATATTATTAGGCTTCTTCAATTTTGGTAAACCTCTGACTTTCTTCATTTTACTGATGTTGACTAGATTGTCAAAGTTGACATGACATAATCTTCTATGCCATAACCATTCATCATCAAATTTTGCAAATAAACAAGAAACATTATCCATATCAAGGTAAAAACAAATTACTCTTTGTTTGATCTCCTTTTCCTATCAGTTTACCATCAGTATCATAGATTTTTGTAGTTTTGTTTCCAAATTCCACTTTGCAACCTATATTGCCTAACTGTGAGACACTCAGTAAATTGTACTTTAATCCTTCAACATAGTATGCATTGTCACATGAAATTTGTTCTGTGAGCTTAATGGAACCTTTTCCTTTGATTTGACATGGAGTATCATTACCAAATCTAACACTGTTTCCATCATACTGAGTAAAGTTAATAAACTTACTTTTGTCTCCTGTCATGTGATGTGAGCATCCACTGTCTATGATCCATCTGTCATTCTTGTTTATACATGTTACCAGTGATGTGGTCTCTTCTTCATTAGATTGGTCCTTCATAGCTACATAAACAACTTCATCATCATTATCATCAGAATTTTCTTCAACAATATAACACTTCTTACCTTTTTCTTTTTAATCTCTCTTGTCATCATCTCTTCTGTTCTTGTATTTGTTGCCTTCCTTGGAATCCTTTTTTTGTGGACATCTTGCAACAGTATGACCTACTTCATTGCAATTGAAACAAATGATAGGCATCTTACCTTTGAATTTTCCTTTCCCCCCTGTGAAATCTTCTAGCAAGCAAAGCTTCCAATTGTTCCACATCTTCCTCATCAGTGCTACTGTCACTAGATACATACTTCATTTTTCTTCCTTTCTTTGATTTCACCTGTTTGGCATCTTTCAGTGATAACTTGGCCTTAAAAGCAGATTCAACATTTTCAGGTTTTTAGTTGTCAAAGTTGGATAATTCAAATGCAGTGAGTCTACCTATTATACCTTCAAAACTTAGATTAGTTCCTGGTATACATCTTAGCTCTTGCATTGCTAATACTCTAATAGCATAGATAGGGAGAAAGGTTCTTAAGAACTTACTATTAACAGTATCTTCATCCAGTTGACCACTCAAGCATCTTATTGCACTTACCACTTCCTTTATTCTTGCACCATACTGAGCAACATTCTCATTTTCTTCCAGTTTCATGTCATCAAACTTTCTTCATAGGCTTTCTCTTTTTGCTCTTTGTACATTCTGATCTCCTCCATAGATGTCTGATAGGGCTTTCCACATTTTGTATGCAGTATCACATCCTTTGATATCATCAAATTTAGCATAGCTGAGTGCAGAGGCAATTTCCAGCATTGTCTGGTTGTGTTCTTGCTTGTTTTTCATGTCTTCTGCAATAGGAGCACCTGTTGGATCTACATGTTTAGTAACAATTGAATTTTGGGCATAATCTCCTATGGATCTAAGATGTAGCTTCATCAAACTTTTCCATGCAACAAAGTTGTCTTTGTTGAGCTTGGGAACTTCTCTCTTTGCCATTTTGATCTTTTATGCTTGTAGTCCTTTTAAACTAAATCAGCAATTAGCTCTGATACCAATTGTTAGAATTTTTTAGAATAACTGAGAGGGGGGGTGAATCAGTTATTCAAGGTCCAAAATTCCCTATTAATACCTTTTTCTACTTTTAATGAATTCATATACTCTTCATCCATCCAATACTTAAATCAATCATATAAGCAAGTTACTATAAATCAATATGCAATGACAAAACATCCAAAATCAACACATGACACAATGATTTATGTGGAAACCCAATTTGGGAAAAACCACCAGTAACATGCTACTTGATTTTCACTCTTCTGAAGTGATGCCCTGTTAAAAGTCTGCCCTATTAAAGGCTTACAACACACTGTTAAATGTGACCTTGTTAGAGGATTTCACCAAATTGTTAGGAATGGGCCTAGTTAAAGGTCTTTAGAACATTTACTTGGAATGTCACCCTATTAGAGGATTTATCTAATGGCTATTAAACCAACCTAAGTCCATAGGATTTAAACTTATTGTTACAATTGCTAGGAAGTAACGATAATGGTCTTTTGATCTGATATAACTTACAACATACTTTGCAGATTTCAGATCACACTTTCAATTCAATCCTTATGCTTGGCTTCAATCACTTCAGCTCTGACTACTTGTCTCCCTCTCAAGCTTCGTCTTCTTGAGTCTTCTTACTCATTCTTCCAATGCAATCATCCTTGTGGTCGTCTATTCAAACTGAGTTCCAGTGCTTTCTTCTCCTACGCACATTCTACAGTACTTCATGCTTTTATGCTCGACCACCTCTCTCTCACTATCCCCTTTTTTTCATTAACTTATGTCTTCTTAAATAGGATTTTTATTTGCCTTTTTCGCTCAATTCTCCCTCTCCAATTTTAGGGCTTCAAAATGGGTTAGGTAGGATACAATGTATCTACCCCATATCTTGTTCTCTTCTAAAAACTTTGCCAATTGTATCCTTAAAAGAAAAAAGTTCTACATGGTGTTCTGTGCCACTAGCTCATCATTCTTATCTTCCTTTTAATTCACAAATTTCTAGATAACAACCTTGTCGGCTTAGATCTGGTGAATCTTCGATTTCTAAAATAATGCAGCAGCTCGGCATTATTGAGTTACTGGTGCTCGACACCTCTGTGTTACTCGGCACCTATACCTGCTCGGCACTTGGTTCTGCTTTGCACTTGGTTCTGCTCGGTACTTGGTTCTGCTCGACACTTGGTTCCGCTCGACACTTGATTCTGCTCGACACTTGATTCTACTCAGCATTTAGTTCTACTCGGCACTTGATTAACTCTGTGTCACTCAGCATCTGAAGTTTACTCGGCATTAACTAAAAATTTGCTCGGCTCTTACTAGCTTGCTCAGCTCCTTCTCTCTAATGATCTTAGTTTGAGCTTTACAAAAGACTTAACTAAAACCTTAAATATTTGATATGTTTCAGTGTGCCCATTCTTTGTATCTTATAGTATTCCATCAATACACTTTTTCATCAATGGCTTAGCTAATCCTTTTACTTCATTACAACATCATAACTTCAACCTTTCTCTAGGTGTTCTAGTTACCTCGTATTGATTGCCTCCTCCTTGACAATCAACTAATTGATAGTATTTGGATCACTAAAGCAATTGCCATTCCTGCAAGTAGCAAGTTTGACATCAATGACAAAACAATGATTGAGGACATTCTTTACCAGTTCCATATATCATTCCAACTCTTCTTATGATCATTTCAATCATTTCCAACAGTTAGAGGGTTTTATTGGGGATTGGCACTTTATGTTGGGGCATAATTTCATATTATAATATTATAACAAAGTAAAAATATTATAATTTCATATTATAATATTATAATAAAGTGAAAATATAAGAAAATATTTTATCCCACATTGGAGAGAAAAGTAAGTGAACTCCCACAAGGAAAGAATAAAAGGGGCATGAGATGTTCTTTTCTTATCATCCAATTATTGTTGTTTACATTTAATGAGTTTTTTGGAGCCAAAGGGTTTCAGCACTTGTCACTGGAGAACGAAGTTCTTTTGTGTGCCTCCATTTGAGCTAGTGAAATACCCATTGAATTTTGTATTGGGAGGACATCATATAGGTGTTCTATTTGAGCATATTGGTGAAAGATCCTTCAAGGGGTTGCAGCTATTGGAGAAGACAAATCAGTTTTTTCATTGTGCCAAATTTGTGGCCTATGGCCACATTGTGGAGTATGATTAAAGGAATAAGTTGGATATGGCTATAGTGATTTGTTGTGGTGTTGTTTCTACTACAGTGACTCACTACAATAAAATTTGGATTTCTTGAGCAATTTTTAGGTTCCTATCCATTTACATTTTGCATTGTATTGAGGTTAGATCTTAATATCTTAGGGCATTTGTAGGGATTTAGAAATCAGATATGGAAGTTTTGTAATATTATTTATATCATAATCTTATATCAAAAAGTTGGTAGAAGGGATTAGACTATCATTGAACATCATAGAAGGTGTTTCCATAATGTCTTATTGTTACAGATGCATATATTCTTATTTGCAATCAATGTTATACAAAAACATTTGCATCCTCAGTGTTGGATGTTTTAGAGTTCTTTGCAAGCATATATATTAAAGTTTGGCATCTAGAAAGCAATCAGAATTTAGATCTACAATATATATCTTGTGTGCAAAGTGTTTGACAAAATTATCAGGGTAAGAAATCAGAAAATTAGAATTAGAATTGCAATGAATATTACAGATATAAATAAAGAAAGGAAAATGGAAAAATAAAAAAATGTAAACAATAAGAAGAAGATGAGATGATTGTATAAAACTAAGAAGTGATGTTGTGAGAAATAATTTCAATAATAAGTGTGTGAAGTGAATATAGAGGATAAATGGAGTAAAAGTGGTGATTAAAATAATTGTTGATATTGTGGTGACTAATCATGTAGTGGGTGTTGATGGTGTGGTGACTTCTCATGTAGTAAGCCCTAAAATGATCATTTTTTAGAGGTTGCCCTAAAATATTGTTATAAGCGGTTGTGATGCATAATGCATTGTAATGTTGGTGTATGTTTTTGTTGGATAACATAAAGGTTGAAGGTTGTGCAGGTGGATGTAGCCCAAGTTTTGAGGTGAACCACGTTAAGTCTGTGTATTATCTATGTTCATTTTGTATTCTTCTTTTATTTTTGCATATAACTATTTATTCTTATATTGTTTTGGATCTGTCAAAACCTAACAATAACTTCATATATATCCAGATTTCAATCAAATATATATGTCAAGATTATTTTAGATATAAAAGGATATATATATATATATATATATATATATATATATATATATATATATAAGAGCAATATATACAAATATAAAAAGAATATGTAAATGCAGAGATGTAAAGAAAGTAGAGCGAGTATATCAGTGAAGAGTGTGGAAGTTAATGGAATAAATATATGAGAAAAGTGGCAGAGTGATGGAGTAATAAGACAGTAATATATTCAGATTGACACATGATGATGAAAGAAAAGTATGCAAGCAATTGATAAGAAATACAAGACAGATATTGATAAATATATTTTGTAAAACATTTATAGGAGACTTATAGAGGAGCTTATAAGCATATTGGATACAAGTATATAAACAAAGAGTGAGATGGATTTAAAGATTATTTATGAAGGACTTGTGATCAAACTTATAGAAAATTGAAAAAGAAAATAAACAACATCCATCATCAAGTGAAGAAAATAGCATTCTAAGTGGAAAAATAGCTTGTATACAGTGTGTAGGTGCTCACGAAGAAAAGCTTAAGGTGTTGGAGCTTCCAGTGAGTTGGTGTTCACAAAGATAGGGGTTTGGAGCTTTCAGTTGTTCGAAGCCAACAATGCATTACATAAAAGAACAAAGTTTATATAAAAATATTTACTGTTGTGGTTGTCTCCCGCATTGGCTTTCCATGTAATCTTGTGTTATTGTGTTCACATGCATAATTATTGATTCCAACATTTAAAGTTGTTTGGATAAAAAGTTTTAAATTGGCAAAACTTTTTATTATATTGATTCACACCCCCCCCCCCCCCCTCTCCCTCCCCCCCCCCCCCGCCCCTCTTAGTACAATTGTGTGCTCTTCAATTGGTATCAGAGCCAGTTCCTTCTATAGAGCTTAATCGCTTGAAGGTAGATCTATTGAGCACTCATGAGAAAAAGGAAAGAAAATAAGAGAAAAGGAAATATAAAGAAGAGTGTATATAAAGTGCACTAGATACTAGAGATGATGTGATTGATAATGAATTATTTGAAAAAGGTGTTGACTCTATATACTATGATGATCGTATTGATATTATAGAATCAAATGAAAATGATAATATAGAGGATAACATTTGTGATGAGAAGGAACTTGAAATACACATGGTAGTAGAAAGTGATGAAGTTGTTGGGTAGATATTTTGCAATTAACAATTTTTGGTAAAATCTAGCCACAATATAGGATGACTAGCCACAATGTGTGAGATAGAGTCCCTCTTACCTTAAAGGGAAGGCTCCCCCTTCTCATCGTTCCTTAGATCAACTCAAGGTAAGAAAGAAGTTGAAAGATTTTGTAAGGGGTGTTACCAGTATTCTTTCCTCTTATCTTTTAGAAAATATTCCACTTACTCACGGAGCAAGTAATGCACAAGATGAAACCTCAAACTACACTTCTATATGAAGTTGTAAACGGTGATACCAATAAACTAATGCTAACTCAAAGGCTAGCTAAAAGCATACTAGTTTGGCTCTAAGTCATGTTTTAACCTATTATATAAGAATAACCTGTACCATTGGGGCACAAAGACTTCTAGAAGTAGGGAATTCTAACTATTTTTTTTGAATTTGAGATGGTAATACAAGCTCTAGTCAAAGCTCCTAGTCTATGTATTGCCACAACTACTCCCAATCCAAGATTCAGCTTCGATTACTTCTTAAATCACTATTCTCTATTATTGAACACACAATAATAACATGAATCAAAGACAATTGGCACAAATTATTGTCAAAGCTTCTAATTTGCTCTATCATAATTGCTTCCAGTCAAAGCTTCGAACTCAATTACTTCTTTTATTCACTTTTCTCCCAAATTTGTACTACACAATCAAAGTTATGCTTGCACAAGTCTGGTAGAGCTTTCTTGCATACAAAAAAAAGATGATTTTTACAATTAGGGGGCACTCCTTTATATAGGCAAAGGAGTTGAGAAAAAGATGGAGGAAAAAGTGGGAGCAAATCAACCAACTTTGACCTGGTCTAACTAATGAAAGAAATTATTGGGTTACATGCAACTCACATTACATGTAATTTCATCCTTTCATGCAATGCATCCTCTTCAATTACAAACATGAAAGAGGAAGAAGAAGAAAAATTGAAGAGAATTGAAACAATCTTAGCAATTATTTTGAAGGGCCTTGTACTTGACAATGCAATCCTGAATGATAACAAGATCGAGAGTTTCTGTATTTTGTGCCACTACATTCACCCTAATAACTATGGTGTTACATCTTTTGATAACCTCTAACTCTCTTTAATGAATTGTTCATAATTTGTCATTTGAAATCTTACCATTTGGGTCCCCCTCAGATTGACAAATGTTGAATGCTCCTTGATACAGTAGTACCATTATCATTCTTACTCTTATCTTGAAGACCTCTACTCATTCGATGTATCTATATATCATGTGTTTTGAGATCCTATGGGATATTATATTGTATATTAATTTACTAGTATCTATTTTCACATACACTGTGACATGTGCAATGGATGTTATTCATTAGATGTGCTTTCATATTATTAGTTGTACTTATGCATTTGCTTATATGGCTATGTATGTGTTTATTTATTTTATGATTATGGACAATGTAATTGAGACTTAAACTTATTAATAAAACTTTCTTAAATGTGACTTACGTGAAGGAACCCTTAAGGAATTGGAACTGTATTTGTAATTGATTACATGTTCTTGATGTGTATGTATATATTGCGTCTGCATTATTGTTACTTTGATGTTGTTTAAACTTTTTTTTAAATAGTTTAGTAAACTTTGTAACATATTAGGTTTATTTCTTTTGGGTTCCCAAGCGAGGTGTTACATCTTCATTCTTTATAGAAATCCGAGCATATTTTCACTTCTTGTAACATGAAAGTTTCAATGGGATTGAATTCATGAAAGATTTTAGATTTGAGTTACCATGATGAATCCATGAGGAGTGGGTATTCGAAGTATGGATTAGATACTTATGAAACACATATGATGGCTGGAAATGAACCTAAAAGCATATGTATTTGGATAGAAAGGGCTAAAGTCAGACTTGGAAGGATGGATATGCATTGAAACATAAAAGTAGAATGCATGGGAATGTGTGTGAATGAAGACTCTTGGCTTTAAAAAGTGACTTAGGCTTTCAAGAAGTCATTTGATGAAAAGTGGATTACATGTATATGCAACATGTAATGAAGAATGGAAAGTAAGATGACAAGAGAATGTGGATGGAGAATGAGAATAAATGTAAGTGCATATGAAATGCATTATGACAAGGGAAGTGGAATGACATGTATTTTTCTCATGAAGTGTAAGTGCATATGGAGGTGGAGTGAAGTGAAACATGATCAAGTTCTTGGGAAAGAACTTACAAATTCTTCAAAATGAAGAAAAATTGAAAAGCAACAAGAAAAACACAAACACAAAAAAGAAACGTACCTTTGGCAAAAGAATCAAACATATCAACAGGCAAGTAATTTCAACATGTAAATTCAAATTTGGAGTTTGGGAAAAAAACCCAAAAACATGAAAATGAACCATTTCATCATTTTTAAAGGAAAAATACACTTTTCATGGCATCAAAATCAACAAGTGTAAAGCATCAATTTAAGCTATGCATAAAAGTAGCAAGATAAGCACAAATTAATTAGCAAGAAGGAAAATGTCCACTTACATGATGATTGTATGCCCTAAATGAAGGAAAAAGAAGCTCCAATGTTGAGAATTTCTCAAACAAACTTGGATCTTTTCAACATTGCAAAGAGGAAACTGCAATGAGTAGCAAAAGAGGCATTTTCCATGTATGTGCCCAAAAACGTGATTAATAAGTAACAAAACACAAAATGTTTTTTGCAAAATGTATGAAAGGAAAGCCATTTTTGATAAAAATGTGGTTCCAAAAGGGCATTATATGGATCAATTTTTACCTTGAAATGTAAAAACGTGCCCTCCAATGTCATCTAGAATTATTGAGACTCCAAAATACTCCTTATTTAGTAAAAATGTGAATTTCAAAGGCCCAAATCTATGTGTTTTTCCTCAAAATGTGGCTTCAATCTTCATTTGCATGAGTCATTTTTCACCTTTCATGCAAAAAAATATTTTCTAATAGCAATAACATGGATACACATGCCAAAAGCCCCTTCTCCAAGCAAAAACATGATCTTTTTCACTCTAAAATGGACATTTTTGGTTTAAAATGCGGTTGTATTATGCCATAAAATGCATCATTTTTCACAAGGAATCTAAAGTTTTTGAAAGGAGAATGCATAGAAATACAAAAATGCCCCTTGAGGAAGAAATTTCAAAACAAATCTAATAGAAATCATCAAAAATGGGTTCTTGGAGGCCAATGTCATAAAATTCTTCAAAAATGGGTTTTGGAAAGGCAAATGCATGAAGTTGAATGCAAAATGGACATTTTTTGTGTGATTGCATGTTTTAGATATGCTCAATAGACCCAAACACACATTTTAGAAGCCATTACATGTTTTAAAAATATGCAATGGGCTCTCCCAAGGCAAAAACACACCTTTTTGGTGCATATGCATGTTTTAAAAACATGTTTTTTGCCCAAAAATGGGTTTTGGAGATGCAATTATATGTCTTTGTGCAAAAAGCACCTTTTGGGTGTGAATACATGTTTTAGTTACTTGCATATACAACCTAAGGCAAAATCTCACCTTTTTGGTGCATATGCATATAACATATGTAGCTCAACTTTTTCATGTCATTACACATTTAAGTGATCAATTTAAGAACATTTCAATTTAATTTTGATAAAATATTACTTAAGTGGGACATAAATTATATTTACATTATCATATTAACAATATAATGTGTAAATATCATTTAATAAGTAATATTTACTAGAGCATTTGGTTTAAATATCAAAAATTAAATTGAACTATATAATTAATACAGTCACTTAAGTGAAAAATTAAAAAGCAAACTCAACTTAAAATATAACATAAAGTGCATTATAGTTACTTTAAGTGAAAAATTAAATGATAAAGTAATTTAAAAATATAACATAAAGTGAATTTAAGTTATATTTTTCAAAAAGCGAATGTCAAATTAAAAATATAACATGATATTTTTAATTCATGCAGTTGCATCAAAAAGGTCCACTTTTTGGGCACTAAATTGGTCATATATTTTGATTTCCAACTCAGATTAAGCCCTAAGATAGATCAAATTGAAGGGGAACCCCAAAGCAATGACTTGAGAAAAACCAAAGGACTAAAAAACAAGAAACACACACTCAAAAATGAAGAAAATATCATTGAAGACCTAAAAAATCAAGCATAGGCTCTACAAACATAAAAATGAAAAAGGCTTGATGAAAGCCTTCAGTAAAAGGATTTATTATATTAATTGGAGTTGATTGGTTGATCAATACTAACCAATTAAATAATGAACTAAACACAAAGAAATGTGAAACTAAGTTGAAAAATTTTTGTACTGTTACCTGCATTTTGTCACCACAAAATGCAGGAAAATAGATATGACAAATCAAGATGACCTTGTAAATGATGGAAAATAGATGAGAGAAGAAGCTAATGATGGATCAAATGCTAAAGAAGTCCCAGATGATGAAAAACTCATAAAAGGATCCACTGCATCTATAGAAGATGAAGAAGAGGCTTACAGTAAGGAATAGGATGTTGATATCATGGAAGAAGTTCTTTATGCTAACAATGAAAATGGAAAGCTTAAGAAGAAGAATGTGAAACTAAAAGTACAAATCCAAGAGTTGTATGAAGCCTAAAAAGAATCAGGCAAAGTAATTGAAAATTTGAAAGCACAATTAGAAGAAGCCAAATGAATTTAGAATGAGATGGTGATGAAGTTAAATGAAAAAGAAGCATACTATGCAAAATTAGAGGAAGGTCACCATGCTAAACTGTGATTTAGAGAAAACCTTTGCCAAATTGAATACTAGTCTCAAGTTTGAAAAGAGTTCTGAAATCTTAATTAATATCATTGACAACCAAAGGCCATCTTCTAGAAAGACATGAGTAGGATATGAAAGAGGTTCACAGCATCATGATTCTACATTCAAAGACTTCATCAAAGAAGGAAATAGTATGGGAGAATCATCTAATAAAGAGGAAGAACTTGAAAAATATGTTGAAGTTTTGATAAACCCTACCAAAGATGGAGATAGAAAGAAGGATCAAGTTCAAAAAAAATAAAGCACAAGTTCAAAAGAAAAGAAGGATACAATTAGAAAAATAATTCATCCTTAAGAGAATAAATCTGAACTTTGACATGAATTTTTTGGATATTGTTACTTATGCAACTATTTTGGTCACAAAGAAAGTGAATGCAAAACTCGAAATGAAAGATTTCATGGATGGAGAAGGAGAAATCATGGCTGGCATTTAGCATAGAATTACAGATATAGGAACAAGAAACCATGTGAAGGATGCAAGATAAATTATAGAAAGAATCTATGTTTGGAGAAAGAAACTTGGAAAAGATAAAGAATCCTTATGGACTTTGAGGAAAATAATAATAAGGGAAGAACTAGAAAATTTTGGAGAAAGAAGATAACTCAAGAAGGAGAAACTAGTACAAGTGCAAGTTGCAATCCATACACCTCTTAGTTTGAGAGGAGATGCATGAACTCAAGGGGAGATACATATGAGATTAGTCATAAGCCCCTTGGAAAAATGAAAGAGATGATCAAGATAAATTAATGTCTTGAAGATTAGAAAGTCAATTGCATTGATGTCAAAGTTTGCAAGAGGAACATTCCAAGAAGAAAATACAACATTAGAAGAAATAGAGCATGTAGGAGCATTCGATAGTCCTTCTTAGAGGGAGTATGAGAGAAATTTCATACGAGTATTTGATGACTAGTTTTGATGGTCATCTCTATTCCATTGATATAAAATGGGAAGACAGACTAAAGGAAGAGATTTGAAATATTTGTTATTGTCATCATTGTTTTATACTAGCTACCATGAGTTCTTGATTAATCTTCTAATCTTAGATAATTCCCCATACAGGAAGCATCAACATTCAATCTAGTCAACCAATAGTACTCTCTATCACTAGACTAGTGCATTCTCTACATCATCTACTTAGAAGTAGGCAGGTGCATAACACCAAGCATAACTCGCAAATACTCAAATGTATCTTTAGGAAAGGGTTTCGTAAAGATATCTTCAATCTTCTCTTTTGTGCTTACATACTCCAATCTAATTTCTTTCTCTGCAAATTTCTCTCTCAAAACATTATACTTAATAAATATATATATATATATATATATATATATATATATATATATATATATATATATATATATATGCTTAGCCTTAGAATGCAACACAAGATTATTATACATACTCAATGTACTTGTGTTATCATAATGTATGATAAAAAGTTCTAAAAATTCTATTCCAATGTCCTTTAGCATCTTCTTCATCCACATAATATGATTGCAATTGTTAATTAGTAGTACATACTCTGCTTCTATTGTACTTTGTGAAATACAATCATGTTTCTTGCTTAGCCAAGAAATCAATCTTCCTCCAAAGAAAAATGCTCAACCACTAGTGTTTTTTCTATCATCCATACTACCTACCCCATCAACATCAGTATAACCAAACAAAGTGAAATTACTTGATCTATCATACCATAGTCCAAAATTATATGTACCTTATAGATATTTGAATATCCTCTTTACTGTTGCATAATGTGATTCCTTAGGATCAGCTTGAAATCTTGCTACTATCTCAACTACATTTTTTATATCTAGCCTGGTGCAAGTCAGATATTGCAAACCTCCAATCATAGATCTATAATTCTTCTTCTCAACTATAGGAGTCTCATCTTTTCTAGATCACATGTGACTAGTTATCATAGGTGTACCAACATGTTTACAAATTTCTAAGCCAAACATTTTCAATAAGTCTTTGAAAAAATACTTTTTTTGTGATAAGAAAATACCATTACTATTTTGCACAATCCATAAACCCAAGAAAAATTTTGTTTCACCAATCATACTCATGTCAAACTCATTCTTCATTTCATTAGCAAACTTATCACTTGCTTCATCATTACCTCCAAATATTATGTCATCAACAAATATTACAATGGTCACTAATTCATTCTCAATTTCTTTCAAATATAGGTTACTATTTTTCATATCTTTAGCAAATCCCAACTTTGTCAAATATTTGTCCAATCTTACATACTAGGTTCTAGGTGCTTTCTTTGGACCATACAATGCTATCCTTAATCTACATACCATGTCCTTTTCTTTTTTCAAAAGAAATCCTTTAGGTTGTTCAATGTAAACTTCTTCTTCAAGTTCTCCATTAAAAAATGTTGGCTTTATATTCATCTGATATACTCTAAAAAAAAATTTGTTGCATAAGCCAGGAATATTCTTATTGCTTCCATTCTAGAAATAGGGGCAAATGTCTCTTCATAATCTATACCTTCTTGTTATGAATATCCTTTGCATACTAGTCTAGCTTTGTTCCTCACAACTTTACCTTGATCATTCATCTTATTTCTTAATACCCCTTTAGTACCTATAACATTCTTGTGTTTAGGTCTAGGAACCAATTCCCATGTCTTATTCTTCACAATCTAATCTAGTTATTCCTTCATTACTTGAGAAATCAAACATAATTCTTCATGTACTTTGTTTCTTTTAATCACCCCTTTGTCTTTACTTCCAATGATCTTATTAATAGGGTGATTCTTTGCCAAGTTCCTATTTGGTGTAGGAGTTTCTATTTCAACTCTTACTTCTTCTCTTGGTTTAGATCTCTATTCTTTTCTCTCTTCAATAATTTGAGCATCATTTTGCAAGTCATTATTAGTCTCAAAAAAAAATTCAATATTTTCTCTAAAAGGTTTAAGATTATCTTCTTCTTGATCAAAAATATAATTCAGCATTCTTTCTTTAACTCCAAACTTTTCATCCACTTCACATTTGCAAACTCAAAAATTGTCCTAGTTCTCTTATTAAAACATCTATAAGCTTTTCTTTTCAATGAAACATACCTTCATCGCTTCTTGGGTCAAACTTACCAATGTCATCATCTCTCTTTATGTAACACTTACTTCCAAAGATTCTAAAATACTTTATTGATGGTGCATGTCCAAACAATAATTAACAAGGTGTCTTGTTTGTACCTTTTTCTTATCTAAACTTTTTTCATGGTGTATACTGCTTAGTTGACTACTTCACTCCAAAATATCTTGGATACATCATTTCTCTTGCTACTTCAATTATAGACATGTTCCTTCTTTCTACAATCCCATTTTTCTCAAGAGTCTTAGGTGATGATATTTGTTTCTCAATGCCATTTTCTTCACAAAAGATGTTAAACTCTCTAGAAGTAAACTCTCCACTTCTATCTAATCTCAAACATTTTATCTTTACAATAGATTCATTTTCAACTCTATTCTTGAACAAATTAAACTTTTCAAATACTTCAAACTTTTTTTAAAGAAATACTACTCACATCATTCTAGTGAAATCGTCAACAAAAATCATAAAGTACCTTTCACCATAGAATCCTCTTGTTCTAGTGGAACCACTCAAATTTGTATGAACAATCTCCAACTATGTTATGGTAGTGAACTTCTTGCTAGGAAAAGAAACTTTCTTCTGCTTAGCCATAATACATTCTTTGCAAACAACATTAGTAGGTTTCATGATTCTAGGTGAATCTGTTAGAATTCTTTTAGAATAACGGAGAGGGGGGGGGTGGGTGAATCAGTTATTCAAGGTCCAAATGCCCTAATAATACTTTTTCTCTACTTTTAATGAATCCATACACTTTTTATCCATCCAAACTTAAGTCAACCATATTAGCAAGTTACAGTAAATCAACATGTAGAGATAAAACATGAAAGATCAACACATGACACAATGATTTACGTGGAAACCCAATTTGGAAAAAACCACCAGTAACATACTACTTGATTTTCACTCTTCTAAAGTGATGCCCTGTTAAAGGCTTACAACACACTGTTAAATGTGACCTTGTTAGAGGATTTCACCAAACTATTAGGAATGGGCCTGGTTAAAGGACTTTTGAACATTCACTTGGAATGTCACCCTGTTAAAAGATTTACCTCATGGCTATTAAACCAACCTAAGTCCATAGGATTTAAACTATCTGTTACAATTGCTAGAGAGTAACAATAATGGCTTTTTGATCTGATATAACTTACAACATACTTTGCAGATTTCAGATCACACTTCAGCTCTAACTGCTTGTCTTCTTCTCAAGCTTTGTCTCCTTGAGTCTTCCTACTCATCATACCAATGCATCCATATCTGGGTCTTCTTATTGAAACAGAGTAACTATGCTCTCTTTCCTCCTTAGCACCTCCTTCAGCATTTTATGCTTTCATGCTTGACCCTCTCTCTCTCTCTCTCTCTCTCTCTCTCTCTCTCTCTCTCTCTCTCTCTCTCTCTCTCTCTTTTCTTCATGAACTTATGTCTCCTTAAATAGAAATCTGATTTGCCTTTTTTGCTCAATTCTCCCTCTCCAATTTTAGGGTTTCTAATGGATTAGGTAGGATACAATGTATCTAACCCATATCTTGTTCTTATTAAAAACTTCATCAGTTATATCTTTTAAAAACATTCTACATGGTGTTCTGTGCCACCAGCTCATCATTCTTATCTTCCATTTAATTTACAAACTTCTAGATAACAACCTTGTCAGCTTAGATCTGGCAAATCTTCAATTTTCAAAATAATGCAACAACTCAACATCATTGATTTGCTGGTGCTCGGCACCTCTATGTTACTCGGCACTATCAATTTTCTGATGCTCAGCATCTGTTTCCTGCATAGCTCGGCACCTAAAGTTCACTCGGCACTTCATAAATTTTGTATCACTCGGCATCTGAAGTTTACTCGACACTTGATATATTTTGTATCACTCGGCATCTGAAGTTTACTTGGCACTTGTATCACTTGGCATCTGAAGTTTACTCGACACTTGATAAATTCTGTATCACTCGGCATCTGAAGTTTACTCGGCACTTGTATCACACGGCATCAACTAGGAATCTGTTCGACACCTACTAGCTTGCTCAGCTCCCTCTCTCTAATGAACTTTAGTTAGGCTTTACAGATGTCTTAGCTAAAAACCTTTCATCTCTAATATGTTTCAGTGTGCCCATTCTCTGTATCTTATAGTATGTCATCAACACACTTTTTCATCAATGGCTTAGTTGATCCTTGTACTTCATTACAAAATCATAACTTCAACCTTTCTCTTGGTGTACCAGTTACATCTTATTGATTGCCTCCTTCTTGTCAATCAACTAACTAATAGTATTTGGATCACTAAAGCAATTGTCATTCCTACAAGTAGCAAGTTTGACATCAATGACAAAACAATGATTGAGAACATTCTTTACCAGTTCCATATGATCATCCTAATAACTTTCCTCATGATCTTTTCAATCATTTCCAACAGAATCTCTATCAAAAATTGTGCTACTGGCCTTCACAATATTGTCAAAGATTATGTGACAGAACCTTCTATGCCACAACTAGTTGTTATCCACCTTTGCAACCAAACAAGTCATCTCAATAGGGCTCTATTGAAACACATTACCTCTAGATCTTTTACCAATTCCAATCAACATACCATCTTTATCTTTGATAATTCATGTCTTCTCTATGAATTGTAACTAATAACCTTTATCAACCAACTATCCAACACTTAGTAGGTTATACTTTAATCCATAAAAAAAAAAATATTATCTGTGTTAGTCTTTCCATGAAGAGTAATAGATCATATTCCCATGATATGACAAGCTACATTGTTACCAACTCTAACAAATTCCTCCATCATGATTTCTAAACTTGAAAAACTTATTTATATCTCCAGTCATATGATGTGACCATCCATTATCTATAATCCAATCAGATTTCTTTTCAACTTGTGAAACTAGGGCTTTTTCTTCTTTAATTTAATTTTTAGAATTCTCTTCTTTTATAGCCAAAAATCCTAATTCATCATCACTTTCACTCTGAACTCTTTCCTCAGATTCATCATCTTCATTTGCAAGCAAACAATCTCTAGGTCTTCTAGGCTTGAAATTCTTCTTATGCATTTTCTCTCTTTTAGAACACTTAGAAGCATAATGACCAAATTCATTGCAAGTCCAACATTTTAAAATTTTCTTACCATCTAGTTCTCTTCTTACAAGCAAGGCTATTCCTTCATTTTTTTTGTCTTCTTTAGATCTGGATCCACTATTGTTGGCATAGTCTCCATTGGCACTTGCACTTCTTGATAAAGATGAATGAACACTTAAAGCACTAAAAGTTGTTTTCACTCTGGGCAATTCTCCAGATTCTTTCAAGCTCAATTATGTTGCTTCCAACCTTCCAAGTAAAGTCTCTCTAGTAAATTTCTCAGTCCAATGTATCACTTGCTTAATCATCTACATTGTTTGTTTGAATGGTGGTGTCAATGTTTTCAAAATCTTCCAAATAATATAATCTTCATCTTTAGATCCTTGATAAGACTTAATTCCTACAACAATCTTAGATATTCTACTGACATAGTTTCTCATAAATTCATCTTACCATCATTTTAGCATCTTGAAACAAACATATTCAATTTTGTAGTCTAATTCTTTTAGCATATTTATCACCTTCAAAATTAGATTCTAAGGCTATCCAAATTTTATGAGATGTCTCTATTGATTTTACCTAACTATATTAATTTTCAAGAAGAGCTAACAATAATGCCTCTCTGGCAAGCATATTGAACATAAACAAATCTCTTTTAACTTCACTACATTCCTCAAAAAAAATTTCTTCCAAAATCTCTCTTTCATTCTTTGTCATCAGCCAATATCTTAAACCCATACATAGCAAATAATTTATCATCTTCTCCTTCTAGCTATCATAGTTAACTCCATCAAATTTAGGACTTTCTTTTTTGAAGTGATCTGCCATTGATCTCCCAAAGCTATTAAGCTTTTCCTTCAAGGATCTAATGCTCTGATACCGATTGTTAGAAAGTAAAGTTCACTAAGATAACTGAGAGGGTGGGGCAGGGCGGGGCGGGGGGTGAATCAGTTATCCAAATATTAAAATAATTATCAATTTCTTATTAACTTGTAAGCATGTGAGCAATATAATTAGCAAACAGAAGGAGATACTCATACACAATAATACCAAATATGTTAACTAAGGAAACCCTTGATCAAAGGGAAAACTTTGGTGGGGATGGTATCCATAAAATGATGTACTAATATAAAATTTCCTTGTTAGAGGATCTATTAGGAGCCAATGAAATACATTCATTTCATATTAGTCCCTATTAGGAGACTTTGAATCCCTGTTAGGAGATTCCAACCTTGTTAGGAGTTGTAGAAGACAAATGGACCCACTGTCCAAACAACTTTAGGGGCAAGACCACTAAACTCATTATCTAATGGGTCTTTATATTATTCCTTGTAGAATAATAGAAATGTATAACTCCTTCTCTATCTTCTGACTAGATCAAACCTCTTTTGATCTTGATACTAGGTCACTAACTTCGTATCCAATATTCACTTGGATCGCTTGCTTGCATTTACCAAACACTCTTCTCTTGCTCGCTTGATCTCAACCTTAATGCATAATTATAAACAAGGAAAGCAACATCCTTTTTACCATATCCTCAAAATAATTTCTTGAGTCATCCTTGAGGATTTCCCAATTAATTATAATAGGACCTCTTTAAGATAAACAATCACACAATATGGTCAACTCAGAGTCTTTACAAATTTCCACATGTGTGACCTCTGTCCTTGCACACTCACTAATGTCATTGTCAAGTTGTCCACTATTACAATCCAACTTTACACATATAGATTCTATCTTTGTTAAGAGATGCAATCCAACCATTAGAAACTACTTCTCAAGTACTCTATATATATACAGTCCTTTTAATTTAAGAATATCTCCTTAATCTCTTCAACTCTTTGTACGCTCTTTTGTCCCCTTCATCAGGACACAATGTATAACACTTCCTCAACTATGCTTGATCTTGTTGGAAATATAAGGTAGGCAAGGTTACTGAGAGGAGAGGGGTGAATTAGGAACCAATATAACTTTATCTTACTTCACCAATTAATCCTTCATATAATATTATGATATAATTGCATACATGAAAGAATGAAAGAAAATAAAAATTCATAACACTTTGACACAAGATATAGTGACCCAAAAACATTCCAATTAGAAAGTGAAACTAGGGTGGGGATGATACCCACAAGCTTTAGTACTGCAGTATAAATTTAACCTATTAAGGCTTACAATTGACCTTTTCTAGTGATCTACCCTGTTAGGAGCAATGAGGACTGTGAGGTCCACCTTGTTAAAGGATTTATAAACATACAATGAAGTACACACTCGATTAAGAGATTTAGCAAAGAATGTTAAGTCTACCATGTTAAAGGATTTGATTATGCATCTGTTAGGATGAACTAGTGGATGATCTCTGATCTACAACTCTAATTTGTTGGTTGAGATTCCTTGTATTGTAATGATCACCTGACTGTGATAGATAATACTTTGTTGCCCCTTATACTATTTGTAGCATTCTTTACTTTGCACTTATGCTCATCATACACTCTTCACATGCATACTTGGATATGATACAATACATTACATATATACCAATCCAAATTACAACTTATTGGAGTTGGCTACAATATCGATTTCATTATAATTCACAAAGTAGGCCTGAATGTTGTAACTCAAGTTCTAAAGACAAACTCGATGATGTTCTAATACACAGAAAACATTGTCAACACTTTGCAATCTTTAGCACTCGATTGAACTTGAAGCTCAGTCCATACTAATCACTTCCAAGTAGCTTGAACTTGGTCAGCATTGTGTGACTTGGTGAACTCTAAGAAACTTGGTAGCAACTGGATCACTTGATTAATAGTACATGACTTGATCAACACTAGATCCACTTTGTTAACCCTATGAGCTTGGTAGACATTGTTGGATTTGGTTAACACTATAGAGCTGGGTTAGCACTACGATCTTCTTCACTTCCACTGACTAGCTCGGTAGCCTTTGCTATGCTTAGTTTGCACTGAACTTTGTCTCTAAAGCTCAATAAATATTGTGTAGCTCAGGAAACACTGCAAACTAACTTAGGTGCTTGATAGACACTATGTTTTGACTACTTAGCTCGGGAACAACTAAATCACTTGGTTAACACTGTAAATTGAATGATAAGCTTGATAGCAACTATAGAGCTCAGTAGCAATGTAACCAATTGATGAAGTGTTGAGTCACTGATAGGCAAATTGGCATTTATGTTAGCAATCTCCTCCTTTGGCATTGGTGACAAAAACACTTATCAAAACAAAAAACCAGATCATTCAAAACTATAAGTCAAAACTTCCTTTGTCATCATTCTATGTCTTCAACTTAGTTTTGACTTCCATCTGCTATGGCTTGGTAATATAATTTTTTTTCTGATTTTTCAAAATTGCTTTTGTAAAGGTATTCCTTGCTTATTCATACTATTATTCATACTACACTATATTGATCCCTCACACACACACACACACACACACTTCTCCTTCTTTACATATTATATATAGTACTCCCCCCTTTTGACATAAATGCCAAAGGTGTATAATAACTATATGTTAATACCAAAATGTGACAAGAATTTAGAATGTACCTTCAGGATAAGTACCATTTTCCTATCCCAATTTTCCTGTAGTACCTTGCTTGCATGCAATGCAATATGAACTTCTTCAGATAATTCCATCATGTGATCAGCTATGGAGAAGTTGTTATCATGGATGAGTGTCTTTGCATGTGCAATATGTTTTTACAATGCATCCATGTTTGGAAGAATCATGCCTTAGATTTCTGCAAGTGTGGCCTTGATCCTAGCTTCTTCCTTCAATAGTTCTACTTGTAGATTGGTCAAAAATCTGATCTTTATATAATGTGCAGAGTTATGGCTCGGGTCAAGTGATAACTGGTGTGCACTTGCCTTCATGTCTTCATCTATCTTGGACAATTTTTCCATGATATCCTTGGTAAAGATAGATGTGTCAGTTAGTTTGACAAATACATTGACAAAGGTTTCTAATAAACAAAGAATACTAGCTAACTCTACTTGATCTATTACAATTATTTGTGCAAGGTGTTCCAACACTATGTTCTCAAACTTCCTTTCTACTCTCTAAACTATCTTTTTATGTTGTCCATTCAAGTCTTCATTGAATTTGTGGACAATATCTGCTAATTGATCCAAAATAGGTTGTGTTTCATCAACCTCAATACTTAGAGCCTCAACAAATATGCTCTTTATGTCTTCAAAGACTTGGTTCTCTTTCTTCTTCTCTTCTCTAAGCTTATGTTGCTTATCTCTCTTCTTTAGTAATTCACCTATGGTATTCATTTGATCAGGAGTGAAGGTAGATATATCCTAATTTGGAATTTACTTTTCTTTGCCCTTGTCTTTCAAAATGGTGGAAATAATTTGTTTCCCCTTGTTAGGACTTTAGTACTCGATTGAGACTCTTTCTCAACTAATGTTGTAGTTTCTATAGATACATTTGGAATAGAAGTAATAGTTGAAAATGATGGACTGGCTATAAAAGTTGAAATGGCACTAACAACATGAATACCTTGTTGTTGCTCGGTCAAGCTTAATGATGGAGGACCTTGTTGCTTAGCAGATGAAGTGTTGGGCACTTCTGTCATTGTAACATTCAGATGAATAGATTTAGTGATTGGTTTGATGCTTGGTGTAGCAATGTTATCCATAACTAACTCGGTAGAAGCTATCTCTAAGCTAGATTACACTAAGGATGTTTTCAGAGAGTGAGGAAATAAGGCCATGACTATTGCTACAATTTTCTTTATATCAGTCTCCTCAATACCTTGTATCTCTGGAAGACTTCCTCCAGTAGCTTCCTATTATTCCTCCTCATCATCTAGATTGACATCATCAAGTTCATCATCTTTTATTACTATGTCCTCTTCCTCATAATCATCATCCTTGTCATCAACATGTACAATCAAGTCACTAGGTTGATGTAACTGATAGTTGTTCTTCCATGTAGTTGTGGCTTCCTTTACTACATATTCAATGTCTTTCATCAATATCATACATGTGTTGAATTTAATAGTGAACTTCTCTTCATTTTTCTTCAATGATTCCTTCATCTCCTTGTTACTGAGATTTGGCATCAGTTGCCTCAAGGTCTATTCATAGATATCTTTGACAGTCTTTTGTGCATTTGTCCATCTTGGTTTTATTACTTGTATAAGTTCATTAGGAATTTATTGTGCAAGCTGATCCGGTGAGTACTTTCATTTTCCCAATTTTGACATAAGCATGTTCTTAATCTACTTTTTCTCATCTACATTCCTAGTCTCATACTTAAGAGATTTGAAATTTTCCATGTCAACTCCTTCTTCCATTTTCTTTAATCTTTCATCAAGTGTAGATGCAGATCTCTTGAAGATTATTATCTTGGTTTCATATTCACCTAAATTCAATTTCTTCATTGACTTGGCTTCCTTTCTAGTGAATATAGCAGGGGATGACTTGGTAGGTCTAGTTATGATAACCTTTCCTTTCTTCCTTAGAGGTTCTTCTTCCTCTAATTTTACTTCTTCTTCTTAATCCTCTACATCATCTTCTTTAACATCATCACCTTTTCCCTCAGTAAGCATTAGAGGGGAACCTACTTGCTTAGTGTCTTTCTGTATCTTTTCTACTATTTTTCTTCCTTTATTGACTACTTGAGGTAACGTAATCTCAAGCTCTATTCTTGTCTTAGCTTTATCATATGTGTCAAAGTATGTAGCTTTGGGATCCACGAGCTCATTCAGCAGAGCCTCTATGATATCCTTAGTGTCATCGATGTTAACCTCATACTCTAGAGGCTTAATCCATGCCACTTTAGGTCTAACTTCCTAAATATATACTTTGTCACAGTCCATCATAAAACATCTATCATCTTTGTAATCTTTAACAAGTTTCTTGGCGATCCTATATCTATTATTCATCTTCTCCTTGAATGTTTCAAAGTAGTTATCCGTGATACTTTCAAAAAATTTACCCATCTCTTCTATATACTCATTAATTTGATACAACATAGGAATATCTTTCCTCCATACTATTGTTCCTTTGGAAGGGAAAATTTTCTAAATAAAGAAGAATAAACATTTTAGAAGAGATCTAAACTTATATGGATTATTCTTTGATCCTCTAATGCTCTCTATATTCTTGTTGAACTAAGTCAACAACTCAACAAAGTCGGAGTATAGGTTATTCTTCACAACCTTGTAAGCAACATCACAACTTTATATGATACACAGTTTAATCTACTCAAACTTTAAAACTTATGTGCAATTATATGAATTCCAAATTTCAGTTCCATGTCAGTTACACTACTAATCTTCATTCCTCTTCCATCCCACTTGGCAAGAGTTCACTTTTCCAGTTCTACCCAACCTAGGGTTTTAGTTTTCTTCACTTTATTAAGCATTGGGAGTCCAACAACTCTATGAATCATTTTCTTGGTTATTTTAATAGGTTACTCCAACCATAACTACCCATTATATACATAGCTCAAAATATATCTCATCCATTTGACCTAGAAGTCTCTTAGCATATGAGAGATATGAGTCAAGCCCTTGGTTTCCAAATGCTGATGTTTGGGATTCAATGCACCATCCACACATAATTCCCTAAATGCATCATTCATTTCTAGGGTTCCAAGTTCTTAAATTGAGAAATGATAAAAAGAATAGATGTTGTGCATGAGTAATACTTTAGGCAGAATTTGAGATTGTGCACCAATTGGGTCAAGTGCCTCTGCAATCATTGGACTCAACTTTAAGTTTGGTGCCTTGCAATCAACTCCACGAACTAACATTTCAGAACCTTTCTTGTTTTTGCTACTGGAAGATGTCATTGCTTGGTAGGTGTTACCCCACTTTTTATCCTGCACCCATGCTGTCAAAGCAGAAGATTTTTTAAATTTTAATGTCTCAATCAGGTCTAGTCTTGTTTGAGTCTAGGTCTAAGTCCTCCCAAGAATAGGCTATCTTTGTCGGGTTTCCCTGCCACTGCCTTCTTGCTCTAAGCTGAGTGGGTTGTTTTTAACAGTCTCTTCATATCGGGTAGGTTATAGATCCCAACTTAGGAAGGAAAATGTGCTTCTATTGGTGTTCCTCCTAAAGTAGAATGATGATCAAAAGTCACATGAATCTATTCGGACAACATCTTGAAGGATTTCATATTTCTGATTGCTTTAGGCTAAAGAAGTCTCCAGAATTATGGAACAAGAATGAAATGTATTGTTATTATTTCAATTGCATTCCACATGATATTATGATCTACAGGCTCAAGATAAATAAAGTATTTCAAAGGAATGCATTTCAAGTGATAATTGGACTTTGGAGAAACATTTCAATATTAACTTATGCATTAATTCCAATTCTTTAGAAGAGTCTTCCCAAATAACTAAAGTGATCACCTAGGGATGATATACTGTTTATCTCAATATCAAGAAGGTGATAGCATTGCATTTTCTAATTTGATATCAACTTCAAGAGCAGAATTTGGGATAGTCAGAGAGTGAATTGTATTTAGTTGCTTTTGAAGATGAAGCAAATGAAATTGTGTATGTTTCAGCCCCACAACTCTGCCAGCATTTATATTGTGACTTATTAGTTAACAGGGTTCACTACGAGTATAATGGAGATGTGACATTCTAAAGATTATAGTGGGTACATATCACATAATCAATGTTCATTTTAAAAGTGGAACTTTCAGCATATGACAATGTTTGTAGATATTATGGTACTAGAAAGTCAAATAATTATATTGTATTATGCAATTTATATAAAATAGCTATCATGAATATTACATTGTTTTCTCTCGAGCACATTTTGAATGGAACTTAGTGCTGCAATGCTTGTGTTGATCAGAAAATAGCAATGAATCGGTATCAAATTATATTGAAATTGAGGGACAATGCTTAATGATGAGCACAAAGATGCCTTTAAAATATAATTATGGACAATGTGATATGATGACATGATGTGAACAGAGGATGGAAAAGAAATTAGGAAAGTGAATTGGAAGCAATGACTATGCACTTGAATGATTGAATTATTTCTTGTGATGAAAATAATGGCCTATTGCAGTCCCAAAGGAAGTTGGTTCTACTCACCTTGTTATAAGTGAAATTGAATTGCATGTTTCATGCACTACAGTTTAGCATAAAGAAACAAAGTGTAGAAGGCTTAGAATGGGGAACTGGTTTTATAAGGAAATTACACAATAATGGCAGGATTAGATCAAAGGATTGCTACTATGGTTGTGAAAAGTTTATCTTCTCCCAAATGATGACAGAGGAGAAATTTGATACAGTGGGATGGCTGAATATTTCTAAATCGTTTGTGTCTAGATTTAATGATTAATGGAAAGATGATATCTTATGACAGCATTTGGCTTTTGTTTAGATATTGCAAGCATCTTGGAACAAGGTCTTCATACAATTATAGACTGAGTTAGAGTTTGCATTAAGATGAACAGATCAATCTGATAGGAGGTGTCAATTTGCAAGTTTATGATGAATTCTTTCTCTGTTCATGGATAGAAGCTTGCAAGTGCTTGTCAAACATCTCTAATATTTGGTTGAGCAGTCATGGTATTATAGACTAGATTATATTAATTCGATAAAGGTCTATTCAGTTCATCTTATTGAGCAAGTTTAGATGATGGGACAAAGTCATATTAGTTCCTCTTTGTTGTAATTTTGTAGTCACTTGTCACATGCCCTTTCAAATTCTGGAAGTTGAAACACTTTGTATTCCCATGAATGTTGTACGTTTGTAAATTATATGTATACTATTGAAGAAGATAATAAAGGGGTTAGCAAATTTTTGGTGTAGGATACTTGATGTTGCAGAGTCAATTGAATAGTATTTTATGTCAATTATTTTCTGTTCCAATTAGTTGATAGTTGTTAGTTAGTTGATTCTTTCTCTTAAACTAAGTTACAGTAGGAAGGAAAGGAAGTTTCATTCCTTTGTTTTGAGGTTGCGAATAAACCCAGTAGGATGTGCTGTGGAATATTCAGAGAAGGACTCATTAGAAATTTTTCATTATTTCATTTATATCTTTGTTAATAGTTGTTGTAGATTAGTTAAGTGTTGAGTGTATGAATTCATAGGATGTGTGAGTTCTACCATTTGGTTCATAGACTAGAAAGCTCTCCTTGCCTGGATTAAGTTATGTTTAGGCTTAATTTGGTCTGCCTCTTTTGCTCTCGGGTTAAGAGCATACCCTGTGTTAGTTTTAGGATCAAAACATAATTCATTGCATATCATTCCATAAGGGAGCTGAACCAATTCAGAGAAAAGCCAGTAATCAGAGAACGGCTTTTCAACTGTTGTAACCAAATATTGTTCATGATTTGGGCACTAAGAGTCATATTCCTAAGAAGCAAGAAAGGACAAATCTGTTTACCAATAGTAGGGTTTCTAAAAACTTAGAAAATCTTCAACAAAAAATGCTTAAATTATTTGAAGGCTCTAGATTGCTCTTCACAAATAGCTTTGGAAATTCATAATGAAACAATGCCTTCAATTTCTTCCTTTTAATGAATTTCCACCTTTCAATCACCATTAATGCTTTGTACTTCATAATTACTCAGTGATAAGTTATCCTCCACTCAGTTTAGTCTTTAATTATCGAAAGAAATCTACAACTCGATAGAGTCACCATCACTTGGTAGGAACTACCAACTTAAGTTTGCAACAATATGTAAACTAACCTTGCTCGGTAAGGTCTTGCGACCCGACCTTGCTCGGTAAGGTCTTCTTCTTTTCATTATGCTTGGTGATCCCTATGCATCTCGAATGTTGATTAGATCATTCTTTCTACTAGTTGGAACTAATGTTAGATTACTTCTTTTGAATCACAGTTCCAATGATCTCCATAGGAACTAAGTTGAAATGATTGAACCACCCAACACATTAACTTGGGTGTCATTCACTTCATGATCTTGGTTTTCATTCTCTAGAGATTTTGGTACCTATTGCTGCCTCATTTGTTTTCTAACATTATTAGCTTTAGCTTTCTTTTCATCTTAAATTCTACCTATGTTCATATAGTTCTTGGCAAGATGTCCAAGTTCTGTATAGATAAAACATCTCTTAGTAGTGTCTATTTTTCTCATGTGATGTTTCACACAATTTTCTCCAATGTGCCCAAATTCACCACACTAATGACATCTACACCATGTATTGTAATCTCATCCAAATATTTCTTTCACAATTTGTAATGTTGGGTTCTAGTGCTTAGTTTTGCATTCTGAAGATTTGTGTCCTTATTTCTTGCAACTGTGACATTTACCTTCAAACTCAGGTTTCTCTATACATTCACTTACTCTATGACCATGCTTCTTACAACTATAACATTTTCCATTTAATTTTCCTTTTCCATTACTCCAACATTTGTTTGATGTATGACCTATCTTACCACAATGATTACAAGTAGGTCATTGATTCTTTTGATCTCCTAGCTGAGATGATTCACCTTCTTCTATGTATCATATTCCAACTTTTCCTTTGTGTTTGTATTGACTTTGTTCATTCAATTGATTCATACTTTCTTGAGATTTCATCATTCTTTCATAAGTTTTCTTTTTAGCGTTGAGATCATTTTGCAATCTTTCATTCTCTAATCTTAGATTCATAAGTTCTTCATTTGCATTGGTGAGCTGATCAATAAAGTCTTCTTGTTGAAGGGATAGATGTTGAATTTCATTGTTCTTTTCTTCTATCTCTTCTTTCGCTTTATCTTTTTCTTCCATGACTTCACATAATCTCAGTGATTGGATTTCTTGTTCTCTTTTTAGCTTTCTGACTTCTTCTTGAAGATTGGAATTATATTCTAATAGATCTTTGATTACTTCATTAGCTTCATCTAAATTTCTTTAAGGATATATATCCTAAATTCTTTCTTCAGTGTAGAGATTGTCATTCGTTTGTATTGTAAGATCTTTCCTTCTTTTCAATGATTGAAAGAGTTTCTCTTTTCTTTTCTTTAGTTTCCCAATGGCCAATTCAAGATCCAACTTTTCATTGTCAATAGCCTTATCTAGCTCGTATACCTCCATTGCCTCTAATCTTCTCTCAAGCTATTAAACTTCTGATGTGAAAACTTGAACAACTCTTATACTAATTGTTGCAAATATAAGGTGGAAAAGGTTACTAAGAGGGTGAGGGGTGAATCACGAACCAATAAAACTTTGTCTTACTTCACTAATTAATCCTTCATATAATATTCTAATCTAATTGCATACATGAAATAATGAAAGCAAATAAACATTCATAACACTTTGACACAAGATATGGTGACCCAAAAATCTTCCAATTAGAAAGTAAAACTAGGGTGGGGATGATACCCACAAGCTTTAGTACTACAGTATAAATTTAACCTGTTAAGGCTTACAATTAACCACTTCATGTTAGGAGCAATGAGGACTGTGAGGTCCACCTTGTCAAAGGATTTACAACACATACAATGAAGTATGCACTCAGTTAAGATATTTAGAAAAGACTATTAAGTCTACCCTATTAAAGGATTTGACTGATGCACCTATTAGGATGAACCAGTGGTCGATCTCTGATCTGTAACTCTAATTTGTTGGTTGAGATTCATTGTATTGCAATGATCACCTAACTTTGATAGATAATACTTCATTGTCTCTTATACTGCTTGTAGCCTTCTTTAATTTGCACTTTTTTTCATCATACACTCTTCACATACATACTTGGATATGATAAAATATATCATATATGTACCAATCCAAATTACAACTTACTAGAGTTAGCCACAATACCGATTTCATCATAATTCACAAAGTTGGCCCAACTGTTGTAACTTAGATTATGAAGACAAACTCAGTGATGTTTTGATACACAAAAAACACTATCAATGCTTGGCAATATTTGGCACTCAATTGAACTTGAAGCTCAGTCCATACTAATCACTTCCAAGTAGCTTGAACTTGGTCAGCACTATGTGACTCGGTGAACTCTAAGAAACTTGGTAGCAACTAGATCACTCGGTTGACACTACATGACTTGGTTAACACTAGATCTACTTTGTTAACCCTATGAGCTTGGTAGACACTGTTGGACTTGGTTAACACTATAGAGCTCGGTTAACACTATGATCTTGTTCACTTCCACTGACTGGATCAATAGCCTCTACTACACTCGATTTGCATTGAACTTTGGCTTTGAAGCTTACTAAACACTATGTAGCTCAAGAAACACTACAAAATAACTCAAGTGCTTAGTAGATACTATATTCTATCTACTTATCTCAAGAACAACTGAATCACTTGGCTAACACTACAAATTGAATGATAAGCTCAGTAGAAACTGTAGAGCTCAATAGCAATGTAACCAATTGACTAAGTGTTGAGTCACTGATAGAAAAAATGACCTTTATGTCAATATATCTAATCATAAATAATAAGTTTGTATGACCTCATTCTCTGACTGCTACTCTATTAGTCTTTACAAAAACAATACTACGTTGACATCAATGACAAACACAGTCATGAATGCAACATGTCAATCATGCTAACAATCTCCCCAAGTTCTCTAGAAATGCTTAGGATACTCCCCCAAATGAATACCATCAGCATTCATGTTAACACTTTCATTGGATATGGAACATCATTACCTAACTTAGCAATTCCACCATCATCAATTTCTTCAAAATTTTCAAACTTACACAAGCCACCAGTCATGTGATGTGAGCATCCACTATCTATAATCCATGAACATTTCTTGTTAACATGTGAAATAAGGGCAATTTCACTTTCATACATTTATGCATTGGGATCTTCCTTGATAGCAACGTATGCCATCTCAACTACTTCCCTATCTTCATTAGTATTGGACTCAGTGTGCTCTTCTTCAACAATGTAGCATGATTTATTTCCTTTATCTTTGTAGTCCATTTTCGTCATGTGCTTGTAATATTTCTTGTCATTTCTATCACTCTTTCTTTTGTTAGGACATTTAATAACAAAATGACCAACTTCATGGCACTTGAAACAAATTAGGGGTATTTTACCTTTGAATTTTCCTTTACCTCTTGTTAATGTTCTTGCAAGCAATACTTCAAGTTCATCTAGATCATCCTCAGATTCAGACTCACTTTCTTCCTTACTTTTATTCTCTTTCTTTGAACTTCCAATGGTTAGTGATGACTAAAAGGCATTGCTAAGGGTAACCATACTATTATCATAATTTTTTGATTCAAATTCAATCAGTTGACCAACTAAACTGTCAAGAGTCAAAAAAAATTCTAGGCATATCTCTTACTTCTTGAATTGCAAAAAAATCGATAACATAAACAAGAAGAAGAGTTTTGAAAATTTTACTTATAATTTCACTGCCATTGATAATGCCTCCAACAACTCTAATTGCACTCATGACTTCTTTCACTTGGTTCACATACTATACAACATTCTCACCTTCTTTCATTCTCATGTCATCATACTTTCATCTAAGACTTTTAGCTTTAGATCTCAGTAGATTTGGATCTCCATCGTATATGAGTGCCAACTTGTCCCATGTTTGTTTAGTATTGGTGTAGTTCTTGATATCATCAAACTCGACATAATTAAATGCAGATGCAATCTCAATCATTAGATTATCAAAATTATTCTGCTCAGACATTTATTCCACACTCATAGGAGTAATACATGTGTGCATTCATTATCGAACTAATGTGTAACATTATCTCCAATACCAAATAGGTGTAGCCTCATTCTGTCTTGCACTTTGGTACCTCTCTTATACATCTTTATATCTTTAGCTTGAAAGTTCCTTATAACTTCTTTCTCCAAGCACTTTGCTCTAATAACAATTGTTACATAACTAGGGAGGGTGAATCAATTATATCTAGTTATCCTATAGTCCCTTCAAATACTTTAGTACCAAATAAAACTTCATAAACTTCAAAAGCATTTACTCAGTGATCTCATTCAACTTCATAATTAACTCACTTAATCAATTTACTCCAAATTGTTCATTTACTATTCATTACCTTATTGACTATCAGTAATTTAACTCTATTGTTATGTAGTTATTACCAAGTTGTAGTAAAAAGTAAATACCATGAAAATCAACTTGCAACATAACAATAATCACATATTTGATGCCAAGATTTTTAATGTGGAAACCTTGTAAAGGGAAAAACCCACTTGGGAACGGTAACCCAAATATTTTCACTATTTTAAAGTTAGCTCTGCTTGGAGCCAACCTTGTTAAAGGTTTACATACACATTGTTAATGTCACCTAGTTAGAGGATCTACACGAAAAAATCATCTAGACCTTATATCTCCTTGATCTTGTCTAAAGAGTATCCTTCTCTAAAGGACTTATAAACACCACTAATCGATGTTACCATATAGGATTTCACAAACTTGTTAGGTCCACTCAATAAAGAGGTTTTTATACTACAATGATAAGAAAGTAATAATACAAATGATCTGTTAGGTTTAGTATTACCTTGCTTATTCGTATCTAAATATTGCTTGGTCTCTTTCTGATCTCTTTCCTCTAATCTCTTTACTAGATTCACTCCTTCTCACTTTCACTTCTTCCTTAGCTCTACTTAATCTCCCTTCTTCTCTGCTCATCTCTCCTTGCTTCTTTCAACTTCAACAACTTTGCACTTTGATTAGCAACATCAATATTGAACCAACAACCAAAACTTGGTTCAACTTCTAACTAAATAGTAGTCTATTTGCACCCATATTATTTCAATTTTTTTCTTAACCAATTGATCTCAGATATAATGTATTTAGCCACTTAGAAAATAGAACTTTCATAGAACTCATTCTTATCCTTCTTCAATCTCCATCATCAAATCTTCATTGCATTCTTTCCAACTATAGATTTTTTAACAAACTTTTACTCATGTCTCTAAACTTCTTGAACATTCTTTATTTTCATCAAAAGTTGGCCTCAAATTCCATTTTTTATAAAATTGTTCTTCTTGATGTTACTCAGTGAACACAACATTTCACTTGAGTAAAAACATCACTTAGTCAATACTATACTTTCATAGAAATTTGTGATTATTCTTATCCTTCTTCAATTTCCATCATTATTGTTGGCATTACAATTAAATTTGTTTATTAGTGACATACACACACACTTAATCAAATGGTTAGTAGCTACCGAGCTTATCTTGTAGTTTATAGTATTAATAAAGTAATCAAGGTTCTACCAAGTTCTATAGTTGCTATCAAGTTCTAAGAACAATATTTAGTTCACATCGAGCAGTATCTACAAAGTTGGTGATTATCAGTGTAAACTAAGCTTCATAGCGTTTACTGAGTTTCTCAGTGCAAACCAAGTTCTCTAGTGTTTATCAAGTTTGCAACTTTAGTGATATGAATCTAGTGTTGACCGAGCTATGCAGTGTCAACCAAGTGATTCAATTTATACCAAGCTCATAGTGATAGTGTTGATCGACCTATGCAGTGTCAACCAAATCATTCAGTTTATATGTCAAGTTTTGTAGTGTTCACCGAGTCACTAGTGCAGGCCAAGTTCAAACTACTTGGAAGTGATTAGTGTGAGTTGAGCTTCTATGTCTACCAAGTGCATGCTGATGTCAAGTGTTGACAATGGTTGTCAAGAGTTAGAACCTCACCAAGTTTTTCTTCAAAACTTGAGTACCTACAGTTGGACCGACTTTGTGTATTTTTGTGAAACTTGTATTGTAGCTGACTTTGATTAATTGTAATTTGGATTGGTATATATGTAATATATTATATCACATCCAAAGAAGAATATATATAGAGATATAAGAAGTATGAATATATGAGAAGCAAAAAGTGTGAAGTGAAAAGGCTACAAGTAGTATAAGGAGCAACAAATTTTTATCTATCATAGTAAGGTGATCATTGCAAATGAATCTCATTCAGTAAATCAAAGTTGTAGATCAGAGATCAGCCACTGGTTCATCCTAACTGGTGGAATAGTTAAATTTTTTCATAAGGTAGACTTAATAGTCTTTTGTAAATCTCTTTACTAAGTACATACTTCACTATATGTTTTTAAATCCTTTTGCAAGGTGGACCTAGTAGTTCTTATTGCTCCTGATGGGGCAGATCATCAAAAGTGATCATTGTAAGCCTTAACATGCCAACTTTATACTATAGTACTAAAGCTTGTGGGTATCATCCCCACCCCAATTTTACTTTCTATTTGGAAGGTTTCTAGGTTACCATATTATGTGTCAAAGTGTTATGAATGTTTTAATGCTTTCAATCCTTCATGCATGCAATTAGATTAGAATACATATAAAGGATTAATTGGTGAATTAAGATTAAGTTTTATTGGTTCCTGATTCACCCCTCCCCTCTCAGTAACCTAGCCTATCTTATATTTCCAACAATTATATCTTTATTGTATTTTTCCAATCGTAGATCTTGTAACAAACTTTAACTCGTTCTTTTGAACTTCTTGAATAATCTTTATTTTCACCGAAAATTGGCCTCAAGTTCTATTTTTTACAAACATGTTCTTCTTTTTGTTACTTAGTGAATGTAATATTTCTAAGGGTAACCATATGATTATCATAATTTATCAATTCAAATTTAGTCAATTGACCAACTAAACTATCAAGTGTCAAAAAAATTCCAGGCATATCTCTTACTTCTTGAATTGCAAAAAAAATGATAGTATAAACAAGCATAAGAGTTATGAGAAATTTACTTATAATTTAATTGTCATTAATAATACCTCCAATAGCTCTAATTGCACTCATGACTTCTTTGACTTGGTTCACATACTATTCAACATTCTCACCTTCTTTCATTCTCATGTCATCATACTTGCCTCTAAGACTTCCAGCTTTAGATCTCATTAAATTTGGATCTCTATCATGTATGAGTGCCAACTTGTCCCACATTTGTTTAGCATTTGTGCAGTTCTTGATATCATCAAACTTGGCATCATTAAGTGTAGATGCAATCTCAATCATCAAAGTATTACAAATCATTTTCCCAATCATATGTTCCACACTCATAAGAGCAATAGGTGTAGTGTATTCATTTTCTAACTAATGTGTAACATTATCTCCAATTTCAAATAGGTGTAGCCTCATTCTTTCTTTCCATGATGAAAAATTCTACTTACTCAACTTTGGTACCTCTCTTATACATCTTTAGTGTTGAAGTTGATGAAAGATCAACCCCACAGCTTCCAGGAATCACTTGCATGCAAACACCTATCACAAAAAGAGGTTGCAAAAGCTATGGAGGCAAGAATTGCTAGATCCATAGATGAGACATTCTTGATGGGTAAAAAAGTAGATTGCTATAATCAACACTGAATTTTCTAATAATTACAAAGAGAGATTGTCCTTATAAAGGAGATCAAAATTCTTTAAAAGGTCTAACCTAGGTTGTATAATAATAATTAATAATAGAATTAATAATTATATGCCCAAAGTTTAGCTTGAGTAGACTAGAGTTAATTAGAAAATATCTAATTACTCTAACACCACCCCCCCCCCCCACACACAAGATAAACTTAGGGAGTAGCTAAAAGTCCCAAAAAAAAAGGCCTAATGAGATACCTAAGCACAACCAAATCTTTGGAAAGAGGAGAAATAGAGAAAACCACATGGGGAAAACCCTACTCCAAAAAGAGATGGAAAACGTGCTAAAAGAAACTAGTGAAGGACTAAAGAAGCCTCCAAACTAGGGAATGTTTCAGAAGATAGGAACAAAAGATGATCATGAAGAATACCATTGAAGCATGTAGAAGTTGTAAAGGTTTGTCAAAAGTAACTATTGATATGAAGAACCTCCACTAAAATAGAACCTGACTAGGTAGAGAAGATTGTATTTTGCATTGAATCAGGAGGCACACAAAGGCAAACAATTAAACTCAAAGATACAAATGACATGAAATAGCAAAGCCTGAAGAGTTGATCAATCGAACCAAGGAAGCATGAGAAACAATAGAAGAACCCACCCCAATGCAAACAAGGGTGAGGTGACAGGCAACTAGAAAAGTAGTCCAAAAGAACTACAAATCAAGGAACCACAATCAAGATGCACAAAAGAGTACATATGTGTGTACTGAGGTGATCATTCTCAGACACGTCATGAGGCAAATTTCACAAAAGGGACACTCACTAGACAAAGGAAGATGGAAAACAAAGGCAAAACATCAACCCCCCATGACACTTTAATCATGAGTAGTGTATGTACAATAAGACACAAGATATGGTGAATCCCAAGAATACAATAATCTGCATGAGTGTCCTCAGATGACACTATTAGAATCAGAACGCAAAATAAGGAAAAATAAATGAAACAAAAAAATAGATAAAGTATGGCACTTTATCTTAGTGCATTTGCAAGAATGCATACAAATGATGTCTAAATAGACCAGAAGAGACATACAACTAATAAAATAGTGAGTACAAGTCATGCTGAATCATTTGAAGAAAAAAATTGATCCTCAGACCTAAAACAACTAAGATATCCACTAGAATGCAAAAATGAAAAAAATTGAATATAATATTCCTCAAGAAGAATCTAGAAAAACAACCAGCATTACTAGAAACAGCTTAGAAAGATCTTTCCAATGGTATAAAGAATTTCCAAATCGAGGATCAGATGCTCAAGATATGTCTCCCGAAGTGCAAAACTATACCTCTAACTTTGATAGCAAAAAAATCCATCAAAAAAGCGTTAAAACTTAAAAACATTTGTACCACTGTGATGAGCTTAGAACTAGCTTTTTGATAATATCTTATTTTTAAAAAGTGGAGTCCATATGTTTGAGATATGAGAAAAAATGTGAAGTTAGGTGCAAACAGAACCTATAGAGGTGACAAGATTGCTGATGCAATGCTGATGTTGATAGACAATGAGCATAAATTTGTCGGCCAAATGACCATCAAGGGAAAAAAATGCCATAAAAAAGTCCTCTTTGCTAGATTAAATAATTTATCGGTAAAAGAGCAAGAGCTCGAAAAAAACTGTGTGCCTTTTTAGCCAAAGTTGGAAAAATAATTCTAGTGGCCATTTAATCACACCATGAGTCTAAACCACCATGTGTTGAATGTAATCAATGATTCTTTGGTCTATCAGCTTGTTGCCCAGCTAATCTGGTATATGGAACACATCCATAAACCAACCATCATCTAGAGAAATGTAAGCTTTAGAGATGACAAAATAAAGATCTGTCAAAACTTGAACTACTTTTAGAAGAATTCCATTTTAGTTAGCACTGTCAACCATCATTAAGGAGCAGTCTTCATATGTATCATTGTCTATATAGACCATGGGTAGGTGGATTCTTTGGCTCATACTCAGGATCAAAATAGGGCCAACAAACATTACTCTCCATGTTTAACAAATTTATGATTCCCTTCCCTTCAGCTACTTTGAAGTTGTATCCAGATTTTCAATAGACATAGAATGCTTGATGTTGCTAGCTTCAAAAAACATCATCTACACATACTTTTTGTATCTCCCAAGAAGATGTACATAGAAACAACACCATGAAAGGCTAAGAATCACCATTTCCAAACAAGAAATTTCCCATAGGAGTCCCAAACAAAATGTACAGACCCAAATCACATCTAACATCAAAACTACCAAAAAACACAACATAAATCCAACTCAAAGAACTTGCAATCCAAATCTTGGAAGCTGGAGGCATGGGATTCAAGGCATGAGTCCCCAAAAAAATCTACTGAGAGAAGCCACATGAATGGCTTAGAGGAGAAGAGCTGTGAGAATGGCTTGGAGGATCACTGCGTCACTCGAGGTTGCATAACCAACTAGTCTTATTGTGCCAAAAGTCATATATTTCAGCAAGAATTGTGGGTTTGATGACCCTAAATTTTCCACCAATCATGCCAAAAAACCCAAGGAGCTAGTAAAAGTTAAGTGTTAATTTATTATACCTTGCTCACGAATAGTCTCGTCTTTGGCAGAATGAAATATCTGTCCATGTGGCACCCTTCCATCGACTCGTGTGGAATGAGAAGAGGTAATGGTGGATGTAGTAGAAATGTTTCCTTCATTATGTATCCCAAAGAGTTGAACTTCACGATATCACTCTTCTTTACAATGCAATCTTTGCCTACCACCGATTTGATCTCTTTCTATGCTCAAACAAGAGAGATCATTGTGGCATCAATTATGGAGCCTAACTGAGATGCACCAATGGAGCAAAAAATTTCATCCTCCACCAATACCATAAAAAATACATGAAAGCCCTCCAAAAACTAGAAACCACAGTTGAACAAGCACTAACCACTCACCAATCAATCTCACACGACCTTCAAAGAATTGCCTCGAAAATGCCAAATACCAAAAAAAACACTCCATTGGAAATAGGTTGTGAGGGAGACCATTTGGTCATAGATAAAGAAGTTCATAAAGTACAAAGGCATGTAGAATAAGAGAGACCCGTTGGGAAAGGATCTGATAGGCAATTGTAGAGAGGAGTCTCAAATAGGTGGGCAGGGGCCTGCAAAATAACTGCACCTCAAAAATTGGTCTCCACTAAACATGCATTACCTGTACTCCCAAAAATGTCCTCCCCACAATGAAAGAGAAAAATTCATGACACATAGATCACCTTCCAATAATCGGCATGAATTTTTGCAAAAAAAAAAACATTATTGCAATAAAACATTTGACAAAAAATCAAAAAAATTACTACCTCAATTTGCATGCCCAAGCTTAAATACCTTGCATGCGAAAAGTTTTTGCCTCAAATTTCAATAGTGTCCAAACTTAACATATTTTATTTGGAAATGAGGGCTTTCAAGTGATGTGAGCTCAACGATGATGTCTGTTTTTACTCAAAGTGCCTTGAAAATCAATGACCCCCTAGATCCAATAAAAAATGTTGAAAGCTTAGATTTGAAAATTGATGCCAAATCTCTCATGAACAGAATAGAGGCATGAAGATCTAAAGCTTTGATACCATGTTGAAGTTGACAAAAGATCAACCCCATAGCTCCCAAGAATAGCCTGCATGCAAACACCTATCACAGAAAGAGGTTACAAAAGCTATGGAGGCAAGAATTGCTAGATCCATAGATGAGACATTCTTGATGAGCAAAAAAGTAGATTATTACAATCAACAATGAATTGTCTAATAATTATAAAGAGAGATCATCCTTATAAAGGAGATCAAAACCCTAAAAAAGTCTAACCTAGGTTGCACATAATAATAATTAATAAAAGAATTAATTATTATATGCCTAAAGTTTAACTTAAGTAGACTAGAGTTAATTAGAAAATATCTAATTACTCTAACATTTAAATCTTTAGCTCACATTATAATATTAAATAACTGTAAAACATTCAAACCAACATTACATTATCACTATCCAAATCATATCAAGTGCCCATTGCATACCACACTTATCAACTCTATCATCAACATACTTTTCTCAAATCCTATTCATTAATCAAATGATATGATCCTCACATGAATCAACATAACATCCAATTAACTAAGACTCGACATCAATTACAACATAACAACTGATATGACTCTTTTACATACATTCACAACATTCACAATTACATTATTAATTGGGTCTAACAAGAAAAACTGCCAAAAGCCCCTATAACTAGACTTTTTGATCATATACCTAAACCATAATTTCTTTTTAAAGATTGTTAACTCATCTTGCTTTAATTTAGTTTCCTATACTAAGAGAATATATGGTTTATAGCTACTTCTACAACACTTTAATAAGTGTTTCTTTTCAAGGGCATTAAGGCCCCTAACATTCCATGTTAGGACATTCATCCTACCTTGGGAAGGACCTTCCCCTTCCCTACATAAAATAAATCAGTTGATTTAGCTTTGCCCTTAGGCTTTGCATCCATTGGCCTTAGTTCATTCAAAGATTTTATGCCTCTTTTCTTATTAGATTTTATGTAATTCAAGATTACTAACTCTTCCTCAGTTTAGTGCATGCCTCTTAAACTATTGAGATTAGCCATTTGAGCCAGCTTGTTCTTGAGATGATCCATTATATATTTTCTGATCCTAATTTGAGGAATTTGTTAACCAACAGTTCTTTATAAAGATTTACTTCCTCACTAAGAATTTCATTAGAAAAGTATTTATTAATTCATTAAATTTATCACACAATGACTCCATTTCCTTAGGATGTGAAACTTAAGGGGGGGAATTTATGAAAACCATTGGGATAGACCTCTCAAACTTATTTGATGAAGACTGGGGAGCTTGGGATAGAAATGAATTATAATTCCACTTTTTTGAAGATTGAAAAAATTTATAATATATTGATTTTTCAAGTCCATTGGCGACAAAATTACATTATTTACCTATTTTTATCCATCAAAGTACAAAATATTTTTTTATCAATGTCTAAAACTCGAAGTAAGAAAACCCATTCTAGTTTTAGAAAATATTGTAACTCGTTTTTGTGTGTTATCGATCGAACCCCTGTGACCACAATGTCAAATCCATACCCATTAAGTTGTATTTTTTTCCTTAAGAAACCCCATAAACAATTTTTTTATTACAAGGGAAACATATGCTATTAGGCATCACATTTGTATTTTCAATGTCAACCATCTTCATTCTACTGCACTATTTGAGTTGCAAAAAACTCTATCAAATTAATGTTATATACTTTTATTGACAATTAGCAAAACCTATGTTATTACTCCTCCATTTGTTCAAAATCTATAGTATCATCCTTTTGTAAAGAAGAATCCTTGAAGCTTCTAAGAAAGCCCTGAAAATATAGTAACAATGGACTCTGTTTGATTCATATGAGGCATGCCAAGTTTCTATAATCCATGTACTTGTCAAAGTTGGTTCTTATTGAACTGTGCAATCCTTCACTATTTTGAAGTTACAACATTTCATTGCTTTTCCTCTCTCCAATTCCACCTCATGTTGCACAACCCTGTGAAATCAATGGTCATTTTTCTTCTCTATTACACACACCATAGCTTAATTTTCCAATTTTAGTTTTGTAAAATTAAATACATAAAAATATCTCCCCCATCAAATACTAGGTGAACTAAACAAGTCAAATTATTTTTCCAAAATCCAATTCCAAATTACAAATATAGAGTGTGACAAATTTTAGCTATGAAACAAATTCTAGATTTTCTAATGCCAACATACAAATGGATCCTAACTTCATTGAAAAAACTAGGAAAATAAATTTAGGAATCCATCTAATAAATTTGATATGTTTCCCTTATAAGAAAATGGGGTTACCGTGAATTTTTTCTTTCTTAGATCAACAAATTTATAGTCTAGAAATATAACATTAATATCAAGAGAAGAAATGCATACTTGGTTGCCATAATAAATCTTTGGTGATACAGGAGCATCTTGGGTACTTTGTCAATCTTGCATCACCAAAAATATTTCCTTTCTCTTGTTCATGTTCATTGTTTGGAGAATGGTTGTTGTTGTTCATGGCTTCGCTTTCCGTGCAATCACGCTCTTAATGTGGACCTATCATGGATCCTTGGTCTAAGCATGCAGAACATAATCTCATTATTTGCAGAAGTTATCCTTCCCTTTGTTTAAGGCATCTTGATTTCCTAGCAGCTCAAGTAACATGTAGGTTTGGCTTCAGCATAGTTGGATATGACATATTGGCATTTTGTGCACTCAGGATTCCCTTGATGAGACATTTGTAGACTTATCCTTGTCCCCACTAAATTTGAATTTTTTTTTTAATGGGTCTTTGATTTCTCCATTGGGGCTGGACCTATAATTGGTAATAAATTACTTGATAGGATAACTTGTGGTCTTGCTAGCTATAAAAGTAGAGGTCTAGGATTAGGAAAAGTAGATTGAAGATAGATAGAAGGAAAATACTAATATTTGGCTATGTAAGTCGGAGCCCTTGAGCTCACTTATTGTAATTGAAATCTATGTTACAACGAGATAGGCCTTATGTCTAGCATGTTAAAGGAAGATTATTTGTTTATTATTACATTGATGCCTCTATAACTTGGTGTGTTTTCTTTATTTTGTGGCTTTCATGTGTAACTCTAAGCAAGGGTAGCTGGGAGGTGTTCTCCCCTCCCCACCCAACCTTGTGTCAAGTGGTATCAAAGCAATTTATTTCTTGGTGAAGTTTGGGATCATGTAAAACCTAGTTGAAGATTGGTTGTAGGGTAGCAGAACTAGATTCTAACTTATAGCTTGCAAAGTTTATAATTTTTACAGGAACAATTGTCAAAATGGTTCAAGGTAGAGGAAACACAAATAGTGTTATTATGGATATGTTGAGATAGATTGAAACTAGACTTGAGGAGTGCAGCTTGAGGATGTTAGTGATGAGGAAGAAGTAGCAACAACACTAAACCCCAAATCCGAGGTTGAACAAGATGAAGAAACGCTCTTAAGAGCTTTGAATAGAAATAATGTTAGACCTATTTTTGAACTTTCTACTTATAATGAAAGACTTGATATTGATGCTTTGTTGGAATGGATCTCTGAGATTGAAAAGTATTTTGACTATGAAAGTATCCATGAGGGTAGGAAAGTAAGGATAGAAGCTACAAACTTGAAAGGGCATGCATCTCTTTGGTGAGAATACTTACAAATTGATAGACAGAGAAGAGGAAAAGAAAATATCAAGACTTGGGTAAAGATGGTTGGTAAGTTGAAAAATAAATTCCTTCTTCCTAATTATCAAGTTAGTTTGTTGAGAAGAATGAAAAACTTGAGACAAAAAGACATGACTATGAAAGATTATACTAAATGATTCTACAAGTTGGATATTAGATGTGGACATGTTGATGACGAAGTTGAGAAAGTTGCTAGATACTTGAGTATAGGATTAGATTAACTTTGTAAAGATGTAAGTATTAAAGAAGCATATATGTATGCCTTGAAACTTGAAGAGATTTTGGTGAAGAAACAAGAAAGTAGACAAAGAGTAAGAGGTGGAAGATTTCTGTGCAGTAGAGGAAGATCTAATGGAGAAAGTAGAAGATCTGAAAACATATATAATGACAAGGGTAAACCATAATGGAAAGAAGGTAGTGGAAGTAGAGGAAGGGATAACTATACTAGAGGTAATTATACTAGTTTCCCTAGGAATAATAGCAATGGAAAGATAGAAGATAGATCTTGGTTTAAATGTAGTGAAGAAGGATATCGAGCTTTTGAAGGCAACTTTTCTAGTAAGATAGTGGGAAGTACTAGTAGAACTGCTTTGATTCAGGAAGCATCTTCTGATGTGCCTAATTAACTTGAGAAAGGAGAGAACCTAGTGATGAGAATAACCTTGTGGAATGAGTAGTTGAACCTATTTTGAGGAATTTTTTTTGTAAGACTAGATGTAAGATTGAAGATAAATGTTGCAAATTTATCATTGACAATAGAAGATCTACAAATTTTGCATCTAAATAATTGGTGAATAAATTGAATTTGTGGAGGTTGGAACAGCCTAACCCTTATCACATTGTTTCAATCAAGGATGAACGTAAATTTATAGTAAGTGAATAGTAGGTCTTGAGGAATATAGATTTGGGAATTACCTTGATGAATTTTTGTGTGATATCAGGCTTATGGATTGTTGTCATATACTTTTGGGAAGACCTTATGATAGAAGAGCTTTGCATGATGGTAGATTGAATAAGCATACTATCTGGAATAATGGAAAGAAACACATATTGTTTCCTTTAGTTGAGAAATCTAAGGAAAGTTAGTGTATTTTTGTGAGAGTTTGTTTGGTTGAAGAAGATCAGTATGTGAAAGATATGAAGAAACATAATGTTTGTTTTGTTTTGATCCCTAGAAAGATCGGATAACAAGATGAACTTGAGCATGCACTGGAGGTTATAACTTTGTTGGCTAAATTTAAAGATGTAATTTTTGATAATGTTTTTGATGGATTGCCCCTTGTGAGGAGTATAAGTCATTGTATAGATTGATACTTGGAGCTAGTTTGCCTAATAAAGCATGAAATAGACTTACAACTATTGAAAATGAAGAATTAAATAAATAAGTGGTATAAAAAGGATTGATTAGATAAATTTTAAGTCCTTGTATAATACCTATTGTATTGGCACCTAAGAAGAATGGGCAATGGAGAATGTGCATATATTCTAGAGCTATAAATAAGATAACATTGAAGTATAGGTTTCCTTTACCTAGAATGAATGGCATTATGGATAGATTGAGTGGAGAAAACATTTTACAAAGATTGATTTCAAAAGTGGATATTGCCAGATTAGAATCAAAGAAGGTGATGAATGGAAGATTTCTCGTAAGACTAATTAAGGTTTTTATGTGTGGTTGGTTATGCCTTTTCATCTTACTAATGTACCTAGTACTTTTACAAGGCTAATGAATAAAGGTTTGAAGAAATTCTTGATTAAGTTTGTGACTGTATACCTTGATGATATATTGATCTACAACAAGACTAAAGAAGAATACCTTGAGCATATCAAACAAGTTTTATAGAGACTGAAGGAAGAGAAGTTGTTGATAAATATGAAGAAATGTTCTTTTATAAAGGAGGAACTTGTATATCTTGGTTTTATGATTTATATTGATGGTTTGAAGATGGATCCCAAGAAGGTAAAAGCTATTCTTGATTGACCTACACTTGAGAATTTTGGGAAAGTTAAATCATTTTATGGATTGGAAAGTTTTTACAAAATGTTTATTAGAATTTTAGTTCTATTTGTAATGTTATGACTTAAACTATGATGGGAGATAGCAAGGATTTCAAGTGGACACAGAGTTAGAAGCTTTCGAACATTGAAGGAAAAAGTAGCAAAATTACCTGTGCTTTCTTTATCAGATTTTAGTAAAGTTTTTTCAAGTTGATTGTGATGCTAGTGGTAATGCCATAGACACTTTTTTGAGTCAAGAAAGTAAGCCTATAGCTTTCTACAGTGATAAATTGAATGCTACTAAGATGAAGTATTCAATCTATGGTCGAGAATTTTATAAAATTATTCAAGCTTTAAATAAATGGAGACGTTATTTGATGCCTAGGGAATTTTTGATTTACACTAATCATAAAGCTTTATAATATTTGGGAAGTCATGTCACGACCTGTCTCGTGACTTTCTTTGTCTTTGCCTGCATGGCGATTATGTGGCAACCATGTCGATTTCGACTTGGTCAAACCTTGATTGACTTGGATTTAAGAAATGATTTAAGATGAATACTCTTTTATGATGAGGTTAATATGTGATTAGATGGATGATTAATGCATTGGTAGTTTTGGTTATATATTTCTATGTTAAATATGATTAGGCTTAATATGTTATTTTATGATGAAGTTATGGATTCAAGATAAATGATGTTATAAGATGATGATGCATTGTGGATATTGATGAATGTGATATTATATTGTTATTATGTCATATTTGATTTTTATTAAGTTGTTTATTGATGGATGTATACTGATTCAATATTGTTTGCAATTGTTTGAGTGGATACAGGATTCATCACGATGACAGCGTGGTTGAGGTAGAGAGGGTTAGCCTCTTGGAAGGGGAAAGATGGATCATCCTTAGTAGCCCACACGCCACGTAGAAGTTTAAATATTTTTTTTAGAAATGTTAATACATGTTTTTATTAAATTTAATAATGTTATGTTAAATGTGAAAGAGAATGTGAGTGTGTTGGGTTTTTTTTTTTCTTTCTTTTAGCTATATTGTTCATTAAATAAGTATGCAAATGTTCACAACATATTTTATTAAATGATGGTTTATTCATATATTCTAACAATAGTGATTTTTTTTAAAATGTTAAAACATATATGATTGTATATATATATATATATCATTATTTTGATTGGGGGAATGTCATTAATTGACAACTAACGGGGAAGGAGAGCTAGAAGGAGGGAAATAAGGGTGGTTTTGGAGAATGCAGTTATGCAAGAAAGAGTGGGAGAGAGAAATGATAAATGAACACGATCAAAATATTGAAGAAGGTAGTAGGAGTTAGAGGAAAATAAAACAACACGATGAGGAGGAAAAAGATACAAGAGGGGTTTTTGTGAGAGGAGACAGGGAGAATTGACAACGGAAGTGGAAGAGGAGGAGATGAGCAGATGAAGTTTGGAAAAAGAGGGCTTTGGTTGGGGGAATTTTTTTTTTAAAATTAGAAGATCATTGCTACCATTCATAAGGGAGTTTTTTTTTCTTGTTCAAATCTGAGGGTGAAAGAGTTTGTGTGCAGAAGGAAGAGAGAGCATACAATGCACGTGAGCAGCTAGACCCAAGAAGGGAGTGTATTTAGCAAATAGTGATATCTCTCAGGTTCTTTTCTTAATATGCTATAGGTAGAATTTCATTGGACTGCTTGTTTAATGATTGAAACTTTCAGTTGTGTACCTTGTGATTGGAAGCATCTGTGTTGTTTATTTTTACACCACTGTGAAATTCATGATTTTATGTTTGAATGAACTATGAGATAGTTGTAACCATGCTTAATTTTGTTATGTGTCTATTGAAATACAAATGGAACAGAACACCAAATAGCTAGGAAGTTTTATCGATACTCAAGTAATTGGGGAAAACTTTCTTAGTTTCTTAGAGCCTTATTAAAACCGCAACAAGTGATGAAACCTTAGGAATGAGTATTTGGGAGCTTAGAAAATGTTATGAGAAAAACATAGTTGTCTCTCCACCTTCAATCACTCGGAGAAGGCATATAATGTTAGGATAAGTGTTCATTTCTGAATGAATTGTTTATATATATATATATATATATAGTGTTCAATTGTATTATTGAATGTTCAATATCCAGTAGGGGGTGAAGATAATTTGCTATTTTATTCCTTTTATTTGGCTGGGTCATGCTTTTTTAGTTGAATGAAAAACTATCGAGTATTCAACAACCTAGAAGTTTTCAATTATAGCTCTTTTCATATCTTTTGACTATCTTTAGTTTCATATTTAATTTGTCCTGTGTCTAAGACTAACAATAGCTATGGATGAGTACTATAATGGAATAATTCCTTATTTCTTTTGTCTGGAAATAAAACTTGAATTGATTACCCTCTCATTAGATATACTTATGAACTCAATCAATGCATGTAGTAACAATATTTGTATGAAGCATTTTCCAGATTGAGCTTAATTAGATAAGAAGTAGTTATAGGAAGAATGTTTAAAGACTTTATTGATTATGTAGACTGTTGAACTTTACTTGTAAAACAACTAGTACACTTACTGTGATAAATAAGGAATATAAGGAACATGGTTGGAAAACTTTACTTCCTTGGTTGAGAAAATTGATAAGTTGTAAGTATATTTTGGTACTGTCTGGAAGCAATAGAGAATTTCCATGACTTAGGAGGAACTGGAGGCTATTTTAACTATTAAACCAAACTCATAAACTATGGAAACCACAAGGTTATAGCTTTGAAACTATTGTCAGCCATACCTTCTATTGTATTAGAGTAGATGGACTCAACTTATTCCAACATTGTAACCATACCTATTTATGTTTTAATGATTATTCCCTCCACTTTTTCAAAAATCTGTACTATTCTAGCCAATACATCCAATATCTGGGACTTTGGCTGGTTCCATTAGTTTGCTTGATATATCATACGCACACACGCATGCGCATGTGTGCGCACACACAACCATCATGTTGAAACACTGAGACATAACTAGATTAAACTTTACAAAAATTACTCTTGTGATTTGACAATCATTTTTGTCTGTACATTTTCCATGAGGTTAAGAGTGTATGTGTTTTCTTTTCTCTTATGGAAGGGTGTAATGTGGCATAAGGAAGGGTGGGGATGGATGCAAAAATGTGAATGCTTTTCTTGGCCTATGTAGGATTCATTATGTTTTGTCTCTCCTTTCAGAATTACTGACGAATTCAGTGCTTGGCCAAGCCATTTTTCTTATTATGCATTTAAGTATGTTGTTCTGACATGTAGCATATGTGTGTGACTATGCTCAAATTATCTTGCATACGTGTAGATATGCTTCTTTTTAAAATAAATGTACATGTGGGTAGTGCATGTAGTATGTTTCACGGCTACATTGGATCCATCCGATCTATCTTGTTTCGGGAAGCTAGGCTTTTCATGCCAGGGTCGAGGTATTCTTCATGTTAGGAAGAATCCCAAGGGAGTAAACACTTTGTAGTTAGTGAGGTAAAAACACTTGGGCCACACTCCCATCTCAGTTAGTAGTTGGATGATGTCCATGGGATTGGAGACTGGATACACTTCAAAGAACCTATCAAGTTTTAGAACCTTCATTTTGGTCTTGTATCTTCAACTTAGTGATAATGTAATGTATTATTCTATTGGCATAATGTTGATGATTAGATATTGTAAGCTTAAAAGTTAGTAATGTATCATTGCTCAAGTTTATGAAGAATGTATGTTATACTTATACATGGTACTTCAACACCATAGTTTTATGTTGTAATGTATTTTTGTGTCAAAATTAACAAGTTATTTTTACGTTGAATTTTTCATTGATTATTGTATACTCTTGTTTATGAACATCAATGAATGATGAGTTATACTTTGAGTTAACAACATGTTAACCTTTATTAGCATTTAAATTCATAGATGCTTGACTTTTCTTATTTTAGTAATCAATGATGTAGCATTGTCTTTCTACAATTTTGCATTTTTCTGTGATTGGAAATCTTGTTGTATGTCTAGTTCTTACAAGTCAGAATAAGTTGAATCAGAGACACATGAAATAGGTTAATTGAGTATATGTAGAATTTTTATTCTATGTTGAAACATAAGAGTGGACAATACAACTATACACAAAAAAGAGTGCACTTCCCTAAACCCTTATATCCAAGAGATCTCATGAATTGAGAAGATTGGATGATGGATTAGAACTCCCTAGTCATGATGTGTAAAGGTTATAAATAGAGTGTTTGTACTCTCAAATGAGCTTGGAAATGCAACCCCTTTCAAGGTGCATCATGAAATGGGAGGTTCAAGAACAAGAAAAAGGATGCAAATGTTCAAGAATCTCTATGAGAATACAATGCACAATGATAACTAAGCTAGGTGAGAATGTAGAATGCAAGCTAACACTAACAAATGAAGTATTACAATCCCCTACTTAAGCTAAGTGTGCTATGAAGATACATGAAAGAGAAACTAAACTAGTGCTAACATGAGATTAAGCTAAAATAATATGTGACTATGGATGAGGGTATGCAATAAGTCTTCTCAAGCTCCAAATAGTACCTAAGATTCATGTAGCATAACATTAGTACAAAATGAAATGGATGTGAGATGAGGAGAGAGCTCTTCCTTTTAAAGAATAACAAATGATGGAGATAATGAGGCAAGATGGATCTAATCAAGGGTGGAGGGTGAAAGTGGAGTGATCCATGTGCACAAGCGTTTCCACCAATCATAATCAAGAGTTGACTTTTGTACCCCATGTGAGACAAAAAAGGCTAAACATTTTCAAAATGGGAATAATACTTAATGTGTGTACAAATTAGGATAAGTGGGGAATGCATTTTTTATTTAATTAAAGGAGGACATGTTCCTTTTTATTAAATAAGGACTTAGGATATAGTGGTCAAACTAGAGGATAAAAAATCGAATAAATTGATTTTTGAAGATTTGATCAAAATAAGTGATTTAATAAATTTAGCAAAAATGGTGAGAAGAGGGATAGTAGTCTAGATGATCATTTTTTGGTGATTACACTAATAAGGTGACATATGTCTTTGAGATGAAGATGAATTCTACTGATTGAGATGAGAGTTGAAGTTGGCTTTGAGGATTTAAAGAAATTGTAGGAAACTGACCTTGATTTTGTAGAACAATGGAAAGCTTGTAAGAACCTTGTGACTAATGAACAAGAAAAGTGAGTTGACTATTTCATTTAAGAAGACATGTTTAAAGGAGTTCAGATATGCATACCTAAAGGATTCATGTGAAAGAACATTATTAAAGAGAAACGTAGTGGTGGATTCATAGGACATTTTTGGGAATTGACAAGATAGTAAAGATGATTTTAGAAAGATACTTTTGGCCTTAGTTATATAAGGATGTTCAGAAGATGGTAAGGAGTTGCATAATATGTCAAGTTGCTAAAAGTAGTTAGAATATTGACTTGTACACACCTTAACCTATTTTCCTTGTCGACCTTAGGAAGATATTAGTATGGACTTTGTTTTGGGACTGCGAGTACTCAGAGAGGTAATGAATCTATCTTTGTGGTGGTTGAATTTTTTTCTAAAATGACACATTTCATACCTTGCAAGAAGACAACATATAAAATATGCATAACAAACTTGTTTTTTAGAGAGATTGTAAGACTTCATGAATTATCTAAGACTATTGCTTCTAATAGAGATACTAAATTTATGGGTTATTTTTGGAGGACACTTTGGAGAAAGGTGAATATTGATCTTAAGTTTAGTTCTACATTTCATCTATAAAAGGTTGGACAAACCAAAGTTGTGAATAGAAGTTTGGGTAACGTTTTGAGATGTTTGATTGGAGATAGATCTTCTAACTGGGATTTGATTTTGACACAAGTTGGGTTTGCATATAACAATTATGTGAGTAGAAGTAACAAGGAGACTCCTTTTGAAATTGTAAATGGTATGAGTCCTAGAAGAACTACTAGATTAAGGAAATTGGATGTTGAGATAAAGAACACTGCTAATGTTGAGGAATTTGTGGACTTTATGAATAATTTGCATGATATTAAAAGTAATCTACATGACAGAAATCAATGATATAAAGACAAAACAAATAAAACGAGAAGACATAAGAATTTTGAATTTGGAGATGAGATAATGGTACATGTGAAGAAAAATAGATTTCCATTTGGCACATATAGTAAGACAAAGATGGAAAAGTTTGGTCCATGTAAGATCTTGAAGAAACATGACAGTGGTAATGTTTTTGAAGTGGAATTGCCTAATGATATGGATATTTCACATGTGTTTAACATTTTAGACATCTTTGAATACCATGAAGTTGATAAAAATAATTATCCTAAGACTAAGATAGAAGGGATTGAAATGATTTTGGACACCTGAATTAGTAAGAGCACTAGAGGAAAGGACTACAAAGAGCACTTGGTTCAGTGGCAGAATAAGCTCATAGAAGACAATTCTTGGATCATAGAGACTGAGTTGAAAATTTATGATACTTCTCAGAGCATCAGGGCTTCTTGATGTGGACATTCATTCTTTTGTTACCCCAGGTGTCTGATACAATATCATCTTGGGTACTTTGGCAATCTTGCATCACCAAAAATATTTCCTTTCTTTTGTTCATGTTTTCTATTTGGAGAATGATCGTTGTTTTTCGTGGTTTCTCTTTCCACGCAATCAACCCCTTAATATATTGGACGTATTGTGGATCCTTGGCCTAAGAGCATAGAATATAATACCATCATTTGTGGAAGTTATCCCTCCCTTTGTTTGAGGCAAGCTGATTTCCTAGCAACTCAGGTAATGTATAGGTTTGGCTTTTAGAGAATGATCATTGTTATTTGTGGTTACTCTTTCCACATAGTAAACCCCTTAATATATTGGACCTATTGTGGATCCTTGGCCTAAGAGCATAGAATATAATATTGTCATTTGCGGAAGTTATCCCTCCCTTTGTTCAAGACAAGTTGATTTCCTAGCAGCTTAGGTAACATATAGGTTTGGCGTTGGTGTAGTTGCATATGACATCTTGGCATTTCACACACTTGTGATTTCCTTGATGAGACACATGTGGACCTATGCTTGTTCCAAAGGAAGTTAATTTGCTTGTTTAATGCATTTTTTATTTTTCCTTTGTGGTAGGACCTATAATTGGTAATAAATTGCTTGACAGGCTGACTTGTGGTCTTGTTGGCTATAAAAGTAGAGGTTTAGGATTAGGAAAAGTAGAACAAAGTTACATAGAAGGAAAATACTAATTTTTGGCTTTGTAAGCATGAGCCCTTGAGCTCATTGATTGTAATTGGAATGTATATGGTAGCAACTAGGTAGATCTTATGCCTGGCATGTTGAAGGAAGATTATATGTTCAGTGTTGCATTGATGCCTCTATTAATTGTTGTGTTTTCTTTATTTGGTTCCGTGTGTAACTCTAAGCAAGGGTAGCTGAGAGGTGTTCTTTCCCCCTACCCTTGCATCATTCAACCACTCCCTAATTCTATTCCTGGCATTAGGTCCAACCCACACCATTTAGTGAATATTGCACTAGATTTACAATGATACCATAATCCATCAACATATGTATTACTCAAAATTATGGTTTCAAGTTCCCTTGGCTATGGAGCTAGATCACTAACAACCACAGAGGGAGGAAACTTAGGGTTTTCCCTAGGTGGAATCACAACTTGTGTGAGGGATGGTGGTTAAAAAGCCCTATAAGGGGAAGGGCAAGTGGGCTTGGTTGCCGAGACACTAGATTTTCCAAAGGGATATAGTTTGCACTTATAGCTACAAAAAGAGATTTTAATGGGCAAGATCCACAACTTCTCCTCAAGAGAGGATCTCTTCCTACACCCCTCCTATCTTTGATCCTCAAACGCTCCAAATTTTCAATCCTTATTTCTCCAATTAGAGGAAGAATCTAGTTTCCTTCTCTTAGGGCTTGAGAAACCACCATTTGGCACAAATAGTGAATTAGGGTTAGGCCAATGAATGACTGTTGGTTTCTCTTTAAGCATAGATAAACATCCATTAAGGCATCAAATTTTTTTTGGTCAAGAATCCAACAAAGAGATTGCCAACCCTAACAACTGATAGGTGACCCAAGCGATCTGAGGGACAAATTTAACCATTGGAGCTGAGAATGCAAGAGGTTGGGAGTGCAACCAAACAAGCTAAAAAGATTGAAAATTAATAGAACATGTAATGTCCCCATTTTAGCAGTTGACCAAGTGTGTGTGCGTTAGCCTTGTTCTACATGGTCCCGAGGGCTAACGAAGGGTTTAATGGGATCTTGGAGTGTTTTGGCCTAGTCATTTCCAGTTTGGGCCAAAATGAAGTTGATTTACTCAGTTTCAGGCATACTTACTATTTTTAGTAAGTCGGAAGGACACAGTGCAGGTCAATTTTGGTGATTGGATTCGATACTCCTCGGTGAGAGCTTTTCGATGAGCTATCACTCGCATTATTCGGAGTCCGATTGCTAATACATTTTAATGCCTGAAGTTTTATTAAAGTAACGTCTAATTTAATTGTAAAATATTAAAGTGTTACTTTAATATTTATTTTATGGTGATGTGTACCCAAGGGAGACATAAGGGGTATTTTAATATATGTTTTATATTACACATCGTTATCCCACATTGCCCATATGAGTTGAGCGGACCCGTGGGAATAGAATAAAAGGAAGCATTTGTAGCTTCATTAGACAGGTTGAAGATGAGAAGAAATTGGTGTGTGAGTTGCAGCTTTGTTCTTGGCATTTGAGGATGTCTATCCTCTCTTGTAACATTCTAGACGTCATTCCCTTGGGGTTTGGCCTTTGGAATTCTTTCTTATTGGCTTCATTATCAGGCAGTTTAGTTGCATTTTCGGCTACAGGTAGATTTGATATTTTGCTCATAGCTTCTTCACTACTTGTCCGATGCTTATGCCGCTTGGAGGGAATGGTATTATGAAGGTAGTGGACTAATTGGAGGACAAAGTATTGTAGCAGCAAGTTCGTAAGCATGGGTTAGAGTATTATGACAATATTGCTGAAGTAATTAGTGAGTTGATAAATCTACCATGTATTTGGTTTTATGAATTCTGAAAATAACATTTTATTAGCAGTAGTTCATTTCCACTTTGCATATTATTGTAGTTTCTTTCTTGTTTATGTTGTATGATACCAATTCCATGCATGAAACACAACAAACAAATAAACGTTTGATTTCCAGAGTTATAAGGGGTTTTAAGAAGTTGAATGCAAACTGTTTGACATAATTCCTTTCAGCAATTTGGTTTAGTTTTTGGGACATCCAAGGGTGTCCATTACAGAACAAGCCATCTTAACATGAATAATTTTCAAATAAAAATAAATTATATATAAATTTAGAAACATTCCTATTATCATTTTAAAATATCTAAATAAAATTATGTTTTATCATAAATATTTTAATATAATATATATTTATATTATAAAGTAAAACATATATTATTATTTTTATTGCTATTTATGATGAATTCTTATGATTTATTAATATTTTAAAATTGTCATTTACAATTTTATAAAAAAAAACATATAACAATCTATACTAGTTACATAAAATTTTAGGAGTCGCATAAATTTTTTAGTTGTCACATATGGTCCAAAAGTGCCAAAAGGTCATTACGACCATCAAATTCCAGCCTTGGTAAAATTTTAGGAGTCGCATAAATTTTTTAGCTATCACATATGGTCCAAAAGTGCCAAAACAAAAGACCATTACGACCATCAAATTCCAGCCTTAGTAAATTCCCAATGTTTAAGGAAAACTTTGGGCAACGTCTATACAGCCACAAAAATGCACTTCCATACGAAGGAGAGGACTTACTTAATTTTTAAGCTGATAGGCTTATTGTGGGAGCTTTGCTCCCAAAAATTGCTATTTCGATAGAAATATTGTAAGACTCATCGATTTTTAGATTTTTTAATTGATTTTTGATGGAAATATTATAAGACTTATCACTTTTTTAATTTTTCGAGATTGATTTTTCTTTTTCAATGATGAATAAAAACCCATTTTTAAGAACACCTTCTTTCATATAGGCAACTTTCTAATTTGTCCAATGTTTCTATAAAATGTGTTAAGTTATGCAGTGACGGAAAGGAATGAAGCTATAAAAGCCACCAGATTTTCATTGGAAACTCTTTTTTAGATTATGTTTAATTTGTCTGATGTTTCTATAAAATGTGTTAAGTTATGCAATGACAAAAAGGAATGAAGCTATAAAAGCCACCAGATTTTCATTAGAAACTCTTTTTGTAGATTATGTTTTCTTTGGAGTGCAAGCAATCTGTGACTTTCATTTTGAAAGATGAAGATGCATTAGAAAATTGGTTGGAGAGATTCCTAAGCAGTTTTGAATTCACAAATATTAACTGGTATGTTTCCACGATCAAGCATTATCTAAAAGTTTGATAGAGTGCTTGTGAACACACTCGGCAGTGCAATCAACAATGGGTTTTACCTGCTCACCACCACCACTAGAGAAGAAAAGGCTCCTGATAACTATAAGTATTGCACGAAATTAATTGTTTCTGCATAATTTCACTTTGTGGGCATCATATGAATTTAACTATTTATACAATTTCAGGTACAATGAATTTTAATCAACAGATTGATATCATTAATCCTTTAGCAATTTTTGATTTTTTTTTAGCAAAAGTGTTAGTTTTTATTGTCTGCCTTTGTATTTTTTATATAGGAAACAGATTTGAAGTTACACCATTTGATAGTAAAAAATCATGATCTAATGCTAAAAATGAAATGTAAAAATCATTATTTAATGCTATAAAAGAAATGTATTTTCACTGTGAAAAGAAACTGTGATATAAACTCCGAAGATCATGATGTAATAAGGAAGGAAGTCACTTCCACTCATAAGAAAAATGCTATCTGAAATGCAGTGTTTCGAATGATAAAAATCACAATTTCATGTTGAGGTTTAAAAAGGATTTAATATTTAGGTATTTTAGTTTTTTGTCTTAAATGATTTAGTAAATTTAATTAGATATTAGCTTTTTTTAGTTAAGCTTTCTTTTTTTAGGTTTTATTAATTATTTATATCCAATTTTTAAGTTAATTAGATTTAGTTAAATAGTTATATATTTTTTACAATGTTAATTGCATGTTCTTGATTGGACTTTTATTTCTATTTAGATTTGAAACAATTAAGAACAATCAATTTTTCAATATTAGGTTTAATGGTATGCAAATTGAAAGGGAATGTTTGCAACGAACATCTCAAAAGAGTGTTATTGCTAGACCGATTTCCAGAGAAATATCTCTAAGGCTTTTTTGTGTGTGACAACTTTTGTGGTTTTAATTTTGGAACCTGAGCAAAGTGTGTTGGTTGTCTGAGAAAAAAAAGTGAGCAGAATTAAGGTAAACAATATTATTAATTATTTCAAACAAAGACACCATAAAATATTAATATAAAATAATTTTCTTTTTTCAAATATAAGAAATAATAACAATAGAAAAATAGTTAACTGTAGTGAATATAGATTTTTTTTTGCATTTCAATTAATTCAATCTAAAACATATTTATTATTGATTTTATATTTAATACTAATATTAATAAAATCTTATATTATTATTATATTTTTTAACATAGTTTCTAAAATGTTTAACAAATACTTATTACTTTTGTTTTTTTAATATGATACATTTTTAAATTTTTATTCTAAGTAATTAATTATCTTCTATCGAACTTCAAGTTCTTATATTTATTTCTTCAAACGAAATTAACTTTTCTAACAACCAAATCCTTACTTTTTCAACCAAACACTAACATGGAAGAAGAGGGTAGTACAAGAAGTTTAAGAGGAAGGAAGAACTAGGGTAAATTAATCTTGTAATATCCCAACCAAATACCTAAAATAGAAGTAAAGCACAAGGGCAACAAAAGAATGGGTAAGGAGGAGAAGAAATTGTGTCCTAGGAATTGATATCACATCACATTATTCACATGGGTTTCTTACCTTTATTTCCACTTCATAAGAATAAATCAAATTTCAATTAATGTAAAGTGAAAATGAAATTATAGAAATGCATGTCACTTAATAACATTATCCTTTCTTCTCTTGCATGTTTTAACTTATTAATGGTAAGATAGTTGTGTTCACTCTAACATTGCACTAAATTGCCTAATTTCTACCTGATATTTTGTCTCTTAATATTTAAACTAAATATCTTATATCAGTTTTAGATGATAGCAGTCAATATTTCAGATTACATTGCTACCTCTTCCTCTCCATAGTAGCAGAAATTCTCTTATTTTGGCATTCATGTGGACAAGTGATTCCTATTGGCTAATCGTTGAGCGTACATAAACACTCAACTGCTAGTTTAAAAAGTTAGAAAAAGCAATGTAAAGGAAGTGCATTTTCGTGGCTGTATAGCCACGGGCCTAACGTTGACCAAATTTCCGGAAGTCTGTTTCCAGAGTTCCAAAAAATACCATTCAACAGATGAAACCCTCGTCAGACCTATTTACTCATTGTTCTCTCTGCGTTTGTTGCAACAGCTGTTAGGAAAATTCCACTCCGCGCCCAACAAAATTTTGTGTTTTAAGCCGTTTAACTTTTCAAACAAGATTAGAATTGCAATGACAACTAAACGGACTAGGCTTTCCAGTACTAACAATCGTGGAACAAACCCTTCGCCTAATCAAAAGCAAGAAGAATCACTCAACACCCATGGACGAAAAATCACCAAGAAATCTAAAAAACCCGTCACATCCGCTTCAGGATCTTGCACGATCAATTTCCCTTCCAGAAAAATCAGAAATTTATCAGTACAACATAAGGAAGAAGCTGTTATTTTGAATACCCCTACATCTGAGCTCAAGGCTCTATCTTCAGAGGATGATGTTGTAATGGCCATTAAGCACCTGAAAGAATGCGATTTGAAATTGGGTTCTGTTATAGAAATGCATGACACCCCCAAGTTCGACAAATGCCAGAGCGCTTTTCAGGCTCTTGTCAGAAGCATTGTGTATCAACAGCTTGCAACAAAAGCAGCAGCTTCAATATACAACCGTCTCGTTACTCTTTGCGAGGTGCATTATTTTCCTTCTTCCCAAGTTAGCACTATTTTGTTTTTGTGACCATTAAAATTTTTCTTGTGATTGATATAAGAAAATGATTTTATGCCATTATAAACTAGTCTATATTTTGAGTTTAGATTAATTTCAGTCAACTGTAGAGCACCTTTGAAGGGTTTTTACTCTTATATGTCACTTAAAGAAAATGTCTTTTATTGCTGGAGGGAATTTCTTCCCTCAAAGTCATCCCAGATGCAAGTTGGATGAGGAATTTAATTTCGATTTCAACAAATAATCACGTCTTGTGGATGTTTGAATCTGGGGCTTGCTGTGGAAGCTATTTGTTTTCACCGCTTAGCTCATTTTGGTCAACCAAAAGTTAGTACCAAGATAGGGATAGAGCTTGAAGTGAATGTGGGAACGGGTTTGGGTTCTTAATATATTTACACGTCACCCAGGACTCGCAAACTTAATGCTGCATTTCCTCAAATTCCAGCAAACTATTATATCTAATGAGGGTTCGACCATGGGGCTACTTTCAAAGCCCATTTTCCTTCATCATTCCAGCTCATTCCATTTCATCAAGAGTTAGAGCAAATGTTAATCTAGAGCTCCTCGTGAATATGAGGATGGGCTTGGGTCCATAAAATGGCTACACTTTATTAAGCTTCCAGGTATCGTAGTGGCTGCGCACAATGCATTGCCATAAAGTAAACCTTCAATTTCAAATTCTCTTTATAACTACAACAAAGCCTTCTTTCATGGAAATGTATCTTGAGTTCGTGGTGTGAAATTCATCGCAGCTTACTATTTCCTGGAACGGCATACTTGATTACTAGTGGCCATACATTTTTTGGGCTTCTTAAATATCATTTATGAGGACCAACTGATTGGAATATTTAATGCTGATTCCTTCAACGAATCATCCAGGGTGGGATGGGAACTAAAATGAACTGTTGTATAAAAGTTGTCACCACAGTAGTCATTATCATTATTATATTGACATCATTTGAGTTTCCATTTTTTCCAAATTGACCTTAGGAGTTGCATTTGGCTGGTGTTATGATACCCACAAATACCACAACACACAAGCATCTTTGGTGGGCCTTGTAACTGGGTTATCATCATAATATGGATGGATGTCAACTTTATTTATTTATCTGGTCATCATCAAAATGTGTTTCTTAAATTCATTGCCAGGTTTTCAGGTGCAGTATAGTGTATAGTGCTCCTGCTAATGGCTTGTCATATTTGTTGGGGCTGATATTAAATAAGTGGTGCTTGATTCTTTTCTCCAGTGAGGTAGTCCCCACAAGGAGGTATCCTAAAGGAGATCAGTCTGACATGCAGCTAGAGGAAACACAACAGAAACAACAAGTGTTCAGAGAGAATCAATTAAGATCAACATTCATTAATCAGAATTCAAGTGTACGTAGGTTCGGCGATAGGCCTTCTTACATGCCTAATTGCTTACAATCTTCGGTCAGAGACTTTAGATCCTAATCTGAAGATGTCTTAGTGAATTCCTAGATAACTACTTTCTACTTGGTGCCTTAGGAGATACATCAATTACGATATATAGGTATCATGACACACAGGTCGGCCGCAAGATCCAAAACATTCCCCAAGAACATACATAAAATAGGTTTGGTCCCAAATCACAAGGAAGGAAGAGCAGAAGACGTTTGAATGCTTGTGCTCCCAGATTTAGGTCCTCACATAATCCAAGAATATTGCTGGATTCGCCACCGAAGGATCCCGATCATAGATTTCCATTACAAGATCAAAATCCACAAATGGTCATGAAATAAGCAAGAACATGCTACTCGAGAGAGAATGAATCACAACTTGAGCAACAATGAACCAAAAGAGTTATGAACCTAGGAACATGATTCAAAGCAGGTATAGATCATACTTTGATCAATTGCAAGTGCTGACTCGATCAAACAGAGGATTGTGAAAATGATCATCAGACAAGAAAATAGAGAAAACCGAGCACATAGTATTTTTGGTTGATGCAAGATTGCCCAACAACCCAAGATGCTCTTGCATCAAACACCCAAGGTTGATAAAAAATGAGTCTCTCACTGAGATGCTTGAGAAGAATCCAACAGATCCAACTCAGCCTGAGAAATTCATGAAGAATCTTCAATTAGTCCGTCTTTCCACTTGATTAGATACCCTATATATTCTTTTCCTCTAGTGCTCCTCCCAACTCTGCTCCTCAACACCCATTCTATGCTGTTTGTTTGTTTCTTATAATGTTGCTTTACATCTCAATCATTATTCAAACTACCTTCAGCTTCATGATACTCAAACAAAATCGTAATATTAAAGATAAGTGAAATATCCAGATCCTTCAGTAACTCAACTTCATGAGCATTTTTGTAATCAAACTTGCTCAGAATCTTACAAAGTCTATACTTCCTCATCTTCTGCCTGTTATAAGTTCCAACTGGAAATCTCGCTTTCTTCAAATGAGCCATGACTTCATCTCCCATTGAGGATTCCTTGTGTCTCCTAGTTCTGTCAGCCTTCTCCTTATACTTCTGAAATGTAGTCCCCAATTATACTTCTAATTTGTAGTCCTCAAATGATCCCTAACCTCTTCATGTAATGCCTTCATGTAAGTCGCAAATTCCTCTGCTTCAACGCTCCTTTTATCCTCTTGCTTAAGATCCCTTAATTCTGAATTTCCCTTAGGACTCATACTAGTAACTATCTCAAAAGGTGTTTTCCCTATACTCCTATTCACCAAACTGTTATATGAAAATCTTGCTTGTGCCAAAACCAAATCCCAATTACCAGGTTTATCTCCAATCAAGCTTGTTAGCAAATTACTCAAGCTTCTGTTCACTACCTCTGTTTGTCCATTGATCTGCAGATGAAAAGTAGAATTCTATTTAAATCACTATCCAACTTTTTCCAAAGTGTCCCCCAAAAGTAACCAACAAACTTGCTATCCATATCCGAAACTATACTCGTTGCTGACCCATGCAATCTTACAATTTCCTTAAAAAATAAGTCTGCTACATGCAGTATGTCGGTAGTCTTTTTACAAGGAATGAAATATGACATCTTAAAGAATCTGTCCACCACCACAAATATAGAATCGTTTTCCCTTTGTGTCTTTGGTAATCTGAGAATAAAACCCATGCTAATATCTTCCCAAGGTCTACTAGGTACATGCAATGGTGTATACAATCCAATATATAGACTACTTCCTATAGCAACTTGACAAACTCTGCAATTCTGAACAAATTTCCTAACATCAAATTTGTGGCCAATAGTAGCTCTCACTTACCAAACTTATTGTTTTGTCAATGCCAAAGTGCCTGGCAAGTCCTCCACTATGCTTCTCTTAAATCAAATTATCCCTCATTGATCCTCTAGGTATGCACAACTGAACTCCTTTAAATAACATGTCATCTTGAATGAAATAGTCGAACCATTTGCTTTGGTCAATTGCTACCAATTCCTTACAAGCTTTCCATGCTTCGGTAAAAGCAAAATCTGTCTCATACATGGTCTTTAACTCATCAAATCCAAGTGCTTATCTCTATCGATAAGTTTCTCCTTTTGCTTAATACATCAGCTGCTTTGTTAGACTGTCCACTTCGGTGTCTCAATACAAAAGTGTTACTCTGGAAGAAGTCAACCCATCTCATGTGTCTCAGATTCAATTTTCCTTGACTACTCAGATACTGTGATGCCTTATGATCATTGTACAACACAATTTCCTTCGGTAACTAGTAATGTCTCCATTTCTTCAAAGCTTGAACTATGGCATAGAATTCTTGAATCTTGATCATAACCATCTCTTCTTCGCATCATTCAACTTCTCCTGTAAAATGCAATAAGTCTACCTTCTTGACTTCACACAACTCCAATTACATTCCCACTTGCATCACAATCAACTTGAAATACCTTAGTGAGGTTTGGGTAAAACTAGTTGCTCTGTAACTTCCAGCTTCAATAGCTTAAAACTCTGGTCAGTGCCATGTGTCCTGTTGATGTGTGTTTTATGACTCACCAAACAGTAGAACAAAATATCGAAATATCTTATCCTCTCTTGAATAAAGTCTTGTGTATGCTAAGATTGCAAGAAGATCATACAATGACTTCAAGGTTCCTTTAATGCCAGGTCTTGACTGTGGATAAGATCGGTGGTTGATGTGATTTGCTGATGATCACAAGGGGCCTTACGTGTTTATTCATATTCATTTCAAGCCATACTGGATGTGGGAGCTATTTTAAGATTTTGCAATGAAGCGCTTTTTTTTTTTTTTTTGGATTTTTCATAGAATATGCAGAAATTAAATAGGATGGGGTTCAAGAATTCTATTCTAATCCTAAGGGTAGTGATAACAACAAATAGTATTCTAGTGGACAAATTCCTCAATTTACTGAATTCAGCTTCGCCAAGTTATACTACAACTAAGCATGAACTAGTGCAATCTTCAAGGGTTATGTCAAAGATTTTCATATCACCACATACACCATCATAACGAACAATGTATACAAATGATAGAAGTTGAGCATATGCATGAAAGAGGTTCAAGCTACCTTTACACAACGAATTAGAATCACTAAAACGTCAAAAGTATGAACCAAAGGAATTCATCAATACACCATCATATTCTCCATTGTAATCACCACACATTGACTATGCTAAACTTAATCTACTTGAAGAAATTTTAGGAGAACAAAGCAAGCACTAAGACACGTCAAGTATTCACCAAACTCCAATGAAAACTTTATTATCTCAGTAACTCATAGCAACAATCTCATAAAAATCTCCCCTTTACAAATGAGAAATGAGGCCTTTATATAGGTCCTCGATTACAACGGGTGGCCCGGATGATCACAATAACCGATAGCCAAGATCTTGCCACATCAACCCTAATTAGGGTTAGGGCAATGGAAAAGAATCTACATTAATGCCATAAGGAATCCACTACTGTAGTGGGTAATAAATGCCCATCATGCATGCTAATGTAAGAAAGAGTGGGGTGTAATAAATGATCCCTATGCACACCCACTCTGCATTTAATGCATCTATCCTTGATTTCTTTGCCTGAAAGATCGAAATCGATCTAATACTATTTCCAACTCCTCTATACTGATGCTTGGTGCAGATTCTTGCTTGAATTCTACAACTGCAATTGCTCTTTTTGCTTTTCCCAAGCTTTCATCCCAATCTGGTAGTAAGTCCTTAGTAGTGTGCATTGTATTTGAGAAGATGGAGAATTTCTCAAAATCATCTCTTCCATATACGTTTAGCTGAAAGAATTCCTCTAACTTGACTTTCAGATTATCAGTTGTCATTTCCTCTTCCCTTAATCTTTGTGATAACAAGGATGCAACTGCATTTGATATTCCTTGCTTGATGTTATCAACAATCTTTTTCCATCGACTGGATTCCCTGGTAAAGCTTTCAAACATTTCCTTAGCCATGTTCTTGGATTTTTGGATTTGAACTTTGATCTTTGAACCTTGAATGCCTGGGACCGGATCACTTAGTACTTTGATCTTGATACTAGAATTTTGGATTTGAGTGTCTTTCTTGAATTTCTAGAACTAGAGCTTTCTCCTCCTTTTTCTTCAAATGCTTTCAATTCACTATTATGCCTTTTCTTACATTTTGAAGAATTCCCCCTTTTTTTTTTTATCATCATCAATCATTTTTTCAGTCTTGGGTACACACTTGAAGAGGGTGAAATTCAAGATCTAGAGGAGAAATTTCTAGCACTTAATCCTTTTTCATTTTTCCATGAAGGAGAAAGTTTCCAACACTTAGCCATTTATTCTTCCATGAAAGAGAAATCTTCAACACTTAGCCAGTTTTTCTTCCATGAAGGAGAAAGTTTCCAACACTTAGCCATTTTTTCTTCCATGAAGGAGAAAGTTTCCAACACTTAGCCATTTTTTCTTCCATGAAGGAGAAAGTTTCCAACACTTAGCCAATTTTTCTTCCATGAAGGAGAAATCTTCAACACTTAGCCAGTTTTTCTTCCATGAAGGAGAAAGTTTCCAACACTTAGCCATTTTTTCTTCCATGAAGGAGAAAGTTTCCAACACTTAGCCAATTTTTCTTCCATGAAGGAGAAACTTCCAACACTAGCATTTTTTCTTCCATCAAGGAGCAATTTCTAGCACTTCGCTATTTTTGCTTCTATGAAGGACAAATCTCCAACAGTTAGCCATATTTTCTTTCATGATTTCTAATTCTCTTGCTCGTGGAAATTTTGAGTGGTCATGGATTTTGTCCATGATGGAAGAATTTCGCAACAACCATTTTTCTCCAAGACTGGAAATTTTGAGTGATTGGGGATTTTGTCCATGATGGAAGAATTCCACAACAACCATTTTTCTCCAAGGCTGGATTATTTGAGAGATCATGGATTTTGTCCATGATGGAAGAATTTCACGACAACCATTTTTCTCCAAGGCTGGATTTTTTGAGAGATCATGGATTTTGTCCATGATGGAAGAATTCCGCAACAACCATTTTTCTTCAAGGTGAGACTTTTTGAGTGATCATGGATTTTGTCCATGATGGAAGAATTCCGCAACCACCATTTTTCTCCAAGGCTGGATTTTTTGAGAGATCGTGGATTTTGTCCATGATGGAATAATTCCACGACAACCTTTTTTTTTTATTATCTTCATGCCTTTCTATTTTTGGATATTTCATGGGTGATTCCAGACTCGAGCATTTTTTTCTTGATTGACTGTCATGCTTGCTCATTCTTTTGGATATAGACACATGTACCCTTTTGGCTCTTTATCAACCATAGCTCACTTGTTGCAGAAATAGACCTGCCATAAATAGACATTCTAAAAATAGTAAGTTGTCCCAAAGTCAAAATAAGGCCAATCTGAGAGGTAGTGAAATTTACTAAAAATAGACTCACTAAAAATAGACTTTCTAAAAATAGTAAGTTGTCCCAAAGTCAAAATAAGGCTAATCTGAGAGGCAATGAAATTTACTAAAAATAGACTCACTAAAAATAGACTTTCTAAAAATAGTAAGTTGTCCCAAAGTCAAAATAAGGCCAATCTGAGAGGCAATGAAATTTACTAAAAATAGACTTACTAAAAATAGACTTTCTAAAAATAGTAAGTCAAGACATTCAATTCTCAAACAAGCAAATAATTTCCATTCTCAGAGCCACATAGACAACACTTTTCACATCTGGCCAATTTTACCAATTCTCATTTGAAAGAGCGAACTTTAGAAGATTTAGCCCAATACTACCAAGAACTAAAGCCAAAAGGACAAAACCAAGAAACAAAAGGGGGCCCCAGGCTTGGGCGATGATGTGACTATTGGTCACAACATGTCCATCTGAAATTCTTCCAATTGTTAGAATTTGCTAAGTTTATATCAGATTTTAGAATGAATTTCTTTTGTCAAAGATCTTACAGATTGAATGCTTCAATATAAATGTAATGTGCGACAGAAATTGCAAATGTATCCACAGTAACTTCAGAGATAATGAAATGCTTTCAATCACTGAACTGTATTGTTATTCAAACCTTGCTTTTTATTAATTGATTTCGATATTTAGCAAGAATGAACGATTGGATATATATTCAAATTGGAAAGACATGAGGGTGAATGGGCATGTCTTCAAAATGAAGACATGACCATTCATCATCATGTCTCTTCAATAATTAATTATATATTGAAACTGCTAACTGCAGATTGGTGTCACCTTAATGCCGATTCATATATTAGTAATTAGCTTGCACATATATCTTGTATAATCGAAGGTTATCATTAGCGATGAAGATTGACTAATGCAGATTCAATACAAGTATATTGACGATCACCAAAAGATGTTTGGAATTCAAACGAAGTATATTGAAGCATATATATATATATATATAAATTATCGGTTAACAATATGATGAATCCAATTTGAAAAATACTGTTCAAATGTTCTGTGTCTATATATATACATATTCAAAGCATATTGACATGTATATGCATATATATATGCAGATCAAGATCTAATGATCACAGAACTGTCTGACCGAAGCTACTTACCTCAAACTGATAACCTCTCGTAGTCTGTCATAGGATTACAAACTGAACTGAAATTCCTGACAAACTCTTTAAAAAAAAAGCTAATCCTAAATTGATCTAACTTCTGCAACATTTTCTGATGTAGGCCATTCCAAAATTACCTCAACCTTTTTCAGGATCCATCTTCAAACCATCAACTGAAATCACAAATCCCAGATACACTATTTTTTCCTTTATGAAATTATATGTCTTAATATTGATCAACAACTCTTCCTTCTTTAATCTCTGCAATACTTGTTGTAGATGTATCAAATATTAGATGTATCAAATATTTCTCTTACTAAAAATTAGAATATCATCTAGATATACAATCATAAATTTGCCCAAAATTTTCTCCAATACCTCGTTCTTCAACCTCATGAAGGTACCAGGGGCATTAGTTAAACCAAAAGGCATAACCAACCATTCATATTAACCTTCATTAGTCTTAAATGTGGTCTTTCATTCATTTTCTCTAGTTTTGATATGATGATGGCCACTCTTTAAATCAATCTTGGTAAGATACTTTTCTCTACTCAAATAATCCATTATGTCACCATTCTAGGCAAAGGAAATTTATACCTTACTATAATCTTGTTAATAGCTTTGGAATTGGTGCACATTCACCATTCTCCGTTCTTCTTAGGTGCCAATGCTAGAGGTACTGCACAAGGGCTTAAGGTCTCTCTGATCAAGCCTTTCTTCAACAATTCTTGTACTTGTCTGTTTAACTCTTTATTCTCTACCGGTGTCATTCAATATGGTGCTTTGTTCAGAAACTTGCTCCCATAACTAGGTCCATGCAATGTGAAATGTCCCTTTACTGATTTTGTATGATATTTCAAACCTCTCATCAGATCTTTAAGATCAAACAACCAATATTTCAAAGATCTACCAATTTCTCAGTAAACCCCAAATCGGGTATGCCGGAAATAGTGTCAAAAACTTCACAGCTTCACATATTATTAATAAATCTGAAAGTGGACATTTTTATAGAAATTTCAGCAGCATAACAGCCTAAAAAATGACATTTCCAGATCTGTATAACATTTACACAACAGCTCCCAAATGGAGGGCAAAAACAATGCTCATCGAGCTCTTGAAGACAACACAAAATAGTCGGAAACACCACAAAAGCACTGATAATCTATCATAGAAGTATAATCATGACCAAATACATATATTTAGATCTTTTTTAACATCTAAATGTCTGATATACAGCAGCAACCCAAACTGATATGAAATACTCAACCGAAAACACCAAACTCTTACAAAAATCACACCCGAAAACCCACAAATCTGCACTGTTCAGCACAAAGGAAAACTCTATATGAGCATGCACATGGAATGACTTCAAACTCCCATCCTAAGCCTTCCTGGAAACCTGCAAACTCCCGTTCTTGGGTCTCCTTCTCCACAGGTTTGGCAGCCTCTGAAGAACAACAAAGAAATGAGCAAAAATCAAGTTCTGAAATCAGCCCAAAATGCCTCCAAACCCCTTAAAAGAGGGCATAACCCTAACTCACGTCCAAGAGGGGTTAATAAAATATAATTTAATAATAATTTTATTTATTAGTCCATTGGTTTCCAAAGATTAGCCCCTTTTGCCAAAACTTCACTTTTTTTGGAGCCTGCCTGCGTTAGCAAAGTTTATTATTTTTAATTATTTGAAAAGGGGACATGACAAGTCCTCCCCTCCCAAATATTGCTTGTCCTCAAGCAATGAAGGTTGAAATTCTCAAGAATATGTGCTCCTTCCCAAGTTGCATCCTCTAGTGGTAATCCTTTTCATTTGACCAAATGCTCTATGACGCTCCTGTTTCTCAATCTTTTCTCTCTTGTATCCAAAATCTCTTCTGGTATCAAAACTAATTTCCCTTCATCATCAAGAGGTGGTAATTCTGTAGATACTATGGTTTGCTGGCCTAGAACTTTCTTCAGGCAAGATACATGAAAAATATTATGTATTTTGCTATTTGGTGGGAGCTCCAATTCATAAGCTACCTCTCCTACCTTCTTGATGATCTTATAAGGTCCATAAAACCTTGGCTTGAGTTTCTCTGCCCCACTCCTCTTCAAAGTGCTTTGCTTATATGACTGCAACTTAACAAATACCAAATCTCCCACCTCAAAAGATCTTTCAATCCTTTTCCTATCAGCATATAACTTTTGTTGGTTCTGTGCATGTTGTAGATTATCCTTGAGGGACCTTATTATGTCTTGGCTTTGCTTGACCAAATCACTTGCTGCAGGTACTTTGCTATCGGAAAGTATTAGATCAACAAAGGAAAGGGCATCATAACCATAAAGAGCACGAAAAGGAGGCATACCAATAGACATGTGATGAGATGTATTGTAACAATACTCCCCTAGGTGTAACCATTTCACCCAAGCATGTTGTTGATTTGAAACATAGTTCCTCAAATATCCCTCTATCCATTTGTTAACTATTTCTGTTTGTCCATCTGTTTGAGGGTGATAGCTAGTACTAGGAGTGAGTTCAGTTCCTGCCAAATGAAAGAGCTCCTTCCAAAAAGAGCTGAGGAATCTACTGTCCCGGTCACTAACAATGTTTCTAGGCAAGCCATGTAATCTAAAAATTTCCTTGAAGAACAATTCGGCCACTTGGGATGCCTTGAAATCAGATGTGATAGGAAAGAAATGTGCATACTTAGTTAGTCTATCTACTACCACATATATGCAATCCTTACCTTGAACCTTGGGCAACCCGGTGATGAAGTCCATGGAAATACTTTCCCATTTTTGTTCAGGAATAGGAAGTGGTTGCAACAACCCTGCAGGAAAATTTTACTCACTCTTGCTTTGTTGGCATACCATACATTCCTTAATGTGTTTAAGCACATCCTCCTTCATACCCTTCCATGAAAACCGCTCTCGAATTTGCCTGTATGTCTTGAAGTATCCCTGATGACCAGCCAAAGGTGTGTCATGAAAGGCCCTCAATATCCTCTCCTTAGTTTTTGATCTTGGCACTAAGAAGATCCTGTTCTTGTAATAAATCAATTCACCAACAACCTTGTACCTATTATCATCCACTAACTTATCCAAAATCTTGGTGGCAAAGGAATCTTTAGCATACTCTGAAATTATGGAGACTTTCCAATCAACAAAGATAGATGTTAAGGAACACAAAGTGGGCTTTCTTGAGAGAGCATCAGCAACCACATTATTCTTTCCTTTCATGTATTCAATATCAAAATCATAAGCTTGCAATTTGCTTACCCATTTTTGTTGACGATCATTCAAATCCCTTTGGTTCAAGAAGAACCTGAGGCTATTATGGTCTGTCTTTACAATGAATCTCCCACATACCAAATATTGTCTAAACTTATGAAGTGCATGCATGATTGCCAACATTTCCTTATCATAGATGGAGTAACCTTTCTCTGATCGACTTAATTTTCTACTCTCAAATGCTATTGGATGTCCCCTTTGAGTTAGGACAGCCCCTATACCTTCTCCAGAAGCATCACATTCAACAACAAAAGGTAAAGAGAAATCTAGAATTCCAAGCACAGGGCATGAACTCATTACCTCCTTAAGCTTATCAAATGTTTTTTGTGCCTTTTCTGTCCAAACAAAAGCTCCTTTCTTTGTCAAATCAGTCAAGGGGGCAGCAAGCTGAGAAAATCCCTTGGCAAATCTCCTATAGTAGCTACACAACCCGAAGAAACCTCTCAACTGTGTAAGATTAGTGGGTGGAGGCCAATCCAAAATTGCCTAAATTTTTTGTTGATCAACCTGTACTTCTTTAGAACTTATAATATGTCCTAAATATAGGATCTCTGTCAAACCAAACTCACATTTAGATAGCTTAGCATAGAAGGATTGCTGCTCCAAGATTCCCAAAACAGTGTCTATGTGCTTTAGATGCTCTTCCCATGTTTTATTGTAAATCAAGATATCATCAAAAAATACCAAAACAAATTTTCGAAGATGCTGGCTGAATACCTTATTCATACAAGATTGGAATGTTGCAGGCGCATTAGTGAGGCCAAATGGCATAACAAGAAATTCAAAGTGCCCATAGTGACATCTGAAAGCAGTCTTATCCACATCTTCACTCCTCATTCGGATTTGATGGTACCCTGATCTTAAGTCAATTTTTGAGAAGTATACAGCACCATGTAACTCATCAATGAGTTCATCTATGCTTGGTATGGGATACCTATTTTTTATGGTCTTCTTGTTTAGAGCCCTGTAGTCTATACACATTCTCATTGTACCATCCTTTTTTTTGACAAGTACCACAGATGATGCAAATGGACTAGAGCTAGGCCTTATGAATCCCATGTCCAGGAGTTCTTTAATAATTTTTTCAATTTCTTCCTTATAACCTCTTGGATGGCGGTATGGGGTTGTTATAACTGGTTTGGCACCGTGTTCTAACTCTATAACATGCTCAAAACCTCTATCTGGTGGTAATCCTGGAGGCAAGTCATTGAAAACTATACTACGCTTATCAAGAATATTTTGAATTTCAAAATGGAAATTACCTTGATTCTTTGGAGAGCTTGTTGGATGGATTATGACTCCTGCTGCCCATGCTACTTGTCCTCTTCGAAAAGTCCTCTCCATCCTCTTTGCAGAGACCGCCTTAGGTGCTCCATTTGATAAGCCTCTCAATACGACTTCTTTCCCATTGGAATGAAATTTAAACTCCATAGTTCGATGGTTCATGTAATAGCCTCCAATAGAGTGCAACCATTGAACACCCAATACTAGATCTGTCTCCCCAATACCAACCACATAGAAGTCATCACATAACTCATAATCTCCTAAGGACATCTTGAATTGTTTCACCACCCGTGTGCAAAGCATAGCGAATCCATCAGCTACAGTAACATTGAATCCCTCAAAATCTTCTGCTTTAAGCCCTCTTTTCATGACAAATCCCTCATCAATAAAATTGTGAGTTGCCCCACCATCAAGAAGAACTGTCAACCTTTGCCCTACTAGTACCCCTCGAATTTGAAAGGGATGGTATCTTGGGACTCCTGATAATGCTGCTAAAGTGCCATCCTTGCTGATTTCTTTTTCTTTCTCTTCTTCTACCTCCTCCTTAGTGTCATGAAATTCCTCATGCTCATCTGAATCAAATTCTGAAGCAACTTCAATATAGTGCACTTGACCTTTCCCCAAACATCTGTGTCCTGGAACCCACGGTTCTTTACAAGTAAAACAAAGCTTTTTCCTTCATAATTCATTGCTAGTCTCTTCATCTACCTTCTTTTTTGCCACATTTATCACATCTTTTGGTGGTAGTGTTGGGAAAGTCTTTTTGTGAAAATTTTCTTTATGTTGCCAAAGATTTGAGATTTTTTGATTAGTGACTGGTTTCATGGTCACGTAAGTTTCAAGTTGCAAGCTTCTTTTGATAGCTTCCTGTAAGGTTGAGGGTGAGAAAGCCTTAACCAAACCCTTAACAGAATCTTCTAAACCATCAAGAAAAAGATAAACAATCCTCTTTTCACTCATATCAGGTACCATAACAACCACTTTTTGAAACTCTTCTATATACTCATTAATTGATTTGGTTTGCTTCAACTTTGACAATTCTTTAAAGTACTCTTCATCATCCTTGAGGTCAAATCTATCTATCACTCTTTGACTGAAATCATCAAATGTAGTTACCTGATCATGACCTTGAGTAGTCATTCCATGATACCACCAATCATAGGCTGCATCTTCCAAGTGTAGACTTGCAAATTGAACAACATCACTCTCCTTCATGGGGTTAAGTGTGAAGAAAGTCTGTAATTTTTGTAGCCATGCTCTAGCTGAAATTTTATTTGTTCCATCAAAAGTAGGTGCTGTAAACTTGCTTATTTTATTTTTGAGCTCTCTTCCACTTATGTCATGCTCCCTCCTGTTCTCTTTCTTGGGCATCAAAGTGTTCATCATATCCACATATTCTCTAAAAGGAACCGAACTGCGAAAGTCATTATCTAAGCCATTGTAAGTAGCTCTTAATGCAATCAAGTTACCTGTAACCTCTTCTACGGGATTAAGGGTTGGATTCGAGACTCGTGGCTCATCTGTAGGCAAGAAAATAGTTTTGGTTGATTTAGATGGTGTGGATTTCAGATTTCTTGGCTCCTCTGAAGTGCTCCCTTTCTCATTAATAGATGCAACTCCTTGCAGTTTTTCTGTCAATATTCGCAAAGCCTCTTTTTTTTCTGCCAAACTATCCACTGTTTGCTTCTGAGTATTTTGGATGTCTTGGAAGAATTTCTTTGCCATCTCATCTGGATCAGCCATATCTTTTCCTTGGATTTTGTACTTTTACTTTCAACTGGAGGTTTGATCAAAATTTCTTTATTTTTTTCTCGCTGCAAATATCTTTTTTCTCTTTCACTTAGTTTCATGCAACCATAAATTTTGACATGCAACTGATTAGAAGCAACATGCAACCACCAAATTCACCAAGAATTAACATGCAAATGATTAGAAGTAGCATGCAACAATAAATTTTGACATGCAGCTGATTAGAAGCAACATGCAACCATAAATTATGACATGCAAGATTTGGGTAGTTTCAAAACTGACATGCAAACTTCTACAAACTCTGAGGCTGGCAAGATCATAGCTCTGATACCACTGAAATGTCCCTTTACTGATTTTGTATGATATTTCAAACCTCTAATCAGATTTTTAAGATCAAACAACTAATATTTCAAAGATCTACCAATTTCTCAATAAACCCCAAATCGGGTATGCCGAAAATAGTGCCAAAAACTTCACAGCTTCACATATTATTAATAAATCTGAAAGTGGACATTTTTATAGAAACTTCAGCAGCATAACAGCCTAAAAAATGACATTTCCAGATCTGTATAACATTTACACAACAACTCTCAAATGAAGGGCAAAAACAATGCTCATCGAGCTCCCGAAGACAACACAAAATAGCCGGAAACACTACAAAAGCACTGATAATCTATCATAGAAGTATAATCATGACCAAATACATATATTTAGATCTTTTTTAACATCTAAATGTTTGATATACAACAACAACCCAAACTGATATGAAATACTCAACCGAAAACACCAAACTTTTACAAAAATCACACCCGAAAACCCACAAATCGGCACTGTTCAGCACAAAGGAAAACTCTATATGAGCATGCACATGGAATGGCTTCAAACTCCCATCCTTAGCCTTCTTGGAAACCTGCAAACTCCCGTTCTTGGGTCTCCTTCTCCACAGGTTTGGCAGCCTCTGAAGAACAACAAAGAAATGAGCAAAAATCAAGTTCTGGAATTAGCCCAAAATGCCTCCAAACCCCTTAAAAGAGGGTATAACCCTAATTCACGTCCAAGAGGGGTTAATAAAATAAAATTTAATAATAATTTTATTTATTAGTCCATTGGTTTCCAAAGATTAGCCCCTTTTGCCGAAACTTCACTTTTTTTGGAGCCTGCTTGCCTTAGCAAAGTTTATTATTTTTAATTATTTGAAAAGGGGACATGACACAATGACAGATGCTTTTAACAGGATGTAGCCCATCTGGTACAGTAGGTGAAATGATGTCTTCAAAGTCTGTCAGTAACTCTGTAACTTCTTTCAGATGTCCCTCTTTCAAAATTCAAATCATGTTTCTTCATAATCAAAGCACAACACATACTTTCCTTCTTTATAACAGCCAAGAATTTTCTGCCTTCAACCAAACAAATCCTTACATTGGTGCAATTCTTATTCTTAGGTTTCTCAATCAAAGGTGACAATACTTGCTTTATCTCATTTGCCACAATAGTATATCTATTCAATCTACCATCATGAATAGGTTGTCTATCATATTGCCAAGGTCTTCCCAACAAGATATGATAATGATCCATCAACATAATATCAAAAAGACCATCTTGATAGGATCCAATCTTAAATTTCACAAGACATTGTTCACTCACTAATACCTTATGATCATCCCTTAATTAAGCAATCTGTTAGGCTGTGAGATGCTTAATTCTTGTCAGTTACAACTTACGAACCAATTTTTCTGATGCTAAATTATCTGAACTGCCACTATCATTGATGACATCACAACACTTTCCTATAACTTTACATCTTGTTTTGAAGAAACTTCTCAACACTGGTTCTTGATCAGTTCTTTAGTACACAATGTTTTCTGAACCATCCGATTTTCTCCATCTTTCGGTTGATTCAAGGACTCTAGTATCTCTTTCTCCATAAATGTGTTTCTGCTACTGCTTCCAGCAGTCTTCTTGCTTGAACTTCCATGTGTACATCCAAATGCTTTATGCCCTTCTCCACATTTGAAACAAGTGCCTGGAGACAAACTCCTATCTCCTCTCTTATGAACATTACCTGTAGGTTAACTACTTCCTTTTCCTTAGTATGTAGTCTCCTCTTTCCATTTTGCTTTGCCTTTGTTCGGATCTGAATAAGTTCTTCCTCCTCTGGGGAATGTTCTACCTCTCTGAAATATGCAACCTCTTCCTCTTTGTTAATGTTAATGTCTCTTATTTAATTTCTGCTTAGCTTTAAGGGCAAATTGATAAGCTTCTTCAATACTTTCAATCCTTATAAAATTGATCTCATCCTAAATAGATGTCCTCGAACTGTTCAAGTACCTTGCTATTCTCTCCACTTTGTTATGTTCAGTTCTGATATCCAACCTATAGAAATCTTCGGTATACTCCTTCACAAAGGATTCCCTTTGCTTCAAATTTTGCATTTTTCTCAACAAATTAACTTGGTAATCCCCAAGCAAGAACTTTCCTTTCAGTTTATTTACCATTTTATCTCAAGATTTGATCTTTTCATTTCCTCTTCATTGTCTATCAGTTTGCAAATGTTGCCACCATAAAGATGCATGTCCTTGCAACTTAGTACTGGCAATTTTTTCCTTCTTATCTGCATTTGCGCTTTCATATTCAAAGTGCTTTGCCATCTCAGTAATCCAATTGAGCAATTCATCAGAATCTAGCTTATCATCATAGCTTGGTAAATTGAAATGTGGTCTTGGATTAACTTTAGTCAAAGCTCTCAAGAATCTCTCATCTCCCTGCTCAAGTACATGTTCAACATCTGTTGCAACAACTTCTTCAGCTTCTTCATCACTCGCATCATCAATAGGTCTTCCTATTCTTTGAGTAGTCTCAACTGCTTCAAGCCTTGCAAAAATTTGTCTCAACATTTCTATTACCGTTGGATCTGCATCTCTCCTTGCTCAAACCATCTTTGTGACCCTTTGCATTTGTAGGTCAGATCTCAACTTGGCCACCCTACAACTAAGCTCAATCAAGGGTTCACAACTTTGAATTTGTTTCACAAGTTCTCAAGGAACACAACTTTACTCTGATACCACCTAAGGCAGTCCCCAAAAAGAGGGATTGTAGATCAGTTCGATTGCAGCTAGAGTAAACATAACGAAAATAACAAGTGTTTATAGAAACTTTGCTTTGATACATTTGGCGCAGTTCTTGAAAGGAAGGTTCCCAGAGGAGATCAATCCGACCGTGCAATTGGAGTGAACATAGTAGATACAAGTGTACAGAAAGAATCAAGCAAGATCAATATCCATTAGTCAAAATCAAGTGTACATAGGTTCAACGATAGGCCTGCTTACATGCTTGGCTCATACATGCTTGATTACTTACAATTTTCGGCCAGAGACCTTGGATCCTAATCTTAAAATGGCTTACCAAGTTCCTAGATAACTACTATCTACTTACTACCCCAAGAGAGATACATCAATTGCAATATTATATATGCATCATGATACATAGGTCGCCTGCAAGATCTAAAACATTCTCCAAGAACAGGAAACGTATTACATAAAATATGTCCAGTCTCAAATCACATGGAACAAAGAGCTCCTAGATTTAGGGCCTCGCATGATCCAAGAACATTGTTGGATGTGCTATTTAAGAATCTCGATCATAGATTTCCATCGCAAGATCAAAATCTACTAGTTGTCATGAAACTGACAAGAATGAACGAAGCTAAAGAACTGCAAACATAGAAACAAAATTCAGATTAGGTCTAGATCATATTGAAACTAGAGTCCAAAAATCTATAAAGATAAACAGCAAAAAAGGAGCAAAACTGAACCCATAAACACCAGAAATATCTTGGGAAAACCCTTTTAGAATGAAGGGAAAAACCCAACCACACAACATAAATATATCTTTATTGATAATGAAAATGTTCAAGCGTACAATATCTTTTGGTAGCTACGAATATATAACAATAGGAGAGACTCTTCACATTATAACTAAAGGTCTCTTGAGATTCCCATAACTCCTATAATTAATAATAACTCTTTGAATATTCATGCCTTAATGCTTGTGAATGACACATGTCATTTACATTTAATATTACACTTTAAACTTAAGTGTCCTTTTCAGCTGAACGTAATAATAACAATAATAATGTTCATATTTCCAAAGATAAAGATCTCTATCACAGCTACCATCTTCAACACTCCCTCTTAGCCAAAGAGAGATCTTTAGTTGAACAATCACACAGGACTGCAACCAAAATTTTAATGATGAAATCTCATCCCATATATCATAAGATTCATGAAAACTTGTAACAATCAAATCACATTCATGGAATCGATCAACATGAAACACTGTAACAATTAATCACATTCATGGAATCACTAATCAATCACATTCATGGAATCGATCAACATGAAACACTGTAACAATTAATCACATTCATGGAATCACTCAACATGAAAAGATTTGCGAGACTCACAACTAAGCCTTTATTCATGGACTTTCTCAACGTGAACTGTCATGGAATCTCTCAACATGACATCAACTCCCATTACGGAATCTCTCAATGTGATGACATCATGGACTCTCTCAACATGGTGTTGACTATCACATAGTGAAAGATTCACATAAGAATAGAAATAGGTATAATAAAAGCAAGACTTAGTTCCATTTAAGTCTCAAATTTTACAAATACCACAAGCATCACAATCATATATGAGAATGAAGAGGATTTATTAAGCACTCCCTCTTAATTATGAAGTCTCCCTCTGAAGCTAAACTCTCCCTCTAAAGCTCAACATCTCCCTCTGGAGCTATAATCCTTATCTTGTTGCATCCTGCAAGAGAGATTAAGATCAATCTATCATATAAGAAATATTAATACACATTATTTCCAGTTATAACAAAAAACATAAACTCTACAAGAGTAATACTAATCTCTATGTTGATGTCAATCAACGTCCATTCAACAATCATTGTAGTTCTCTTGCTACAAACTAGAAGACACTTCAGCATAAATCTTCCTCTCTCCATTACTGACAACTTTCACAGCTTTAGCAAGAATAAAAATTATTACACAACATTCACTATTCTCAGTAAACAAATCAATTCTAAATAGTATTTTGGTTCCTATTTGTATATAATTTCATCTCATGAAAAATATACACGATAGACATAGCAGAATGATACTTATCTCTGGATGGACAAAAATTGTTGTCCACATCCACTAATCATAATTTGCAAGAGATCTGGCAGCATGTGAGGCTATCCTTGACAAAGCTGAACTTTGATATTCTTTGCTCCAGTGCTTAAAAGGGATGACAATTATATAAAAAATAAAACAATAATAACCCAAAAGATTGAGAAAGAGAAACTGTTACCACCAAAAAATGACAGAGTGAACATGTCATATACCAAGAGAGGAGTGGAAGCAAGTTCTGTCAACAATTGAACTTTAACTCCATCTTTGTTAGCGATGAGTCTCAACAATATCCAATGATGTTGCTTGCTCCCTTCCAAACTTTTGTCGTAGATGACCATCACTATTCTGCAATAAAATGATCCTGATTTCTTTGAATGACGTTATTGGAACTCTCGATCATGAATGATAAGTATAGCAATAATGCTCATATCACTCTTCATGTTGTTGAAGCATCCAGCTCCTCATAATATATGCATATATGAAATGTCGAGAACAGAATCCACTATCACTTGGGTTGAATGGAAGGCTGGATTCAATGATTGAAAGCCATGGAGAAACAATTATGTCTTATCACTATCCCGTCAATCTACTCATTGCTCGAAACTTGCATGCATTGAAATATGAAATAACAATGAAGAACATGCACCCGATGAAAGAGAAAGACATACAAAGTTGATTGATGGAAACATAAATTGATAAGAGTGGAAAATAAAGCCAGACTGTTGAAAGATTTAAACACAGGAAGAGTACGCAGTTGCATAAAAGGCATATACAAATCGTGAAGAGACCTTCCTAACAAAAATGAATAATGTGAGATATCGCTCAAGCAAACATCTCCAGTATCAGCGTAATATAAATCTTGCAAGGAAGACCATGGGAAAGCATAGATTCGTGAATCGAATCCTGCCTAGGGAGGATTTCCTGACTTAGTGGAAATGAATACAATTGAGAACCTCCGGTTGCCGAGCATCACAGGGGAAATTAAAAAAAGCTTTGCCTTAATTTCTTCAGCACAATTGAATATGAATTGAGTAAAAGTGATTATCTTGCACGAACACAAGACATACTTAACATGATCTCTTTCTTGTGATAGGTGGAATATGAAACGAAGGCTGTAGTTGACCATTATGGAAGACAAATCGTATTCAATGGGAGAACAAAGGTAAGAATACTTAAGTAGAATGCCACGTAGCCAACCGCATAAAAAAATAATAAAGAAGTGAAATGAAGGTGAAGTGGTGCAATAACATAACAAAAATACAAAATAAAAAAAATATGAGCGATACAAAACACTCGAGACAAAGGATGAAAAACTAATGACACTCGAGTTCTATCTCACTCGAATATGCAACTTTCTAAAGCGACAAGCAAAAATCCATTGAATTTAGCATCCAATAACAATTAAAAACAATCAATATTCAACAAATATAATCCTAAATACTTATATCTTTGATGTTTAATCTCAGCATGCACATAGATATGAGAGGAGATTAGAAATCTAATACAAATACCATGTGGAAAGAGACATCAAATTAGAAAGAAATAAACCATTGCCATCACAGCAAGTGCAGAAAACCTTCAATAGAAAGACTGGCTTTCTTGAGAAATAATTCCCACAAGGCCTTCCACCTAATGTGAAATTTCCTCTACAGATCATGTAAGATCTGTCAGAGTGCATCACAGAATAAAAAAACAGCTGCTCTTCTAAACCGTCTATACCAAAACATCTGACCAACAATATCATGAGCTCCATTCATAATGTATTTGCAGACAAAATCAGGATCATCACAAATAGACAATAAATTTAACACTCTTATATTGATAATATCATGGCTCTGATACCATGTTGAAACTAGAGTCCAGAAATCCATAAAGAAAAACAGCAAGAAAGGGCAAAATTGAATCCATAAACACCAGAAATATCCTGGGAAAAGCCGTCTAGAATGAAGGGAAAAATTCAGCCACGCAACATAAATATATCTTTATTGACAATGAAAATGTTCAAGTGTACAATATTCTTTGGTAGCTATGAATATATAACAGTAGGAGAGACTCTTCACATTATAACTGAAGGTCTCTTGAGATTCCCATAATAATAATCACTCTTCGAATATTCATGCATTGATGCATGTGAATGACACATGTCATTTACATTTAATAGTACACTTTAAACTTAAGTGTCCTTTTCAGTTGAACGTAATAATAACGATAATAACGTTCATATTTCCAGAGATAAAGATCTCTATCGCAGCTACCATCTTCAACAAATCATACTCTGATCAATGCAAGTATTGACTCAATCAAGTAGAGCATCACATAAATGAGCATCAAAGAAGAAAACTAGCAAAATTACAAAATATTTTTGGTTGATGCAAGATTGCAAGTTCTTAAGGAACACAGCCTTGCTCTAGTACCACTGGAGGTAGCCCAAAGAATCCAAAAGGAATCAGTTTGATTGCAGCTAGAGTAGACACAACGAAAACAATAGGTGTTTGGAGAAACCTTTCTCTGATGCTATCTGATGCAGTCCTTGAAAGGAAGGTTCCCAAAGGAGATTAATTTAAATGTGCAACTAGAGTGAACACAACAGAAACAAGTGTTCGGAAAGAATCAAGCAAGATCAACATCCATTAACCAAAATTCAAGCTTACATAGGTTAGACAATAGGCCTTCATATATGCCTGTCTCATACATGTCTAATTGCTTACAATCTTCGGTTAGAGACCTTAGGTCCTAATCTTAAGATAACCTAGTGAATTCCTAGATAACTACTATCTACTTTTTGCCTCTAGAGAGATACATCAATTACAATATATAGGCATCACAATACATAGGTCGGCTACAAGATCCAAAACATTCCCCAAGATCAGAACTTTAAGCAACAACGGACATAAAGACCTGCAAACCTAGGAATGAAATTCAGATCAGGTCTAGATTATACTTCGATGAATGCAAGTGCTGACTAGATTAAACAGAGTATCAAAAAATGTTCATTAGACAAGAAAATTATCAAAATTGCAAAATATTTTTGGTTGATGCAAGATAGCCCAACAACCCATGATGCTCTTGCATCATTCAACACTCTTGGCAATTTGGTTGATAGATGTCATTGACAAAATTTGGTGCTTATTTTTTAAAATTTTGTATTCATAAAGGGTCTAATGCTTCATTGGTAGTGTTGTGAGGTTTGTCAAATGGGGATCCTCTTTTTTTGCTTTAGTAGTGGCTGTAAATGGTCTTTTGGTGAATGAAGAGAGTTTTGATTAAGTCAAAGAAAGAGGAGAGGCTTGAGGTGTGTCGAGTCCTTGGTCTTGAGAAAGTTTTTGAAGGCCCAATGGAATCAAATTCTAAGACAAGACAAAATCCAAGAAGAGAGTGGAATCCTGCCACTTCCTAGGATTTCCAGCCTCTTGATGGGCTGATTTTTGACTCCTTAACAGAGGCAAATCAAGAGGTGATGTAATGAGTCGACGAGGACAAAGATAATGAAAATGCAAGAGTGAATTGGTGGCGTTGATTTTTTTTTTGAGGTGGGATATTTGTATTATCATAAAGTGAGATTCCCCAGAGCTGGTGGATTTCCTCATGCTTTGAGAATTCCTCAATTCCCCCCATACTTCAAATTTACGCCTCTTTTCAAGATGGGAAAATCTAATTGATGAAGCCAAGAATAGGAAGTACATCAAGGGGAGCTAGTGATATTAGAGATTAATGGAATAACTTGAGGGCTGCTTGGAGTGTCTAGGAATGATGGCAGAATTCTGCCATCATCAATGATAAATTGCTCCTCTTGTTGAATCTTTGCCTAAACATGAAGATGCCAAACATCAACCCCATGCCCTAACTTATGATTGCAATGGGAAAAAAACAAGAAGAAATGAATGAAGCTTTTTAGAGTCTTGGTAAAGTCTTAAGGGTGTCTTGGAGGTAGGTAAAGAAAATCCTTGAGGAGGGCAGAATCTACCACCCTAGAGGATTCAAAATCTTTTCATGGTCCGCAATTCCGCTAGAGATTCTAGTGATGAACTCAAGACAAAACCCCTCCTATTCACAAAATGATGAACGTTAATATGAAAAAGAGGAAAGGTCATGAAGAAGAATATCAATGAGTTGAGGAGTTTGAAGGTGCAAAAATCCTCTAGTTACTGGAAATTCTACCGCCTATGAGGAGAAATCCTCATCTACCCTCAAACTCCCCTTTAAGTTGTTTGTCGCGGCACCTTGTTTTTTGAAGGCAAAATGTTCAAGTTAGAGGGTGGTCATGATTGGAAAATGGCTCAGCTTAGAAAAGGAGTTTTAATTATGGAAGTGAAATGGAGAAAATACTTGGGAGTGCTAGAATTTTGCCACTCCAGAGGATGAAATCCTCATGAGCATGAAAATTCCACCCCACTAGATTAGTCATGAAAGTACAAACAAAACCTTCACTCCAAGCACAAAACCATGAGATGAGTTTGTCAGGGTGACATTGCAAGAAGAGGATTAATTGAAAGATATGAGATAAGAAGAAAATCCTCAGTGATGGCAGAATTCCGCCATCAATAAATTCCTCATGGACATCAAATCTCTGCCCCTACCTTATAAGAGGATATGTCAAAGAACTAGCAAGCAGCAATTCTATGAGGGAAAAAACCATTTTAAAGTATTATCCTCCTTCAACAAGTCGGCCTAAGGGGCTTGAATTTAAAAAAAAATAAAAGCATTTTATTGGCCAATTCTAGACAAGGTTGGCCTGCTAGGAGATTGTGTCGTTTCACTTCTCAAATGCCTATTTAAGGGAGGTCAAATTTAATCATTTTCACACAATCTCAAAACAATATCATGTTCGTAGAAACAGAAAATTCTTTCCTCCAAGGTAGTGAGCTATCTAAAGGTAGTTGTTGGGGGGAGGGTAGGGGGGCTAAATTAACTTGAGCAGGCAGCTAATTATTTTATAGGCATTGATTTTGGATGGCAAAGACATTTATTCTTTCAAAGGTCGGAGTTACGGAGGGGAAAGAAAGGTGAGATCCAGGCATGTTTTCATGTTCAAGGCTTCTCTAAGGTTTAATTTTGGGTGAAATTTAGTTTCAGATTTTTAAGAATATGGGTGAAATCTGATTTTTACATTTAAGAATTTCATGATTATTGCATAAAATTTCAGATTTCCTTCTTTTGTTTGTCAAATTTATGAGTTTAATGCATCTCTTCTCTCTTGTGTTGCAAGGTGAGGTATGGAGGGCGAGGATTAATATTCACCAGGCCTGGAGGTGAGACCTAGTGGGAACCCCAATTAGGATTTATAGGGATTAATATTCTCCCTTGATCTTGAATTGATCTTGGCCCTTAATTGTAATTGGAAAACTATAAAAGGTCAAGGCCTTCTCATTTGTAAGGGGTTAGATTTTAGATTCATTGGAGAGGAGATTTAGATTAGATTAGAATAGGAGGAGTCTTGATGAGATTGCTGCCATAATGTTGCAAAGTAATTGTTGATGCATTGTTGGTCTTCATGGTGGATTCCTTGTGTTGCTTTGGGATATTGCATGGTTTCTTCAACTCCCCATTTATGATTTTATTTCATGTTAAGTAGAAGTAGAAGTAGATGAATGGAAGGTAGTGTTGAATGGTGATTACTGGTGAAGCTGGTGTCCATACCTTCTGGTACTTCTTGATTGTAAGTAACAATGCAAGGTTAGTTTGGGCCTAAATTGCAAGTGTTTTACTTATAATAGAGATGTTCATTTAGATTGTGCCTTTATAGGGTATTTGGATGAATATTGTCATTGTGAAAACCATTCTTGCATCCATAGAAGATGACACCCTCCTATGCGTAGTTGATTTGGCAAGTATGAATTGGTTAGTGTGTAACATACCATTTTTCATGAACTGAAAAGTAGAGATCAAATGCTAGAAATAATCTATTCTTCATAACAGAAAGACATAAGGCAGTTATATTTCTTACTCCATTTAGAAATGAAACTAATAACTAGATTCAATGAACACGAATATGTGTACAACAATTGAGAAAACAATTCTCTTCCTAGTTACATGAAAGGAAACTACTATAACTTCCATAACTAACTTCTATCATAATCATTCGATAATATGATGAACACATAACATAATTATACAATTCAAGGAATAGCCTTAAATAAGATGAGGGAATGTACATAAGATCAATAGTCATACAAGTGTCGATAACGGATAATGTGTTGTGCAAGCCTCAACAATTGGTGAAGAAGAGAAGCATTGACATAGGCTTAACCTCTCAACCATGAACCTTAACTTATCCCCACACAGTCTCTTACGAGAAAGGCCCTCCCTACCCCGGGTTAGGCTTGGAGCACCATGGTCCTTCCACCTAAGCATACCGTTGTTAGAGCATCGATAAGCATCAAAGAAGGCAGGTGGATATCCTCCATCAACCTTCCCTCTGTCGGCTAGCAACCTGACCTCTAGTGATCAATTTCGACAAGCATAATTCTACCTACCTTGGCCAAGGATTTAGATGGACATTATGTAAATCCGATCACCTACTTTGGACAATCATGAGCTGACTTGGTCTAAGCAGTTTTAATTGTCTATTTTCTTCTGTTACTGACATTCAATTTGTTTTTGCAAGGATACCTCTTCTCTCCACCCATCTATGCATCCTAGGAGATTTCTGTATGTATTTGCATTCAGTTTATAAATCAGAATTTAATTCCTTCAATCTGATCTTATCTCAATGGCGTATGGATGATGCCACTATATAAATTAGACATATGCCTTTTGATATATAATATATCCAATTCTATGCACAATGCACACGTTAAATATTCTACAAGTGATTGTAAATCCAATTACGATGATATCAAACTGTGATCTTAAATTCAATTAAAATGAGATGGAATAGCTCATGTTCTTTTGGAATCAATATACTTTGGGCCTTTTGGTTACAACCAGTATGCATATCCATGATCGTGGATGCACAACAGTCATGCAATCCATCGTGAAACATTGTTTTCAAACAATTGGAAAAGACAAAATCATGTAAAAGAACTTGAGTAACATTTCACATGACCTATGCTTGATGGTTATGATCAACAAGCTTCAAGTCACAAAACAAGCTTCTGTATTGAGGACAATGATGTGACTGCTCCAGCAGTCATGGTGCTGTGATATGCAACAAGTATAGTGACGAGCCTTCAAAAAGAGTTGAAATAGATGGAAGGATTTCTTGCACGCAAACTCAAGACAATCAAATGTGAAAAAATAGAATTTTCTCAACAAAAATCTAAGGCAGTGGAGAGTGTAATAATAGGCCTTCTGCATGCTCCATCGGTTACCAAAGAATGTGATGTGCGTGGCCAACATCGGTCACAAGACACTCTTTAGATTCTTTTTAGAATTTAAATGAGAATATGCTGATATAAAGGTGGCATATGCTCAATGCCATGTAGCCAAAATAAAGGCTAAGAGATATATTCCAAGATTAATATGAATATGCATTGGCATCATGCTATTTGATATAACCTATAGTTACATGTACACATATTTATATACATATATGTGTGTATAATTTTGAAGGCACATATAATTCCTTTTATCAGTATATTGATTGTGCATGCAAGCATATATATATATATATATATATATATATATATATATATAGGTACAATTATAGATGTAAGCATAAGAACATGGTGTCAATACATAGAGTTACATCCTGACGACCGTCTCAAAAACAAAAAAGAAGTTAACAATTTCTTTTATGTTATTAAATGTTTAATGTTCCTCTTGCATTAAGAACTAACCAGGTAGCTTATGATTGTCCAAGGCGTACTCTATGTTGCCTAGCCGTTAGTTCCTTCACCAAGATAGTTAGAATCCATATCCAATAGTCTGACGAGGGACTTTTTTGGTGCCCCATTCCTTAAATCCCGTTTAGTGATGCTTCTCCCCTTCGTTTGATCCTGCATCCAAAAAGAGTATTTCCATGATAATAACATATTTCTTAATTTTAATCAAAAGTATTTCATAATTGTCGTAACAGCTAACCAATGCCAATGACACTATTTTTATAACTTCTTGAGAATGAAATAATAATAATGATAAGTTTCAATTAATTTGCAACTAACAACTAACAAGTCTTTTTCACATGAATCAACAATCAACCAAAATTTTCAATTTCCCATGATCATATCATTCAACTGATTTTAACTAACCAACTGCCAATCACATGAAATGTATACGGCTACATGATTGTTTTAAGAGACAAAAATTTGGGATGTAACATAGAGTCTCACCCCATCGCCAAGGTTGTTTTACATTCTTACTCTTAGATAGCTTTTATTTCCTTGAAGTTATTTGGTTGGAAGTGGTTCGAAGAAGTTAAAGTCAAATTGATATTCATTGAATGGATAAGTCCTTTTGAGGATAACCAACATATCACATCATTATAGCTAAGTGAAAGTCCATGATTAAGAAGGAACCTTGAGGTTGTCTCATTTGATCATACGAGTGATCTACATTGTTTAGCATATGAGCATCGTTATTCAAGAGAGAGTTAGAAATTTGGTGTTTCATCTTGGAATACGGAGTATTCAATTTTGTATGTGTTAGTGGAACAAAACTCACATCAACAGGTAGCTTGGTTAAGTTGATGGGTCATTAGTGAAAATGAGGTGCTTAGTTTATTTGTTATGCAATAAAAAATTATGTATTTTTCTTGGATGGTGGCATGGTTTATTTATTAATTCATTTGTCATTAATAAAATTGGATGGGTCTTTCATTTGTGTTGGTAATAAGAGAAACATTAAACGAGATCAAATCTTGATTACTTATGTATAATCGACAACCAACACCTGGATTTGCTGGGCTGAACTAACATGCCTTTGACCTTGTCAAACCTGGGCTTTAAAAACACACAGGTTACTGAATAATCCTACATTTATTATTTTTTATCATCACATTTTTCCAAAAATTTTGCCCTCTTTTAGGTTTTAGAATTCAATCTGCCATATTTTCCCTGTATTTTTCTGTTCTAAACCTGTGCGATAGAATTTTATTTACCCTTTAAATTTGCTGTGTAAATATAATGCTACTATGATTATCTGGGATGCCATCCTTTTTAAGGGCCTTGTGGGGATGATCTGCCATCTCTGACATTCCTGTGATGTCACTGCAGCCATCAATTTTAAACCCATAAAAAAAAAAGTTCCCCTTGACCTTTTTAAATTTTTTTTTTCATTCTTTTTCTTATCATTTTCCTATTAAAGATGTCTGGTTGGACATTCTCGCATTCTTCCAAAGCTCGAACCACAAACGGGTGCAATAATTGGCTGGGTTGAGTACCTCGTAACTAAAACCTGCAGCAGCTGATCAATGGACTGCAGTCGGGTTCGATAGGTGGCTGTAAATATAGAGCAAGGTTCAATTTTAGGATTATTATAGGTTCTAGTGTGTCCAATTGTAAATCTGAAACATCCTAGAAAATAAGGAGACATTTTTTTGACACTTGAGTCTTGAATCATCACAAAAAACTTAAAAAGAGATCTATCAGGCTTAGAAGCAGCATGGATGCATATAGCAGAAACTCCAGCTCTCTTTTTAAGTGACTTGGGATGATTGTGAATGACAAATCTATCTGACTAGCTGAATGGTTGGCAAACTTGGACTGGCCTTGGACCTGGCAGGCCAAACAATGACTTGGACTGGGACTTAGCTCAAACTCGGGGAAGGAGTTGGCTAAAGAACAATTCTGGACGTTTTAGATCATAGTTGGAAAACTTGGACTGGCCTTGGACTTGGCAGGCCAAACAATGACTTGGATTGGGACTTAGCGCAAACTTGGGGAAGGAGTTAGCTAAAGAAAAAAACTGTAGTTTTTCAAAAAGAAACAAAACGAAACTAATGCATCAGGACAATGTAAGAGCCACAATTGAAATATTACATGTCATATGATCTCCAAGCACTCAATATTTGATCCCAGTTTCAAACTTTAAAATGCAAAAAGCAACATAAGTTTATGAATGTATAATGATACATCCAAAAGTGAAAAACCACAAACTAAAGACAACATCTTCTTTTTCCCTCACCTAATATCACTCAATTTTTAGGACTTGAACTAGTAGGTGCTAAGGTATCTAAATGAGTAGTTGATTCTTCTTCTTCAAGATCAAACTCCTCGTCATCATCATCCTCCATTTCATCAAAATCATCCAATGTTGCTGCTTCTGGTTCTTCTGCTGCTCCTTTCTCTATTTCTGCAAGATCTTCTTCAATAAGGAGGACATCATCACCATCTTATTGCTCACTAAGAGTCAACCATATGGATCAATTTTGTCCAAGTCAGTGGACTCATGTGAAACACCCTCCACCTTTCTAGTGTGAAGGCGAATCCTGTACTGAACAAAGACAAGATCATTGAGTTGCTTCTGGGTCAACCTATTTCTCTTCTTTGTTTGAATGTTCTCAAATAAATCCTAATTGTGTTTACACCTAGAAGCACTACATGGCTTGGACAAAATACTCACGGCTATCATTTGAAAATTAGGTGTGCCAACACCACGATTCTCCAACCATAAATCTACAAAAAAACATATAGAAAAATTAGAAATTTAGAGTGGGTAAAAATTGTAACAATCATTATCAAGTTTCTAATTTTTCTTGTAGTATTGAACAAAATGTTTTACCTGGTTGTTTTTTTTCCCTCATGTCAATTGCTTGTTGTGAACAGAAGAGTCTCCCCCTTGCATCCTTGTAGGTCTTGAACAATGAAAATTTCCAAATTCATTAATAAGAATTGTCAGACTCAACAATGAACATTTCCAAATTGTCAAATTAGATATAACAAATCTCGAATTTCCAACTTCAACTCGTCAAGAACCTTGTCTCTGAATTTGTGGTAAAGTGCCGTGTTATCAATGCATGCAACAACACCTGACGTGACCTCTTCATCAGCTCTAAATGAATCAGAGAAGTAGAATTTTGGGTTCAAGTAGGTCAAGGCATGTATTGGTTGATGGAGTTGGTTGTTGAGCTACGATCAATGATGCACCAAAGGACTTCATATTCTCTGCCAAAGTAATGTGAAATGACTTCTTTGGTCCTATCCATGGCCTCGCAAATGAAAACCATTGGCATGCCCTATCCATCTACCATATGAACAACCCTTACCAAAGGTTTTGCTGCCTATAGTATTAAAATAAACTTTAAATTATTACAAAAGTAACCCCTCAAAAAAATAGTAAATAGATTTTCTTGTATAAAGTTTATATTTGTGCTTGTTAATTACCATGATCAACTCAGCTCCACTGTTGTTGAACCCATCATAAAAAACAACACTTACTATCTTCTCTGCCTTAGGTTTTTGGAGTACGCAGAGTCCAAGCAAGCATTAGATACAAACATTTTCTTAAGATGAGGAATGACACCAAGAATGCTTTGCAATGTGAGGAAATGGCTAGCAAATTGTGTATATTTTGGTCACACAATGTCCTTGTCCTTTGTGTGTCTTCTCATCAAAGAGAGGACTCAAGTATGGTTATAGATGGATTTAGTGACATTTTTAGCATCTTTAACCACCCTTTTCACCCATCCAATCTTCCTAATGTCCTCTAACAACAAGTCGAAGTAATGTGCAACACAATGACTCCATGGAATTGCAGGATACCTCTCCATAAACATTTTATGTGCAACTACATATGTAATTATGTCGTTAATGATAATTTGGACAACATTCTCAACTCCAACTTCCTGGATCACCCCATTTAACATATTGTGCAAAGTCTTAGTGTTTTTTATTTCACTTGAGGCATCTATAAACTTGAGGAATACCATTGCACCATTAGAAGCAACCAAGAATTTGAGGAGAGTCCTATTTCATCAATCCTTCAGATAAAAGCTGCATTCTTTTCTTCAAATTTTTGTCTGATCATCAACCACAGCCTATGTATTTTTAACTGACTGTTGTAGCAATGGTTTAATGAAGTCTTTAGCTATTGGGGCCATAAACCCCTTGTCTGCAACTGTAAATTCAGTGACCAAACCTTCCCAATATGGGCTGTTCGTCACATTGAAAGGCAAATTGTTGTAGCACTGAAAATTTGCTGCTCCTAATCTTGCTTGTTGTAATGAGCCTGAATTGGAGGGCCTGGGGTCCCCATGGTGCTCCTAAGCACTGTTATTGGCTTTGGCCAATAACTTAAATATATAAAGTAATAACTAAATAAAACTTGAGAGTGCTGGCCTTAGCTGACTTGGTATAAATTTATTTTATTTTTGGAAAAACCCTTTGTTCTAGGGCTGACATGTCCGACCTCGTTGGGTATTTATTTATCAGTTTTTTGGCGGTTCATTTGATTTTTATGCTTGGTGTACACAAATTCTACCAGTGTGTGCGACTGAGACAGAGACAATCAAAGATGGGACGTTAACCCCATTCTTTTATGTGAATTTGCTGGGCATTGGGATTGTACATCATTAACCCAGTCTATTAATATTGCAGCCACATACCATTGAGGACTCACAAAGATCTCAGGATAAAGGAAGTGGAGAACACTTGAGAGAGGTCTCCAACCACCAATGGAACTAGGAATTATTTGAATCATTTATAGGCGGCGAATTCAAGAATAGCAAATACTCCAGGAGCTGGCACTGTCTATAAAATCCGGGTATTTGCATAAACTGATATTTACCAGTGATTGTATGGAAACAAAGAAAATTATAAAGTTGTTGGTGGATCATTTGCAATAGCCTGTAACTTTGTTCAATGAAAAATCTCGAAATGATTCTGAGACTATCAGAAGATTCTGGATGGATTAAAACTGTTTGCGAAAATATGGTTCATTGCTCTATTTTATGTGTGTTTTCTTGAGTTGGAACTTTTCAGTGATATCAGAGCTACAATCCTGCCAGTTATTGGGTATTGTGGATGAGTGAAAGAAAACAAAGTTACCTGCACAGGGAAGGAAGAAGGGCCACCATGAGTGACATAGTTGATGATGAGGCAAGGACATTCTTTAAGAGGTATGAGGAGTTTCACCTTAGCGTCTGAAACACTATAAAAGAAGTGGTCCAAGTGTTGAGAGGGTTAAATGAGAATCATGGTGGTGATAGGGCTGAAACAGGTAGGGCAGAAAGAAGTGCTGCAAAATGAAGGGAGGTCTGCTAATAATGGGGAGAACAACAATCCCAAGGGAGAGGTCTTAGCCGAGAGTTTTAGGGATAAGTTCTTGACAAGTGAAGAAGGTGGTGAAGACCAACCCAACCAGATCAATGAAATGGATTGTCTTCATGCTGAATACCAACCAGGTGTTGAGTGAAGCAGTTAAAAATGATGGCTTTCACCAAGTGTTGTGGTCTAAAAGCTAAGGGGAGCATAGGAGGAAAGGGTATGAAAGAAAAGATTTTCAACACCATTTGGGGAAAATAAATAGGAAAAATCTTGATGGGAAGAGCAATATCACAGTCAGAACTTGTTTACAAAATCTCGTAACACTTATTTCTCATTGAACCCTATAATAGAAGAAAGGCCATCAAGTTTGCAATCCAACATCTAGAAGGAACCACCCATGAGTGGTGGTATCACGAGCTAGTCACTCAAGGACTCAATTTGGTCTCAACAATAGAGGGGTTATGTTACATCCCAACTTTTTGATCTTTTAAAACAATATTATAGCCGTTGTAATGGTTAGTTAGAAACTCTCCGATATCATGATCTTGTGAAATGGAAGTTATGTTTAATTGAATTGATTCACGTGTAAATGACTTGTTTGTTGATTATTGTTATTTCGACTAAAAATGTATGCATATATTTTAAGATAAATGTTAGTGATGGTTAGCCATTGTGACAGTTATCAATTATTGTGTTTTCTTGGCATTTCAATTTAAATGAAGGAACATATTATTATTGTGGAATATGCATTTTTTATTGTAAGAGTGGGCGAAGGTGGGAAAGCATTGCTAAACGAGATTCAAGGAATAGGGCACCAATTTAGTCCATCGCTAGACCATTAGGTATGGATTCTAGCTACTTTGGTGAAGGATATAATGGCTAGGCAACAAAGTATACCATGAACAATCATAAGCTACTTGATCAATTTTTATAACAAGACAAATTTAAAACATTTAATATCATGAGTAGAACTATTACCTCTCTTTTATTTTGAGACTGTGGAAGTGGTCAACTTTATAATTACACACACACACACATGTATAATGTGATATTTTGGTAATATCTATGAATTGCACTTACATGTACATATACATATATGTGTGTGTACCTAGAGAGAATATAATGATAAAATGGAGTTATACGTATTCTCAAAATTACACACATATATAGATATATCATATATGTATATGTGTGTACATTAATAGGTAAAAGAAATCCAGTAGCATGATAACAATATATATATATATATATATATATATATATAAAATTGATATTTAAATCATAAGAAAATATAATCTTTACGTCTTAATTTTGGTTTCATATCGATGAGCGCTCTAACCTTCATATCAACTTTATTTTTTTTTTAAAATTTGAAAGTTATGAAAGTTTCTTCTAACCGATATTGGCATTGATCGAATTCCTTCTTGTAATTGAAGCCGTGGGAGACATTACTTACTCTCCCTGCAGCAAGAGTGAAGCATTTGAAATCATTTGCTTTGAATAGAACTTCCTCTCTTTCCATTGCACCTTTTTTGAGAACAACTTTATTGGAGGATCACATTTAGATACCTCGATAGCAGCATTGGCCACGCTTGATAATATTCTCGTATTGGAGCCATATTGCCAAACCACAACATCAAATCCAAAGTTGAAACCTCAAGTCATGAAATCATTCGACCAATCTGATTTCTTATTTTTATGTACATCTCTTATGTTGCATTCTCTCAAATACATTCCGCAAGGAATGACGAAACATTATGTTAAATGCATTCATGATTTGAATAAGTATTGTAGTCGATACCAAGGTCCGAGAGTATGAAGAACTCTGATAGAACATCAGCTCTACCTTCCCTTTTATGTAATAATTCTTACATGTCGGGTGCTAGTATAGACTTGCAAAGCCCAACCTGAAGAGACTCCGTTTTGTTTGTTGATCAATTACTTGTACAATGCTTAATGCTGAAAGATGGTATAAGAATATTTCTTTATATTTCACAAAGAATATATTTGACTTATGTAGTGGTATTATCCATATACCGGTTGAGATAAGAATCAGATTCATGTTCATAAGTTCTAATTAGTAAAGGATACATAGGTACTGGCATATCTCCCAAGATGCACCCAAGACCAAATGAGTCAAGTATAAATGGGTGAAGAGGAGAGGTATCCCTGCAAGAAATAAATTGAAAACCAGTAACCAAAGAGCATGATTATCTAAAGAAAAAGGGAAAACTGTTTAGTTTGAGTGAGCACATGGTTGTTCAAAGTATATTCAGTTGTCAAGTCAAGCGATGGTGATCGGGCTGTTTATTTGCTCATCTAAATCCTTGGCCAAGGTAGATTAGAGGCATGCTTGCCACAAATGATCACTAGAGGTTAGGAGTGCTAGGTGATAGAGGGAGGGTTGACGGAGGAATTCTTCAGCCTTATTTGCTGCTTAGCTGACCCTCTAACACCAAAATGCTTAGATGGCAGGACTATGGTGCCTCAAGCCTAACCTAGGGTAGGGAGGGCCTTTCTCGTAAGAGATTGTGTGGGGATATGATAAGATTCGTGGTTGGAAGCTTAAGCCTATGTCAATGCTTCTCCTCTTCACCAAATGCTGAGGCTTGCACAAAACGCCAATAGTTATTTCAATTCATGTATAAGTTCTAAATCCTTCACTTATACTTTATGTTACTTGAAATGTATAATTGCAAGTGTAGTTAAATTGATTTGTTTCTTTCAAAATGTAATCGTAGGAGTTAGTTAAGGAAGTTAAATTAGTTGTCTTTCATATGAAATGGATATAGTTGTTGCTTAAATTCCGATTATATCTTGTATTACAAATTCAGTTAATAGTTTTATTTCTATATGATGTAATGGGTTTTCAATTATTTTATGTCATTCCGTTATGATATTTGGTTATAATCTTAGAATATGTTCTCTATTTTCAGCTTAGTAAAAATGGTATGTTACAGATTCAGTCAAAGACTGATGGATAGATTTGATATGATACCCGGAAATCCATTTGAAAAGTCTAACTCAACTAAGGCAGGAAGGCTCAGTCGAAGATTATGTGGCCAAGTTTGAAAAAAATTCAGTAATGGTGCTGATGTGTATGGTAGATTGTTGGTTGTGGTTTTCATTGAAGGGTTAGCTGAGCCACTTAAAGGGCTACTAAAGGCCTTAAGCCAAACAACCTTCTAGGGGGCCTTGAAATCAGCACTGAATTTGGAAAAGTCAATGGCTAAAGACAACTTCACTAGTAGGAGGACAACATCAGCGATGCCAATCAAAAAGCCTTCCCAAAAGAGTCCAATGCCTCCCAAGACACCTGAAACAATTAAGGAGGAAATTGTGTTTTACATGCAAGGAATCATGGCAACCAGGGCATTGCTGTTTGGGAAAGGGACAAATTCTTTATATTGAAGTTATCTCGGATGAAGATGTTGGTAGTCATGATGATGATTCTGAAAATGAAGAAGAAAATTAGGAAGATTCAACACAATGTTCATTTGCTGCATTCATAGGATAACCACACTATAGTGCATTCTGCATTAAAGGGGTCTTGAAAGTACAAAAAGGTAATTGTCATTATTGATAGTTTAGTGTCTTATAATTACATTAATGAAGTAGCAAGGAGTTTGGGACTGAATACAACTCCAATTGAGGGTTTGATGTAAAGGGTGGCTAGCCGAACCATTCTCTCTTGCCTAGAAAAGGTTCCTCAAATAGAACTAACATGGGTGATTGTAAATTGTGTGATGACTTCTATGTGATTGATATGGACATGGAAATAGTTCTGGGGTGCCAATGGCTGCAGAAAGTTGATACATATGAGAACAGCCACCGAAAGAAGGAAGTCACCTTCCTACATAATGGGAAAGATATAGTATTACGTGGTCTGAGCAGCAAAGGAACAATCAGTTCTACTTGTTTTTTTAAGTGTTTTAATATGTTCTTTTTTATGTTGGGCTCTTGTCTTGTCATTGTTGTACCTATCTTTTCTCCTCAAACCCCCCGGCCCCCCTCCTCCTCCCCCCCACATTCTTCTTATGGTTTGCTAGATCTGCAATCTATCATCTTTTGTTCTTCTTGTTCCCTTGCATCCTGATGATGGATCATGTAGTATGATCCCAAACATTGATGGTAAAAAACTCTACACAATCAAATCCAAAAATTAAAATCTCAATGGAGGTATCGACTAAATGAACGGGGAGAGTTTTTCTTTAAGGGCAGATAGCATGGTCAATGAAACTTGTTATTACAGGAAAAAATGCTGCTAAGAAAGGAGGGACTATTAAAATGCAGATTCAGTCTATTTTAGAGAAATATAGTGGGGTATTCAAGGATATACCACCAGGATTGCTCCCTAAGAGAGATTTACAACATATCATTGAGCTTGAAGGAGCCAAACCAGCTATGATCACTCCCTACCATCATTCCAAGGCAATTAAAGAGTTGTTGGAAATAGGGCATATTAGACCGAGTTCCAACTGTTTTGCATCTTCAATAGTGCTGGTCAAGAAGAAGTGTAGACCCATGAGAATGTGTATAGATTACCAGTCTCTCAACAAGAGAACTATCAAGAACCATTATCCAATTCCAAGAATTGACAAATTAATTGATGAGCTCCATGGACAAAGGTACTTCTCCAAAGATTGATTTGCGTTTAGGATACCATCAAATCAAAGTTAGGGATGAAGATGTACATAAGACAGCTTCTCGGTGCCGCTCTGGGCACTATGAATTTTTGGTAATGCTCTTTGTTCTGACAAATGTCCAAGCAACTTTTTGGTCATGTATGAATCGGGTTTTCATCTTACAAATGAGGAAGTTTGTTTTGGTTCTCTTTGATGATATCTTAGTCTATAGCAAGACTTGGGAAGACTATTTATAACATTTGGATGAAATATTAGGTATCCTAGAGGAACAATTCTTTTATGCCAAAGCATCAAATGTGAATTTGTGTTGCAAGAAATCTTGTATCTGGGTTTTAAAATCAGTGAGAAAGGGGTGAGTGTTGATGAAGAGAAGATCAAAGCCATCCAAGGTTGGCTTGGGCCTAACAATTTAATGCAACTGAGAGGATTTGTGAGATTATGCAGCTATTATGGAAGGTTTATAAGTGGGTTTTCACAGCTAGCTGATCTCTTGACCAAGCTGACCAAGAAGAGAGCATTTATATGGGCTCCATCAGCTCAGCAAGCCTTTGATAAGCTCAAGGAGGGTAACGAGTTCAACCCTTGTTTTGGCAATTCCAGATTTTTCACTTCCCTTTGTTTTAGAATGTGATGCCTTTGCAGAACGAAAAGTGGCTATTTTCATGCAAAATAATAACCCTATAGTGTATGAATTATGAAAGTAGGAAACTCAAAGAGGCTGAGCATAAACTCTCAATTTATGATTACAAAGATGCTAGCTATAATGCACACATTGACCAAGTTAAACAATACCTAGTGTGCAACAATTTTTTGGTTAAGATTGACCTTAACAGTCTGAAATACTTTCTCAGTCAAAGGGAGTAGAATGTCTGGCAATAGAAATGGGTAAGTAAAATTCAAGCCTATGATTTTGATATTGAGTTTGTTAAAGGAAGTTACAATGTGGTGGTTAATGCCGTGTCTTGAAAACATCAACTTTATTCCATCTTTGATATATCTATTGACTGGAAATCATTAATCTGTGCTGAGTATGTTAAAAATCAGTTTCCTAACCATATTGTTGGAGGCAAGGTGCAAGATGAGAGGTTTAAGGTGCCAGAGGAGTTGATTTTATACAAAGTATGGGTGTATCTCCTAGCTGATTCCAAGATGAAAAAAAATCTTGAATGCTTGCCATGACACTGCATTAGTAGGCCATCTAGGGTTTTACAAAACATACAAACAAGTAAGAGAGTGTTTCTCTTGGAAGGAGCTAAAGCAGGATGTAATGCAGTATGTAAGGGAATGCGACGAGTGTCAACGGAAAAGAAGAAACATGTTGTTCCAGTGAGTTTGTTACAACCTCTACCTATCACAAATCAGAAATGGGAAAGTATATTGATGGATTTCATCACAGGGTTGCCTAAAGTCCAAGGTAAGGATTGTTTATATTTGGTGGTAGATAGGATTATGAAATATGCTCACTTTCATGCTATATGTTCAGAATTTAAAGCACCATAGGTGGCATATTTGTTCTTCAAAGTGATTTCATGGCTTACCAAAGAAAATTGCGAGTGACAAAGACACTAGGTTTTTAAATTTGTTTTGGTAAGAACTTTTTTGTGTGACTGGGACAAAGTTGACACCTAACACTAGTTATCATCCACAAACAGATGGACAAACATAAATAGTGAATAAGTGGATTGAGGGCTATTTGAAGAACTATATTATACGATAGCAAAGAATGTAGATTAAGTGGCTACATTTGGGGGAGACTGTCTTAACGCCACTCACCACATGTCCATTAGAATGTCTCCTTTCAAGGAATTCTATGGTTAAAATGCTACATCTTTTGTGGATTTGATCTTTTTAGATAATAGAGTCTCCGGTGATTAAGATGTCGTCGAACAAAGAAAGGACGTTTTGTTAGCCCTCAAGAAAAACTTGCAGTGTGCTCAGAGTCAACAAAAGTTGTATGTGGACCAGCATCGGGCAAAAAGATCATTTGAGGTGGGTGACTCGGTATATTTTAGACTGCAGTCCTATAGACAGTCATCCATTAAAGGAAGTGGGGCAGAAAAGTTTAAACCACGTCTTTACAACCCTTAGTCAATTGTAAGGGAGTGGGGGAGGTTGCATATGAACTGGAATTACCATTAGACAAAATAATTTACAATACATTTCATGTTTCTTGCCTTGAAAAGGCACTCGGACAGCAATTTACACCTTCAACAGAGTTGCACGTTATCAATCCAATCTATTGTTATCACAGAAGCATGCCGTTGACAACTCACAAAGATCACGAGAGAAGATAAAAGAAGTGGAGGACGCTTAAGAGAGGTTTATACCCACCAGGCGAACCAATAATTATTTCAATCATTCCCAAGTGGCAAATTCAGGAATATAGCAATAGCTCCAGGAGTTGTCACTATCTATAGAATCTGGGTATTTGCATTAGCTGGTATTTGCCAATGATTGTATGGAAATGAAGAAAATTATAAAGTTGTTGGTGGAACACTTGCAATAGCCTCTAACTTTATTTACTGAAAAATCTGGAAATGATTCTGAGACTATAATAAGATTCTGGATTGTTCAAAACTGTTTGTGAAAATATAGTTCATTGTTCTATAGTTTGTGTTTTCTTGAATTGGAACTTTTCACTTGCTCATGTTTTTCTCTCTTCCATCGAGTACCTTCAAGTGAAGGTTGTGTTCCTGGAACAAATAAAATTGTGTCTGATGTAAGAGGAGTTTGAGTCTTAGTAGCCTTAGCCTCATTATCAGCAATACATGAATTTAGTTGATGGATGCTTGGACTTCTGCGAGTGTGACCAAGGGAAGCCGAAGTGGGTGCATTTTGATTCATTGCAAGTTGCAACTACCTTGGCCTCTTGTTTTTTTCCCTTTCTTCTTTTTGCAATTCATACTTAACAAGAAGGGCCTTCATGTGTCTAACAATCTCCAGAGTTGGATTGGGGCAACCTTCCACATTTTGTCCAAGCTTTTTTGCAAGGTGGTATTTTTCTGTTGACTTCATCTGTCATCCGTTTGCCACATTTGGTGCTAGTCATCTCTCTGGTTCTATTACCTTTTATCCCATACTTCCATGCTTCATCTTTTTTTCTTCTTGATTTTGGGGCTTTCTTTCGAGTTAAAGTTGACATTAGTGTTTTAAAATGAAAAACAAATTTAACAGGGTTTTGTGGAAAATCAACAAAAAATTGATAACAAATCATTTGATAAAAATAAAAATAATATTAAAAAAAGCTAAAAATACAAGGAAATAAGTTAAGAAGGGAAATGGATTATTTTTGCCAGCATATCCCCTTGTTTTTCAAGATTTTTGATTTTAAATAGATGGGAATTAGAAGAAAATAGAGGAGAAATCCTTAACCTAGATCTCTTTTGCTACTTTGATGTTGTTTTTTCACCTTCTCCAACCCCTACAAACCTATTTTGAGCAAGAGCAACAAATGAGTGGAAATATGAAAAATAAATAAATCAGGTTTTAAAGTGACTGTGTTTGATGTTTAATTGTATAGCTGCAATAAAGATCATGGCATGGAAATATGGAAAATAAATAAATAAGGTTTTAAAGTGACTGGGCATTTGATGTTGAATTGTAAAGCTGCGATAGAGATTGTGCTACTTGTGTTATTTTACTCTGTTGCTACTTTCAAAGTTCTCACTGTTCTATCCTCCTTGTTCAACCTTCTGTTTCTTAAGTTTTCAGTTTGAGAGATTATTTTTCTTGTCAGTTACTAATAGAGATTATTTCTCTTGTCAGTTATCATGGCGGTTACTCTATTTCCTCCTTTCTTGAGTTCTTTGGCATCGTGTTATGTCTTCATTTATTTCACTGTCAGACATGGCTTCATATTTGTTTGTTATTGACTTTGGATGAGTCAATATTGATGTTATTGTTCTTGGCACTGTGCGAACTTGTTCTGTTGCTGACGGAGTTTTGCTGATAATGAACACGCACGATAACAGTTGAAGTTTTTACATTGTTGCTCATGATGCATTGGCTTTGGTTCCCTTCACCGACAGTTCATTTCTACTGCCAGTTACTATTTTCCTCGTGTATAGCTGTTGCAAGATACGATTCTTCATTTCTTAGCGGTGTTGTTTTCTCTTGAGCTACATTCATTAGCTTATTATATAATTGTAATTCTTCAGTGTATGTACAATAATTGCTATGTATCTTGATTCTTCAGAAGTGCAATTATATGCTCAGTGTATCAGGATTTTATAAGTGCTGAGACTCCAGCATTTTGCTCTATTTATTTGTATACGATCTTTGTGTGATTATTGAGCAGACTATGTGATTCTTTATGTTTGTAATCTATTCGCTTAGAAGTCTGTGAGACTCAGATATTTTTGATAAGCGAAAAGTCAGGCTTTATTGGTTGACTGGTTGGAGACTTCAATCATAAGTGAGAATACTTTATTTACTTTGAGATCTAAATTAAGGACCTACCTTTCGGGTTTGGCTGGGCTTTCCTGTTTAGTATGAGGGGTTTCCCAGGGTAAATAATGGTGTCACATGTTCATATGCTTTTCTGGTTTTCTGTATATTGGATTCATATTATTCTGGTTCAGATCATTGACATTTGACCCCTGCAGCAAGAGTTCATTAGGACTCGGGTGTCCCAATGATGGACTTACCTGAGTCCATGCAAAAACCAAGTCCAAGTGTATGGACTTGCGTGGACTTCACTCTCGAGTCCATGGCAAGTCGACTCGTTCATGGACTAGCGAGTCTGTCTGAGTCTACAGACTTTCCAACTATGTTCTACATAATGGTGCGACAGTTTATAAAAGAGTACCGACTCATTTAATCCACATTTTTCTTGTTTTGAGTTCACTAAACCATACTTGGAGTTTGCAACAGAACTCTAGGTAGGCATTAGTTTTCTAGCAGTTGAGTTGTAAGTTTTTACTCTGCTCCTGCAACATTGAATAATTGTACTCTGCTCTAGAAACCATTGTGGATTGTTGGATCATCTCTTAAACTATTCTTTATTGTGGATTGTTGGATCTCATTCTTGAACTTAAATTTAAATATTCTTAGTTTGAAAATATCAATATCGCTAATATTAGTTTGATTAGCCATCCTCTGACCTCCCACAAAATTTAGGAAAATCTAGTGTTTGTTGATGCCCTGTTCTTACAGCATCCAAAGCTATGCTCTGCTCCAGAAGCTATTGTGGATGTTTGGATCTCTTCTTTTAATTTTAATTCCAAGTTATTTTTATCCTTAAAAAACAATGAATATTATTATTAATATTATTTTATTAGCTGTCTTCGAGTTGCCCCCAAAATTTAGGCAAATCTAATGTCTGTTTCACACGCCTAAATTACTTCCCAAATTCGAGTTTCTCTGGTGTTTCTGTTTTTTGTCCAATCAATGTTCACATACAAAGTATGCAATACTAGTCATTTGAGAGTGCCGAGTTTTAGAAAGACTACAAGCCACAGCACAAACTTTGCCAGAGCTTTGTCAGAGATCATTACAATAATCAACTTTCAAACTACGTGCAGTCAAATACTATTAGATCCTTTCCAGCACCCCAACTTCCTTTTACTCTCCTATTCTACAGGAAGAAAAACAAATAAAGAGGGATTTAGCTTTTCAAGGACCACATTGTTATACCAAATAAGTTACTCCACATTTGAAGCTCCTCTTGCTCTTGGAGGATTTTCGATTTAAATGTTCAATTGGTGTAACATTGTTTTTATGATAAATTAGCGCATGCTTGTTTTGTAGAAGTTTAATCATTGGTCTTTGTTGTATTGGTTTGAAACCTATTGGTAGTATAGTTTAGAATCTTCAAATTAAAATCATTGTGTGCTCTTTCTGATTCTTTCTTTGGATTAAGTGTTCATTGTCATCACAAACTTTCCAAAAGGGAATTTATTTTGATTATACTTTTGTTGCTATACCAGCATCATTGCAGGAACTAGAGGCTTTGGTCGAATCAATTACCAATTTAAACCCCATTATCTCATCCCTCACGTCTTATTTAATTAGGTTAGTTTGAAAGCAATGTGTGCTGATTTCTTTTAAAAAGTAAAATTCAATTTGTCCAACCTACAACGTTCAAACATATCACTTTCCAAAGAAATTCACTTTCCTAGGAGCTTTTTCCCCATAGCATTTTTCAACAAAACCTTTGCAAAATTCTTAGGAACTATTGTAGTGGAATTAAGCCAAATCCTCTGTAACATAGAAAATCTGAATTTATAAAACTTGAAAGTTTTTATTAATAAAAGATTCTCACTGTTCAGAAAATATGTTTTGATTATCTGCTGTGAGTCAGTTTGCAGAGAAGGGTTTATTTTATCTCCTTAATTGTCAATTGATTTCCCTGGAGTCTTTGTTTCCAGAAATAAATTTCATTTCCTTTGTATTTCCAGGAAAAAAGTTGCATTCATTAATTTATTTGCATTTAATTGCGTAGTTAGTTGTATTTGATTTTCAATTTCATAAAAAACAAAAACAAAAGGCATAGCTAGTTAATTGTGTTTCCAGCAAGATCACATTATTTGTCATTATTTTGTTTGAAGCAATTAACTCTTTAATTTAAAAGTAGAAACATTCTTATTGTTAATCCAGTTTATTTCAGGAAAATCAACTGATGACCAAACAATGCATAAAACAACTAGACAGAACTTTCTACATGCCATAAACAAATTTCATAATATCTTCTTTCAACAACATCCTACTGAAGAAAGAAACAGTTTCTAATTCAACCATAAACACCTAATCATCCATCCATGTAAGCAGCCTGTCTCAGCACAACCCTAAGGTGTTTTATGTGCTGAATTTTCATGCATAAAATGGTGGGTAGTAGTTGGTGTGATTTCATGTGGAGAATTTTATTTCTGAATAACTTCAAACTATAGCATCCTGCTAAGTGTGGGCTAGCTTTTTATCGGTTTACTTCTGAAGTACTTATTTTTATTCAATTTTGCAGTCTTTTTCAAATGGAGGTTCTAGCTTGTATAGGTGTAGAAGATGCTATTTTATAGGAATTGAGCTTTTTCATTGCACTTGTACTTGTAAATGACCTTTTAACCCTGCGCCTTGCCAGCTGCGTAAAAACTATTTCATAGAATGACACATAATTTTTAAGAAACACTAGGGTATTATTGGTTGTAAGTTTTTTAGCTTCTTTATACAATACAATCTTGTTCTTTGATAGCTTTGCATTTTTAGACCCAGAGATGGCAATATCACTATTTTATTAATATTCAACTATAGCTTGGTATCGCCAAAAACCCTCCTATTCCCTTTATTCTCCTGATACAGGTCTGGGTAAGTCCTCAGTTCTCCATTTTCCGTCTTTTGTATGTGGCAGAGTCCATCAGAAGTCACAAAACAAAACATAGAAAGGCACTATTTACTAATTGCAAATCGATATTATCATTATGCTTAATTTTGTCTACTCCTAATTTTGATTAAATCTTAATAATTTTATTATTTTATATAAATGGACGCACCTAAGTTTTATTGAACCCCAGAAAGTGTACCCTGGTAAGGTAGATATTTGAATCTGTGCAAAATATTTTTAAATTTGTATAGATTTCTTAGAACATCCAATTTTAATTTCAAAAGATTTGGTGGATAAAGTTCACTGTGGGGAAATTGTAGTTGCCAAGCAGTCTGAAAATTTTGAAATCAGAAATTAAAATGAATATGATTTGTTATTTATCTGTTTGAAAAATTGTTCAGTACATTTTCTGGACTCTTTGCAGAGAAGAACAGAAGAGCAATCCCTTGAGTGTTTTTTCAAGGAAATAAACTTAGGTTTTACAATTGTGGAAAGATTAAAGATTGTTTTCGGTTCCTTTGCAGGGGCAGACTAGTGTCATTCCTGAAACTTTATCCAAACTTTCAGCAGCAGAATTGCGAAAAATTGGCATATCAGAACGCAAAGCAAGTTACATTCATGACTTGGCATCCAATTTTATGTCTGGAGTTCTATCAGATTCTTTAATTTTTGAAATGGATGATGCCTCTTTGATATCTTCACTCACTGCTGTCAAGGGAATTGGGGTCTGGTCTGTGCACATGTTCATGATCTTTTCTTTGCACAGGCCTGATGTATTGCCAGTTGGGGATTTGGGTGTTCGTAAAGGTTTTCAGAAGCTTTATGGACTCAAAGATCTGCCCACTCCTGCTCAGATGGAAGCTCTGTCAACTAGGTGGAGACCTTATAGGTCTATAGGATCATGGTACATGTGGAGACTTATTGGAACAAAAGCCCCAATTGTTTCTTTATAATAAAGCTGCATTCTTTTGAGCACTGTGATATGGAACTGTGTGCGCGATAAGAAGATTACTGTTATTATTTGAAGTTCCTTTTCTTTTAACAACTATACTTCTGAGTTTTCTATGTACCATGGACTCGAGTAATTAATTATCGAATCATTTGCTACCATGGACTAAAGCAATTTGTTATCGACTGATTTTCTCTTTCCAGAAGAGAGAAATTGACTACAAATGGGAATTTTTTGACATCATTTTGTGGGCCAGTTGGCAAATTGATAATTTACTTTTCAATTAGTAACTTGAGAAATTGAAATGGCATCCTGGATGGTTTGATGATTGATTACGCAAGCTTCAATGTTGTTTTGTAATTTGAAGAAATGGATTTAGCACATTCAATTCTCCTCAATTGAGATGATGAGTGGCCTATTGCATGTCTTATGCTAGCAGGTTGCACATTCTGTCTCATGCACAAATGAGAAGCATTCTGGTATCTCATTTATGCTCAATCCATTCTGGGGAACTTTTTTTTTTCTTCCTTTAGGAGATAATTAGATATCAAATATCATTTTCACTTGATATTTTCTGTAACTTTTTTAAGTTTATGAAGGGAATTTGGAATATGCTATTGAAATTTTATACATCTGTGCATCTGTGATGCTCTCCATTGTAATTCACAAAAGAATACTCTTGCTGTTAGAAAAGAATTTGAGATAAAGCTGACAGATTGCAGATAATTCTTGATATATTACTCATTCAATTCTCAGATTTATGGTTGTATTAATCCTATTGGCGTTTAATATTTCCATTCCCTTGGCACCCATCTGACATATTAAGCATGGTCCTTTTGTATCCTAGACATACATTTTTAGAGGGAGTGCTTTCACCTACGACAATACTAAAGCCCTGTCCCAGAGAATATACATTTTTAGAGTGAGTGCTTTTACCCACGACAATACTAAAGCCTTGTTAGAGAGAATATACTTATAATTTATTTTCTCCGTGGAAATTATTTAAATTCTTACTACGAGGATGAGGTCTAATTTTAACATACTCGTACGCCTACTATCCTTAGATGTCATTGGCATAAAACAGTGGATTGCAATAAGAATTTTTTTACAAACATATTGAGGCATTTAACACCAGAGTTAATTTGGAGCATTCCCAAAACATATGCGTTTGAATTCCCTCTGCAGATGGCTTTCATTTTCCAATGAATATTTTTTATAGGGGACAATTTGAGAGAGGAGTATTATTGTGAAAAATAGTTTTGAGTTGTTAACCAATTGTGCCTATCATCAAATGCTATTGGAGCTCGTTGTCAATCATTGCTGGTGACGAAATGGTGCAAGCTAACTGAGCAGGATAAGTTCTTTTACCAATCAGGTTAGACTACCAGACTGAGGAAGTTCTATTTTTGAAGTCACTGGATCCTGAAGTAGTCAAACTCATTAAAGCGAGACTATATTTTTTGTTGATATCGAAAAAAAATTGAAACTTAAATAGAGTGGCGATTTATGAGTTTGGATGTGGGTTTTAAGCACGATGACCAAAATTTTTAATTGGTTGGAGGTGTTCTATTTCCAATAATCAGTCAATGACATTAAAGTTTTAACGAATACAATTTTCTTTAATTTCTTTTGTTTAGCTTGACCTTTTGTTAAGATAAAAGGATATGGTTTTATATTGTTTGTCACTGGCATGCAAATTTGCTGTTTGGTTTTAGCCTTGAGTAAAATTAATATGCTTAGAATAAAGTACTGATAGTTTTTCATTTATCACATAAAATTATGAATGACGCCTATTATGCTATGAACTTATTCCAGGTTTAAGGCTCATATGAATCAACGAATATACCTTTTTGAACAATATTTTGCATCTGCTTTCTCCTACGACTCGTCTGAAGGATGAGCAGATTTTTAATGCCCATCCGAGAGATCAAATATGCTTTTGGCCGAGATTAGATATGCCTTTGGCCATATGTTATTTATGTGCTGCCCTTGAAGATTACGTATGGCCATTTATTCTTGCTGTTCTTTTGAGGTAATTTCAACATTTCTATTATGTGTTGAGATTTCGGATACTTTCTTTGTAGGCCACAACATTCGTCTTGTTTCATTGTGGACTTAATGTGGATAGTAATTACTTGAATTGGTTGAATTGGTTAAGTTCTCCCAAAGAAACTTTTAATTTGAAGCTCAACGACTAGATTCCCAGGCCTTATTTTTATTTTTCAAGTATGGAAGTTCTAGTGGGCAGAAGAAGACATGAAAGACATTTATTTTTCGTGGAAAGAAGTGGTGCATGTATGCTTCAAATGGCGAAGCTAAAGGGTTGTACAGGGAAGATTTGTTGAATAGAAATGTCGAATTAAAATTGGATACAGTGAGTAGGGATGGATCATAGAGTTTATTTGAAATGTCGAATAGAAAAATAATACAATCAGTTTCAAAATTTTCATATTTTAAGATCTCATCTGTAGAAATCTGAGGGCTAAGGTGAAAATTACAATTACATTTGCTGTTCTCCTTTTTCTATTGTTGAAAATTGATTGTTTAACTTTGTTTGATTGTTTTTGTGTTTTCCCAAGTCTGTTTATTTTCCTTATTTTCTCGACCTTGTTTTATTTGTTTGTCATGTTATCAAGCGCTTTCCTTTATTTAAACCCCTTTTGATACCTTGTATGCCACAACTCAAGATATTTGTAGGCTTTTGAGAGATTTTAGTGTCAAATCAACCAAAAAAACATCTTATTTTCTTTTCAGATGTTTCACTCAAATGTATTTTTAGTTCAATCTTGACATTTATTGTTGATTGGGGCTTATGGTTTCTCTTAGATAACATACTGTGTGCATTTTATGACCTACCAATAGTAAAACAAAATATTGAGATGTCTTATCCTCTCTTGATCAAAATTGTGTGTATGATAAGATTATGGAAGATTATACAATCGATTCCTAGGTTCTTTCTATGCCAATTATTGATTGTGGATATGCTCAATGATAAATGTGGTATGCTGTTTATCATGAGGGCATTACTCAAGTTGACTTCAAGGTGATTCTGGATATGGGAATTGTTAGGTGCTATAGTGATGGAGTACTTTCTAAATATTTACGAATATGTAGTTTGCAAAAGGGAATAGGGTTTAGGAATTCTATTCTAGTTGTAAGGATAACGATATGAATATATGTTGCTTTGATGGACAAATTTCAAAATGATCGAGCTTTGCTTTGCCAAGATCAACTACAACTCTACAAGAATTAGTACAATATTCAATGGATTATGTAAAGGATTTCCATACCACATTAGTACACCATCAAAATAAATAGTTCACATCTAATCAAAGAAGTTAAGCATCCATGAAAGGGAGGGCCTAGACAATCATTAAACATCTTATAGTCAACAAATTATCAAAAGCATGAGCCATGTGATTAATCAAACATCATTCAGTTCTCCGTTAAAATCAAAATACTTTATTTAAAAAATATAATATAAGTGAGGGGACAAAGAGAACGTGAAAGCACTAAGACACAACAAGAGATCACCAAAATTTAATCATAACCATATTATCTCAACAACTCGTAGTACCAACTTCCAAATCTTACCCATTTCTAATGAGTAATGAGACCTTTATACACGCCTTTGATCACAATGAGTGGCTTGGATTAAAACAAAAACTTGATGGCTCAAATTTATCCACCTCATTCCTAATTAGGGTTAGGGTAAGAAGAGAGGTTGTGGCTATACAACCACGAAAAACATCTCCTACATGAAGAAGGGAGACTTAGAATTTTTTTTCAAAGTTGTGAAAAGTAATACAAAAGTTATCTTTTTTCGTGGCTGGATAGCTAGCAGTAAGAAGAGAGAATCTATAGTTAATAAGAGTGTTGGTCCACCCATAGGTCAATATATTGAGAGCCGGCAGGGGGGGGGGGGGGGGGGGGGGGGTGGGCGGTGGGTGGGGGTGTGGTGGTCGTGCTAAATCAATATACACACAAGTTTAAAATTTTCTACTTCTATCACTCTTCACTCTAGTCTACAAGTTTATGCTAGCTAAAACTTAATTGGTGAAAATTAAGTAAATTAAAAAACATGAACATAGCAACACATAACACAATATTTATCTCATGGAAAGGTAAAAGCCATAGTGCAAGTCAATCCTCACAAAGCTTGCTCTCTCATGAAGTGTGCCTAGTTAAGAGCATATCTCTATTAAAAGATTACAAAGACACTGTTAAGTGCCACCTAGTTAAGGGATTTTCATAAGACTTGTTAAACTCCGCCCTGTTAGGAGCAACTTGGTTAGGAGTAGTCACCCTATTAAAGGATTTAATACAAAGAACCTATTAGGGTCCACCCTCGACAAGATTTACAATTGTAGAGATTAGTAAACAACAGGGAATGGTCTAACAAAGTAGCTACTACACTTGCTTGGAAATAGATCCTTCTTCAGCTCCTTTGACTAGTCTAGAACTATGTTCTACCTTCTCTTGGCTCTACATCTTCAGACACAATCACTTGTGAACTTGGCCTTGCTTTCTCTTGCAAACAATCACACTTATGCTGTTTTGGCTCATTGGCTTCTCCTCAACACATTCACTAACTCCTTAGCAATGACTTTGCTTTGTCACTTTTCTTCACACTTTGAGATTATGCTTAGATAAACTCTATTGCCTCTTAGGCTAATCACTAAGAAATCTAACATTATCTCTTTTGAGTCCATCTTTTATACTCACTTCTTGCTTAGCTTTGAAACCCTAGTTTACAAATTCAAAATTTGAATTCTCATTCCTACTTCTAGCTCGACTACCTATTGCAGTAGTACACAACTCTTGTTAGATGTAACATGTTTGTACAAGAGTCATAGGTGTCATGTGTCCACAATGGCTTGCTCTTAATGGAAATAATTCTAATTTGAATTCTTTCGACCATTCCTTGATTTGTTAACCCTTCACCATTAAGTGCAATGATGAGATCACTTCTACCCAGTTTGGGACATGGTAGTCATATGTATCCTACTTTATCCTTTCCTTGTTGACCTAGCCAAACCATCCTGTATGGTCACTGGTTGATCTGATTTCCTTTTTGATTGGCATTCTTCTGCACATACTGTCTTCACCTAGCATACTTTCATCTAATTGGATCTCTTCTATAATCACCTCTGCTAGTCCTGGACTTTATCTTTCTCTAATCACCCTTGTGAATTAGAGTCACACATCCTTTGTCTTTCCTATCATTCCTCTGTACTAGTCTTAGTTCCTTCTTGTGTCTTGACATTAATGATAACATCTTTAATAACTGAGTCCATCAGTCAGTCTACCAGTCAATCTTCAAGGTTCAAGTTAGTTATGCTAACAATCTCCCCCTTTGGCATTGATAGCAACATTTTCATCATCGTTTTGTTGCCTTTCCTTCTCAGTCTCTTCTTCTTTCAACATCTCTCCTTGAGATGATGCATCCACATACTTTCACCTTTCTTGGTCCTCTTTTGTGGGTTATTTGAGACTTCACTCCTTCTAGTGTTCATCTTCAGCTTCTTTCAACTTCTTCCTTGTGTCTTCTGCACTTGCTCTTCTCAACTTCTTTGATTTGGCTCCCCTTTTGTTTCTTTTCTCTTGCTTTTCTCAACTTCCCCCCCTTTGACAACAATGCCAAAGGAAATCATATCTTGACCCTTGCAACTACTCCCCCTATTTAATAGTCCATTGTTTTCATCAATCCACCATTAGATTTACCCGTGTCTTGATCATGGATTTATGCTTACCTCTCTTATCTTAGTTTAGGTTGAATAGGGTTAAGACCCCTAACTTTTCTCTTAGATGGTTGAAAGTATCCTTTTGAAGAGGCTTAATGAAGATATCAACCAATTGCTCCTTGGTAGGTACATTTTCCAACCTGACCTCTTTTACTTGCACTTGTTCTCTTCGAAAATGGTAGTTGATTGATATGTGCTTTGTCTTCAAGTGCATCATCAGGTTTTTGGATATGTTGATCGTACTAGTGTTATTACAGTTGATAACTACTAGTTCCTCCATTTTCTCTTCAATTCCTTCAAGTAGTTGTTTGATGCAAACGACTTGGGTGCAATTCATTGCTGCAACGACATATTTTGCTTCAGCTGTTGACTGTGATAATCGATTCTTCTTGTTGGCCCATTTAACCAATCTTCCTCCAAGAAAGAATGCACCACCGATTGTGCTCTTTTTTCCATCTATGTTCCCTCCTTAGTCAACATTTGTAAATACCCCGAGCTTAAAGTTTCCCTTGCGAGGATAACATAAGCTATACTCTTCAATTCCCTTTAGATATATGAAGATCTTCTTCACAACTGCTATGTGTGATTCTTTTGGGTTGGTAGAAAATCTAACTACTTTTCCAAATGCCTCGACTATATCTGATATGCTATGCACAAACATGCTGTAGTTTACCAATTATGGATCAGTAAAGTGTCTCATTTACTTTAGGACCTTCATCCTCATTTGATAGCTTACAACTAATCACTGTTCAAATGCCCACCGATTTTTCTTCCTCCATACTAAACATCTTCAAGATTTCCTTCACATACTTCATTTTCCCTATGAAGACCCCCCCTTTCAGTTGGGATACTTGAAGTTTGATGAAGAATTTGGTTTCTCCGATCATGGACATTTCAAATTCTCTCTTCATGGCTTTAGTAAACTCATCACTTAGCTTATCATCTCCTCTAAAGATGATGTCATCAACATAGATTTTTGCAAAACTTTATTCTGTTTCTTGCTTCATGTATAAATTGTAGTTGTTGACCTTCCAAGTCACTTTGGAACAAAGGTTGAAATAAGTATGGAGTGTTGTAATTGATAGTTAAAGTCTTTGATTGACGAATTGCTCGACAATTGGTAGAAGGAGATGAAGAAAGAAGTTGATGATCACTAGTGGAGGAGAAAACCAATATACACTATGGCATACTTATGCCAACATAGGAAGTCGAGCATGAAGGATAGTTGATTCGAGTCATTAACAAAGTGAGTTACCATGGATGTGATAGGAGGTAAGAATGAAACACCAGAAGAAGGCAAGGATGAAGGCCACCATTGGTACACATAAGGACTGGTAGGGTTATCAATGTAGACCCTAGGCATAGGGGTTACAGGGGTCCTATGAGGTAACTATTCCTCAACATCACAAAATGGATATTAATGACTAAATTAAACAAAAGTTGTTGTTGAAATGATTGCTGTTGCAGATAAGAGAGGAAAAGAATAGAGAAGATACATATGACTACCATGTCACCAAGTGAACAAGAAGACTAATGCATCTTCGAGGATATGAAGTGGAGATCAACAAAACAAGCTAGTGCCACATCTAAGGTCTAAATACAATACTATGCTTTCTTACCAAGGTATCTATTTGTAGCTCTCAATAAGGAAAGCTTCATTATTAAGCTTATTGTAAAATCCTCTAACAAGGATCCTCTCAAAAGGAGATTTGTAAATCCTGTAACAAGGTAGCTTTGACAAGATTTTGTAACCTTGATAGGTTCTAGACACTCCTACCAAGATACATTTCCAGAAGAAATAGTTGTAGCTCCTAACAGGGCCCTTTAGATGCATTATAAGGGTTAGCGGGTATATTATCCCCATTGTGGTTTTCACCCTCTAACCAAAGATTTCCACATATCAAATATTTGTGTCAACTTGGTGAATGCTTTTGTGTGTAAACTTACTTGCTGTGACCTTATTGCATTTATCTTAGTTTTAGCTATCAAGTGACTTATTTTAAGCTTAGTTAAAATAGTTGGAAGAACAACTAATTTTCAAGAAGGTACTAATTCATCCCCTACTCAATACCAATTGGGACAAACATTTAGCATCAAAGCTCATATCCTTATTGTAGCAAGTCTAACTACTTGAGGGGAGATCTAATGGAATCATTAAGGAGACAATTAGAGGAATCCTTGGACACCATTGAAGACCTAAAGGAAAAACTAAAAAAGTCCTTGGATAAGAGGAAGAAGTTGATGAAAAAGATTAGTGAAAGACAAGAGGGTCATTGAACATTAATATAGCAATTTTGAGGAGTTAGAAGATGCCATCTTTGACTTAATGGTTGACATAGACCAGTAGAAGGAAATCACAACTTAGTTGAGCAAGGAGAAAGAAGAGCTAACCAGAGAGGTTGCTAAAGCTCAAGCTGAACGAGATGCTACCATCCTAGAAAGAGATGAAGTTGAAGCAACAATAAGGAGAAAGGATGAACTGAAGACTAAAGAGTGCCATCATTGAAAAATAGAGCAGTTCATGGAATTGATTGGGCAAGTGCTCAAGCTCACTAAAGAGATAAGAAGAAAAAATGAATGAAATGAAAAGATAAGGAAATTCAATTAGAGCTCTGAGAAAATTGATGAGTTGTTGATGGCTCAAAGGAGAAATGAGAGCACAACCAGTTTTGGTTACCAAGGTGACAACAAGACCGAGGAGGGAGAGACCTCTGGAGAGAAGAACCTAAACAATAATAGATCAAGAAGCATGTCTCTAAAAGGTAAGGGTACTGCTAAACCCACCTGTAATTCTTGTGGTAATAAAGTGAACACATATGATGTGTGTTAGCTTAAGTAGATTAGGCCTATTTAGTAGTGTACCTATGAGGGTACTATAGCTGTTGTCATCTCTATGAACATAATACACAATAGTGTATTTCTCATTTTAATGAGAAGATAATAGATGGACGTTGCTATTATTACAACAATTATGGGCATAGAGAAGAAGACTATAGAATAAGAGCTAGAGACAATCAAAGGTCTCACGAGGCAATGAGTCTCACTAGAAGGGATATGTTTCCCATACTGGTCTGCATAACCCGTGGAAATGAAGGTCATCCTACCTCAGAGTGCAAGTTGAGGATGAATCCAAGGAACATCACTGGACCATAGAAATGTACTAGAATGACCTATTATATCTGCCACAAGATTGGTCATCTTGCAAGAGACTATTGATGCAGTAGAAGAAAAGATAGTAAGTCCTCGATCAGTAAAGAGAAAAAAAAGACCATGAAACAACTAGAGGACTCCACTGCCAAGTGGATAAATAAGAATGAAGTGGTTGAAGAAAATCCAAATGAGGTTAAGAACTCACTAGTTAGTGGCCAGACCTCACAAAAAAAATTAATATTACGAAGCTTAGAGGGGTTAGAAAATAAAAGAAAATAATCATAAATCAGCCCCCTAGTCTAAACTGGTAGACATGCAAACAAGGAAAGGAGATGCTAATGTTGGAAATATAAGAGGAGTAACTAAGAGGGGAGGGGTTAATCAATTACTACAAAAAATAAATCCAAGATCCCTTAGATGTTAGAACAAAACAATAAACTTTGAAAACTAAACTCTACTGATGTTCAACAAACACATAAAGATGTTGTAACTTGGTAAACACTGAGAATGCTCGGTAATTACTTAACATGCAAATCTTAAGATGTTATTTGTGATTACTTATTACTTTACCTTAACTTTGCAAACTCATAAAAGAAATAGTATGAACACATTTAACACCAAGATTTAACGTGGAAACCCAATTTGGGAAAAACCACCAATTGCAACTAGTTACTATTTTCACTCTTATGAAGTGAGCCCTATTAGGAGCCACCCCTGTTAAAAGTTACAAAACACACTGTTAGGTGTGACCCTATTAGAGGATTTAATCACCCTATCAGGAGTGGCCTTGTTAGAGGTCTTTAGACAATTCAATAGAATTGCCACCTTGTTAAAGGATTTACAAATAGCTGTTAAGCCAACTCTATTAAGAGATTTAGATCATTGCTACAATGTTTAGAGAGTAACAATGACATGACTTGATTTGTATGCAACTGAATTGCTGATTACAAATCTCAATTCTGGCTTGTACTTGATCCTTCCTAATCAAATGTATCCTTTTAGCTTCACAAGGATATTCTGCATATCCTTCTAATTCACTTCCTCTTTGCATCATTAGATCTTCAAAATCTTCCATGCATTCACACTCACTCACACTCTAATTCTCACTTTGACCTTTTATTTATATCTTTCATATTGTTAATTCAGCTCAAATACAACTTAGAATAATTAATATTCATCTTCTCAGTTGGCTAGAACCATTAGATAAATCAAATGAACTTAATATGCCAAAATAAGAAAATCCTTTGTTAGCCGACCCTACTTAGTAGATACTAACTCAGAAATGATTTTCCTGTGCAAACCAATTGAAACACGGTCAACACTGCATACTAGAAAAGTTCCTTTGGTAACCGAGCGAGCTCGATTAACACTAGTTTCATCCAATGTTTGCTTCATTAATTGAGTGAGCTCAGTTAACACTCATCTTCCGTAGACCTTCCTTTGATGCCCGAATGAACTCGGTAGACACTACCTTCTGAACTAGGCAAACTCTAGATTGCTTGGCAGCCACAGAAAACTGTCTTCAATGCCTGAGTGAGCTTGACATACACTGATTGGTAATGATATGACATTTTGTGTAACATCAAAGACAATACACAATTAATCAATTGTTTTAACATCTAATGCTAGGAGAAGACGTAACTTGTTGATAAAAGATGAAGAGGCAGGAAAAGTAACCATTGCAAAATGATCCAAAGTATTAATGACACATGTCCTGTGGTAGGTAAAATATTTTAATGATCTTTTAAACCCTAATGTTATAATTTCTTGACATAAATACAAGGATCGAGTCATTTGATACTTTGCATCATTAAAATCACTTGTATTTTCATGCTACAAAACCCTAAGAGCTCACAAGCGAATGCATATAAGTATCACCTGCAAGGAGAATCTCTCATAGTTCTACATAACATATAATCTTGAAACATGAAAGAATAATGGTAGAAGAAATCAACAAGGTGAACCTGATTGATAGTTGAAAAAACAACATTTAGAATACCAAACAATCATAGAAAAAGGCTAATGTTATTCTCACCAAGGATGTAAGTGCATATCTAAAGGTTAAGATCCAAAATATCGGAGATAAAGAGATACAAGAGATGTAAGTCGCATTTTCCTTAGAAGGAGATCTAAAGGACGAACGCACAAATCTAGAGAGTTCCACAATAAGCAGAGCAATAGACATACCCAATTTCTTCCTTGAAGAAGTGGTAAGATTTTTTTATTGTAGAATCCATGAGTAGTATGTAGGGTTAGACAAACCATACAGGATCATAAAGGCCCTAATTGAAAGGGTAACTAGTTTCAATGAATTTGGCATCAATCTATCAATGAATATTGTGTCAACAAGGCAAGAAACATGGTTGGTTGGAGGAAAGAAAACACAAGATGGAATGGATTGCATAGTAAATGAGATCCCAAACCTTAAGTTAAGGTTTGCATCCATGGTGTTGGGGTGCAAGTTGTGCCACACTAGTAGGGAGAATTATATCCCTAGAAACATAACATATAGAGCAGTTCAAGCCATCTACAACAAGTCATAAATTGATTTATGTGGATATTTGCACATGCAGATAATGGAGAGCTTGGGAAAGATAGTGAATAATCATAAGGATCAAACTATAAGGTTTGGATCTATACTTGTATGCATATTCTTCTATTTGAGAGGATAATTTCTTGGATCCTCACACATTAAGTGGAGAGAAGACCAACCAGTCATGGCATAAATAGGTGAACTATATAAGAAATTGGAAGGAAAATGGAATGTCATGCCATGAGAATACTTCAAAGGTTTCTAGAAGGAGATGAATCAAAGATAAATGATACTCACAATCTTGGTGGAGAGCCACAAAGATCAAATTTTGTTTCTGGCAAGCACATACAAATGTATTGTATGTGCAACTCAACCAAGAACTCTATGGTTGATATTGTACAAATATGAAGTGAAGGATGAAGAGGCACAAACCTACATAGAACAATTAGTAGCACAAGATGAAATATTTATCCTTACATGGTTTGACACTTTCATATAGATAAGAAAGAGGCTTCTCATGGAGAAGAAGAATACTTAACAACCAACTCCACAAAGAGCACCAAGGAATCATGCATCTAAACCATTTAGGAAAAAACTATTTAAGGTAATGAGAACCAAGGAAAAGGAAGAATTATTAGAAACAAGTTCCCCTCATATTACTCAAGACTAGGAAGGAAAATAGCCATCATCAGATCAACTTGAAGTTGAAGAGACCAAATTTGAAGATGATGTCGTCAGAGTAGATGCAATCATTGAGGAAATTGAAGAAGTGGAAGCTGAAGCATCAAAGGAATTGAAGAAAGGTAAGAATAAATCTAAACTGGTTCCTATTGGAGAAATTGTGAATACAATTGTTAAGCAACATGATTATTCTATCATTAAGAATAGATTCTCAAGGTTTTCTTAAAAAAAGAGATAAAGGCTATACTTGTTGTACTAGCTAGCATGAGGATAATATAAAGAAAACCATATGATATTGGGTTGGTGATACCCAAACAACTAAGGAAAATATTGAATGAAAAATGGTGTATGCGAGTAAAAGACTATGAGAAAATGATTCTCTAATCAAGATGATAAAATTAAATGAGTCTCAAATTATGTTCATCACATAAGTATATAGGAGAAGGTTTAACAACACGAAGGATGCCATAGACATCTTAACTGGTTGAACCAATCAAACACAAGAAAACATAGTTCAACATTTGAAAGAAATGACTCCAGAAGTTGGCACCTATATGAAGAAAAATTAGACTCAAGGAGGTACAAAGGAACAATCTAGTTCCAAGAGTCAAGAGGAAGCCAAGGCTAAGAAAGAAGAAGCATACCCAAGCAAAAGAGTTGAGAAAGAGAGAAAAGAGAAAGAAAGGAGAAAAGAAATTCGTTGTAGGAAAAGGAAAGTGTGACTTGAGAGGAGTCAACTGCATCTAGGTCAACTAAAGTAGGAAGACCTACAACTGAAGCTAGACAATATGAACATTCGATAGTTTCCCCACTAGTTACACATGTTGGTGAAAAAACTTCCTAAGAGCAAGTTAATTCCATAGGAGACATGACTCAACAACATATTGATGAAATAATGAAGGAAGCCACCATCTATGTTGATTCATCACTAGAAAAGGATGAAGATAAAAGGAATAAACCATCTAAATTGGTAGAGATACTAGATGATGATCCTTTAGAGGAAAAGTCCCAAAAAATGGAGGAAGAGCTAGAATTAACACCAAAGGGAGGTGAAGAGGATGAAGAAGTAGAGATGAGGTATCAAAATCAAACCTAGATATTCAAGATTGAGAGTGTCTAAAAGTAGGACACATGGACATGTAAACAAAAAGAGAGTGCCAAGCATGTCAAGAATGATAGATGAAGAGAAATCTAAGAAGTAAAGGAGGTCATTATGGTATGATGACATCTTCATCATCATCCTCATCATATTCAATCTCTGAAGATGAAGGAGGATTTTATGAGAGGGAAGCCATCAAAATAAAAGAAAATGAGAAACTAGATGCCATCATTTCAGAGAAGTAAATGAACAAAGACATGGATCTAGAGGAAATAGATGGGTATGAAAAAAACTAAAAAGGAAAAGTAAACTCAAGAAGAAGCAATGAGAGTGGACACAGTAGTCACAAGAAATATAATTTTCGAGTTAGCCTCATAGGTTACATATGATCCTAATACAGATCTCATCAACCAACTCTCCACATTGGTTGATAACATAAAGTATATTCAAGGACGTATTGAAGCATTCGTGGATAAGAAGATAGAAGCCAAAATAATATACACATTGCTAAGTCTAGTAGAACAAAGAAAGACCACTCTATAGGAGGTAGATGGAAAAATGAAAGAAACTTCACAATCCTCACCACTGGTCATGAAGAAGATGTCAGATCCACGAGAAATCTAACCAAATCTAGAACAAAATTTAGAACAAGATCAATAGGAACTATAAAAACTAAAGGATACCTTCAATGTAGTCACTCAGTCTGCAATTGGCTATTTGTGCAAGACCTCAGGGACATTAAACCTCATTCATCATATTAAAGATGAGCAAGAGAAAAAATATGTCAGATTGATGGAAGCACAATGCAAGTTATCCCCTATGATAGGCATCATTCAAATGCATATTGTAAATGCAGATACACTAGTTGTAAGAGAATTGAGCAACATAATGAGTGAGCTTGACACACTTTTGGATGACATAAAGAGTAAGATAATTTCTCTCACAAACTTGAAGGCCTCATGGGATAACCATCTTGCCGCCATACATGGTCAATACCAAGATGTATTCAACAATCTATACCCACCCCATAGAAACCTTTGTTATTGATGAAAAAATGGGGGAGGATATTTCAACAAAGAAAGGGGGAGAACAACAAAAAAGAGGGAGAACAATAAACAAAGGGAGAGAAAATAAATAAAGGGGGAGAACAAGAAAGCCAAACAAGGGAAGAATATAGAAAAAGGGAAGAATAGGAATAGGTGGAAAATTTAATGCCAAAGTCCATCTATTAGAAGCATAGCCTTTATAGATATAGGTGAAGGAATGGTAAACATAAGAATAAAGATTATGTCATCATAGAAAATTTGCAAGGCAGAAAGGGAGAAAGTTGGTAAATGATATTTTGTCATCAATGCCAAAGGGGAAGATTATTGACCTTAAAAGTCTCTTTGGCACAAAGGTTCAAAGAATTACAAAGTGTTTTCATTGATGGTCAAAGTATTTGATTGGAAATTTCTTAACTTGTAGAAACAAGGAGAAGAAGAAAGAAGTTAATGATTACCGGTCAAAAAGAAAACATAGGCATGAAGGAAAGTCAATTCAAGTCATCAACAAGTAAGTCACCATAGATGTGATAGGAGGTAAGAGAACAATGAAAAAAGTAGGAAAGGAAAAAGGCCACCATTGGTTCACATGATGACTGGTAGAGCTATCAGTCTAGATGCTAGGCATAGGGGTCCACAGGTTTCTTGTGAATGAACTAGACATGAAATTCTAAATGAGTGGGATAAATCTGTTATGAGTAACTTTTCCATGACATTGCAGAATGGATATAAATGACTAAATCAAAAAAAATTTGTTGTTGTTGAATTGGTTACTGTTGTAGATAAGAGAAGAAACAAATAAAGGATACCAAGACCAACATAAAGTAGACTAGTAGACAAAACAATTGCAAACAAAGAAGAGACAACACCAAGATGTTGCAAACAACCGAGGGGAGAGGTGAGATTAGAGAACTCATGAAGTGAAAAAAAAAGGATCTATGTATCTTCAAGGATACAAAGTGAAGATCTACATGACAAGTCAGTGCCATATCTAAGGTCTAAATAAAATAGTATGCTTTCTTACCATGCATCTATTTGTAGCTTTTAACAAGAAAACTTCGTTAGTGAGATTATTGTAATATCCTGTAACAAGGTGTCTCTTAGAAGGAGATTTGTAAATTCTTTAACAAGGGAGCTTTCACAAGCTTTTGTAACCCTAAAAAGTTATATGCGTTCCCAAGAAGATGCATTTCTAGAAGAACACTTCTAGCTCCTATAGGGAAACCCTTTACATACATTATAACAACTAGTAGGTATACTATCCCCACCATGGTTTTGAACCTCTAACCATGAGTTTTCATATATCAAAATATTTGTGTCAACTTGATGAATGCTTGTGTGTGTGAATTTAATTTCTTTTACCTTACTACATTTATCTTGGTTTTATTTGTCAACTGGCTTACATTAATCTTAGTTAAAGTGGTTGGAAGAACAACCAATTTTTAGGAAGGTACTGATTCACCCACCCTCTTAGTAATGGTTGGGACCAATAGTTACCACTTGTTCTTATGATCCCAATCTTATCAAGTATGAGTGCAGTCTCTCATACAATGCTTTGGGTGCCTCTTTCAATCCATAGAAGGATTTTCTTAGTCTACATACTTGATTTTTATCTTTTTCATTCTCAAACCCCTCGAGTTGCTAAATGTACACTTCCTCCTCCATAAATCCATTTATAAATGTAGACTTTACATCTATCTAGTACACTATGAAGTTCTTGTAAGATGGAAAAGTTAGGATATTATGAATCCTTCCAATTTGGCAACTAGTACATAGGTTTCTTTGTAGTTTATGCCTTCTTCTTATGCATAACCTTTACAAATAAGTCTATCATTATTTATGACTACATATCCATCCTCATTCATCTTATTTTAGAATACCTTTATTGTATCAAATGCATTCTTTTCTTCTGTTTGGGCAACCAAGGTCCATACATATCATTCTCTTATATTTGATCAATCTCCTCTTCCATGATCTTTCTTCAATCTTCACTTTTTAGAGCCTCCCTTTTAGATTCAGGCTCCATGTGTGAGAGTAGACACATTGTCTCTTTTTCCTTTTTTTGGTTATGACTCCAAAATCCTTATCTCAAATGATCTGGTTAGTTGAGTTGTACCTTCTCACATACATTGTTAGCACTGATTCCCCTTTAGGTGCTTCTTCTCTTTGGTCTTCATGTTGAAATCCTTTTGTTTGATCTAGTACAACTTATTGTATAGGTTCCTCCTCTACCAATATTCTCTCCATTATATCACTTAGTGGGATGTATTCAAACTATTTGTAGTACTCTAATTCTTTCTTTCTCTCCTCCTTGTTCTTCTCTGAGAACTCATCTATCCTCACATTGGCAGATTCCACAATATTATTTTTCTAGAGGTTGAGACACCAATATGCCCTATTTTTGGTAGAGTATCGCATAAAGATACCCTCATCACTTTTCAACTCAAACTTTCCTTGATATCTCTCTTGATGTAGCATTTTCTTCTGAATACCTTGAAACAATTGTCAGAGGTTGTTCAACCAAACCACAATTCACGGGAGTCTTCTTAATTCCTTTCTACACTTGTACCTTGTTCATGTTGTACAAAATTGTGCCTACTACTTCTCTCCAATATATTTGTACAACATTGTTTTGAGTCATCAATATCCTAGCACAATCTATGATGGTTCTATTTCTTCTTTCAACAACACCATTCTGCTAAGGGTCCTAGGGGATTACATTTGTCTTTTAATTCTATGCTCCTCATAGTAACTTTCAAACTCTTGTGAGGTGAACTCACCTGCCTAGTTTGAAGTCAAGCACTTAATGCTCTACCAGTCTCCCTTTCCACTTTTTCCTTGTAGAGATTGAACATATGGAAGGCTTCTAACTTTTCTTTTAAATAGATAGTCCACATCATTCTAAATTTTTTTTTAATACATACTTGAAGTATCTATCACCAAATACACTCTTAATCTTCATGGGACCACACATGCCATTATGAACTAGATCTATAACTTTCTTAGATGTAAGTGACTTGCTAGAAAAATAAGAACTTGCCACTTTCCTAGTTGACAATCCTTTTTACATAACATTGTCTAGTTTGGTAATAGGGGGTAAACCCCTTACACTATTTTTCCTTCTTACTTAAGCAATTCTTTCAAAATTCACATGAAAAAACCTTCTATGCCACAACCAGCTATTATCATTTTTAGCTACCATGCAATTATTGTCAGAAATATAGAGTTATAAAATTTTACCTCTTCTTTGTTCTTCTATAGCTAAGAGTTTTTTCGTCTTGTCAAATATTATGCAAGACCCTTTGTTAAATTCAAACCTATAACCTTTATCCATCAACTGGGCCGCACTTAACAAGTTATATTTTGATCCTTCCACTAGATATACATCTCCATATGTAGTGGATTCATTTAGGGATACATTACCCTAACCTATCCCTATACATGGTGAGTTATTGTCAAGCTTCACCATTCCTTCATCATAGGCATTGACCTTGCGAAAATTTCTCCTATCACCAAAGAAATGGTGTGAGCAACCACTATATATTATCTAATTCTTTTGGATATTGGTACTGGTTATCAAGGCTCTCTGCACCTTTTCTTCTATGATGGAAACAAATAATACTTAATCCTCATCCTCATCATCATTAGTGGTTCACACTTCATCAGTCACACCTTGTTTAGAAATGTAGCATCTCTTCTTATCCTTCCCTTTGGATATTTGTCATATTTTTCCTATCTCCTTCTTCACACTCTCTAGACATCTAACAACATAATATCCTACATTTTTGCAGTTAAAGAATTTGAATGGAAGCTCACCTTTGTACTTCCCTTTTTCTTTGACCCTTCTTTTTGTGAATAGAGACTCCAACTCTTATTGTTCAACTATAATGCCCCACTTGGGAGCCCAAGAGAAATAAACTTCACATGTTACAATGTTTACTAAACTATTTAAAAAATGTTTAAACAACATCAAAATAACAATGCAGAAGCAACAAATACATACACATCAATTACACATACATAATTCCAACATAGATTTCATTCCTGTAGAGCTCCTTCACGTTGAGTCATGTTAGGAAGTGTGTATTAATTAAGTCTCAAATACAATGTCTCATGATTGTAAATAAATGATAGATACATTATCTCATAAGAAAATGCATAAGCACCTGATATAATGAAAATACATCTAATGAATAACATCCATTGCACATGTTGTAGGGTATGCAAGAATAGATACACACATAAGAATAGAAGATACATGATATCATATATACATAAATTCCAAAGAAGTATCTAAGATATGAATAAGAATGATAAAGGTACAACTACTACAACAAACATCAAACATCCACAAATCAAAGGGGGACCCAAATGGTAAAAAGATACTACCTCCTAACCATGTGGTTACCTAGTTAGGATTCCTTACCCTCTACATAGAGAAGATAACGAGTGATCCACATATGGCTAATCAATCATAAATAAATCCTAGAAAAGGAATCCTAATAGCCAAAACTACCTCAAGGGTAACACAACTACTCAAGAAGAAAAGATAATCTAAATAGAGTGAACACTTAATCCAATATCAACACCACAAAACAAAACAACATACATATACAAAGTATAAATTGAATACCAACATCATGAGATAAAGTCAACAAAAGATATCCACCTCAATTCAAAAGTCACATGTCAAAAGTACATCAATAAAAATTCACCAATCACCATCAATGAAAGTAACATTAAATACATCCCACTATAAGTACACCACCAATAACTACACAACCATGGAAAAATACAAAATCTATGGAGGAGACTTAAGACACATTCTAGGTGTGAGGCCTCACCCCGACCCTTCGTACCATAGTTGATACCTTATTATTTTGATACTTATGACTCGATACATCGAGACACTATCGAATACACAACATATTATATTTTTTCATGTTGTGTGATGTTTACTTTCAGATATTTGAGTTCATCATTTAATGCTTTATGAACATGTATGTTGATGAAGTAAGTAAATGCAGGATTAACACTTTGATTATGAAATTGTAATGATTGAGAATATGAGTAGAACATGATAAAAAAATTGAATTACCTGAAAGATGAATGTTTTAATTATGAGTTTTCTCTGATATGCTATATACATATATGCATGTGATTTTTTGGAGCTACTAATGTGTGCAATGAGTGTGCAGGGTATTTTAGCCGAGAAACCTAATGGAGAAACGAAACTGATCCCTATGTGCCATTCATGGAAACCTAGTTGTTCGTATCTTAATTGTATTGTGAGATGTATGAATGTATCTTTCTGTAACTTAGTAAATGGTAACGTTCGTAACTGTATTTTTATAGTGTCGCTTGACACTCATGAATTGTTTATGCATTTCAGCATGCTAGTTAGGGTTAACTGTGTAACCTACGGACCTTAGTTGGACCAAGTTAGTGCCCTTTTTGCTAATCTATTTTTAATCGATTTTAGTTACCCCTAATCTGGATTAATGCTTAATCTACTTTTTGGAGTTGTTAGATAGTCTTAAAAAATTCCTAGCATTTGTTTGGTCCCAAATCAATTCCTAAGGCCTTAAAATCATGAAATGTCAATACCCAAGGGGTATGGGTATGGGTTGGGGGCATTTTCCAGCCTCTTAGCCCCTTTTGTTGACTTTTATGGTCATTCAAAAAGTCTATTTTTGCCTTAGTGCAAAAATTGAAAGTTGTTACCATGGGTGAATAACCTCAACTCCACTTAGAGGTTAACCTTAGGTTTGGTTGAGTTAGAAACCTCTAAATTTTTAGGCAAGTGGGGGAAGTTATTGCCCTTTTTAGGTGGTTGAGTTTGGATCTTATTTAGAGGCTTTTTTTTTGAGTAGTTTTGGTTGTTACCCAATCTCTAGTTTTAGAGAGAAGTCTTGAAAGATTGAAGGCAAGGAAGGAAAAGCTCTTCTCAACTTGTTCATTTTACCATAACCTTTTGTGAAGGTAGGAGTTCTTCATCTCTTGCGTACCTTGCTGCTGTCTTGGGCAGTGAACCATGCTTAGGTCAGCGTGTGGGTTCCATGGGAAATCACCCAAGCCTGTGGATTGGCCCACTTGCATAGTGGTAGGTGGGCTTAGAGTGGTTATTAAAGTTAAGGGTGTTGTTTTAAATTAATTAGTTTATATTTTAGGAAATTTAAATTATATGTTATAAATTTTAGTATTAAGTAAGATGTTAGTAGTTAGTTTAGTTTAGGATTTATTTAAATAAAGTTTTAAAAAGTTTAGGTTAATATTATTTGGAGATTTATTGTTAGTTTTATTAATTAGTTTCATTTTTAGTTAGTAATTTTAATTTAGTTGGAAATTAGTATTAGTTAATAATGTCGTTAGACATTAGAAAAGATTAGTTAGTTTAAATGTTAAGATGCTTAGTTAATATGTTTTAAAAATATTAGCTAGGTTGATGTATTTTTATTTAGTTTTGTTTAATTTTTAGTTTTAGGTAATTTTAATTATATTACCTTTTCAATAATGTCTTATTGTAGGTTTGAAACCAAATAATTTAAAATAAAATTTACTTAAAGCTTAATTAATAGTTTTGATTGACGTTGATTTTAGTAGTTAGTTACTTTAAAGTTTAGGAATGTTTTAATGAATTATAGATTTAAATAAAAATTTTGATTAGCATAAAGATTACTTAATTATATGTAAAACATTACTTTAGTGGGTGTTCATTTATGTAATATTTCGAATAATTAGTTTTATATTATTTTATTGGACATTCTAATCAATTAGTTATAATGTTAATGGATATTTTGCTTAATAGATTTATTATTGATTAAAGTTATAGTAGTTAAATTTATTGTAAATTATGTTCTACTATTGTTCTAAGGATGCAATATTTATAGAGTAATTAAAAATTATAAAGTGTTGGGTCTTTTAAATTTATTGAAATTAGTTTGTTAATTTTATTAATTGATTTAAAAATAATAATTTACGTGTGTTTTTGCCCATGTATTTTGGGCATGACACTAGGAAGTGTTATCACATGGTAAAACTACTTGAGTTACCTTGGACTGGTCTCTCATTAGACCCCAAACCCTCAAGTGTTGAGTTACCCTCGACTAGTCATTCTGGACCCCAAACCCTCAACATGACACATGCAGAATTGAAATACCCTCTCATGAAGATAAGGAAAACTAGTCATATCTCTCACTAGGTATCATCCCGTTCCCATCCTTAGTCTATATAAGAACTCAAGGCATGAGCAAGGCAAAAATATCTAAGTTATCTTTTTAGTGTGTTTCCCAAATATTAATTACTAAATTATCACTTATGACATAACTTATAGTAGGTTATCTTGAAACTGACCACTTTGGGTTGTGAACCCCTATTGCAAGCCACTCCCAGAGACATGCACCTAGACAACCTCTCCTAAGAACACAAATCATAGTTGTGTCCCATACCACAACACCCATAATGATCAAACATTCATTCCTTAACAGGCAACCTAAAAACAAGTTGGTTATCCCAACCCAAGTAAACATAATGCACCACATAGAAAATCTCATAAATGCAGCTTTCAATTTAAAATACAAAGCTCATCACAATGTTTGGAACAAATAAATGTCATAAAAGAAGTCACAAAAAGGAAACCTTTGGTCTACGTCCTAATTGGCCAACTAAACAAATCATAGGACAAAAAACCATCATGAAAAGACCAACATATAACTATAGATAAATATAAGGAGAAAACACAAATAATCAAGTCACATGGTTATAAATCATTTGTTTTGAGATGTCTGGTCCGACCAATAGATTATCATTTTAGTCATAGACTTATATATGTTTTCAATATTAAATAAAGTCCCTATAACTAACTATTTAAATCCATTCAAGGTCAATAAGGTCATCATGTTTAGACCAATGGAATAATGTCAAATCTCATTAAAAAGACAATAATATCTAATTATAATAATCCTAAATACAAGACTTACAATTTAAAAAAAAACATGATTTAATATAAACTGATTTTAATATTTAAAAAATTATATTTTAAATAAATAAATACAATTTGAAACTTATCTTAAATAAAATATAGTTTAATCTATTTGTAAACTAATTATAATATTTAAAAATCAATTTCTAATTAAGTAAATAAAATTTACAAAAAACTTAACTAAAATATAATTTTATTATTTATATATATATTTAAACTTTTTAATAAAAAATAAAATTATTATTTGTTATTAAAAATATTTTTTTAACCCTAAAGGGGTGGTGGCGTTGCCATACAAAAGCTCACGTGCTACCTTAGGTAGTCGCAACTGCCTTGGGCAACCACAACATGCGCTTAACAGCCATGTGTGGCCAAGGAAATCATGACAAAGGTAAGACTTGGGACCTCTCCCCCCAAACAAATAATTTTAATTTGAATTTTTATAAAAATAAAAAAATTATATATATATATATATATATATATATATATATATATATATATATATATATATATATATATCTTTTTTGTATACTACCCTAAAGGAAATTTTTTCGAGCTAACCCCTTTTTTTCAAACAAATAAGAGGATGTTTAAACCAAATTGTAAATTCAATCTATGATGTTTTCCATCAAACCCCAACCATCTAAATCATTCAATTTTCAATAATTTTCTTTTGCAGAAAATGAATAAAAATCTCATATAATTTACACAGATTTGAAGTAATAAGACACAATGACAAATCAAGATTCCAACACGCTAAAAATATGAAGCAATAAGATCTTTTCCAATACAATATGCAGTCACATGTTTTTCAAACCCTACCTCACATTGATGCTAACAATTTGGCAACTGAGTGAAACTCTTGCTAAAATGAAACCCTTCAAGCTACCAAAATTTCTTTTTTCTTCAAACCCAAAGTTGCATCCGGAAACCTCTAATATAGAATTCTAACTCCCTTTTAGAATTTTTCTCTCAAAACCCTAAAATTTAATTATTCTTTTCATTCACATTTAACTAACTTTTAAATTAAAATATTCTTTTATTTTTATTTCCTCACTTTATTATTTAATAAAACTCATAAAAATAATTATTTATTATTTTAAATCAATAAGGTAATTAAAGTGCATTCTTTAAATGCAACTCTAATTTTAGCCAATATTAATTAAATAATCTCAGTAAATAGTATTTAATGTTTAATATTTAATATTTATTTTATAAACTCTTTAATTTAATTTTCTAAATTAATGCTTTAAGTTGAATCTTTTAAATTATCCAACTATTCAAATAATTTCACAAATTAAACATTATCTTCTTAACATTTTTCCCTCTTAAATTAAATAATATTTAATAATTCAATTAGCAATGATAAATCCAGTAATCATAAATAAGCATTCTACTAGGAAAAGCACAAAGTCACACCACATGAAGAGCATAAGAAAAATTAACAAAATAAAAAATCAACCCACACATGCACAAAGAGAATCATAAGTCTAACTAAGGTAGACAATCAGTTACATGACCTCCTTGTAGGACAAAAATTTAGGCTATGGTTGAGATTGGACCTGATCATTACCTTCTCATTCTTACCATTGAGTTATTGTGATAGGACACACTCATCCTGGCAATTTAGGCAAGTCGATGCTCAATATCTACATCCTATGTAAAGGATGAGCATGTACATGTGCATATATATACACACATATACATACATACATACATACATATGTATGTATGTATATGTATACGTATGTATATATATGTATGTATGTATGTATTTATATATAAATAAACTAAATGGGAAATGACAGGGAGTGGTACATCATATATATCTTGACTAGTAGGTGACTACGACTCCCTCCATTAACCACATCAAACACGTCAGACAGAGAAGTAAAATAGACACACACACAATACACATGCAAGTATGGGGTAAGTATCATAATGAATCACAAATCAAAATATCGAATGCTTAGTTATAAAAATGCACCATTATGATTATAAAATAATTCTAATTAAAGATATATCATATAACATTGTTATGAAAGAAATCACATTCATTAACTGAGAATCACTAAAGCATCATTAAAGCACATGTAATCATAGTTATTAAATAACACATGAAATATAATAAACTAAGTAATCATTATTGATATATATGCAATCCAAGTCATGAGATAATATCATATAACTATAAATCACGTATCTCTAAAACTAACAAATGCATGAAATAGGCATAAAAGAGTTTGGTAACTAGAACAAAAAAACAAAGTATGGGTATGCATTACATCAACTTATTTAATATACAAAATCTCCATTTCTCTTCTGTATATGGATGTTCTTGTCTCCTCTCTTCCTTCTTGTGTTGTAGCTAGTGCAACTGAGGATTTCATTGCAGTTTCAACTTTGGGTGGTTGATTTTTATCAAAGTTTCTAAACTCAAATGCAACAAGAATCCCTGCAAAGGCATCAAGAGATGCCTCCATATTGTCTATAGTTCTCAGCTCTTGAATGGATGACACCCTTATTGCATATTTGGGTTGCAGGGTTCATAATATTTTTCTTACATACTAATCTTCTTGTAGTACACCTCTAGACACTCTGATGACTAGCATAACATCCTTCATTCACTTTCCATAAGTCTCAATGTCTTCACCTTTCAACATTCTTTTGTCAATATTGAACTTTCCTCTTAGGATTTCAGCTTGAACCTTCATGACATGCTTATCACCACCATAGATGATTTTGAGCTTCTCCCATATCTTATATGTTGTTTCCAGGTCTTCAACATCTTTGTACTCATAGTAGGACAAGGTGTTTGCTAGAACATCCATTTTGGATGTATACATTTCTTTATCCTTTAATTGGTCTAGACTGAGTTGACCAATAGTATCAATATATTTAACCTCTACTTGGGTTGAGTAGGAAACACCAAGAGTTTGGTGCAAACACATCTTTCTACACCATGAACTATAGCTTTTTTTGGAAAAATTTGGTGCATCTCTCTTAAACATTTTGATCTATTTCCTTGAGGCATTAAACTCTTTACTTTAGAGGATCAAGGCTATGATAACAATTATTGGTCCAACCACATGTAAATAAATTGAGAGGGGAGGGAGGGGTGTGGTTGAATGAGTATACTCACAAGTTTAAAATGTTATAGTTTAATTACTCTTCACTCTAGTCTACATGTTTGTGCTAGCTATAACTTAATCAATCAAGTCTAAGTAAAAAAAAAAACATGAACATAGAAACATATAATACAATATTTATCTCATTGAAACCTAATTAGGGTAAACACCAAAAATCTTGCACTCTCCTGAAGTGTGCTTGGTAAAGATATTGTCTTTGTTAAAATATTACAAAGACAATGTTAGGTGCCACTTGGTTAAGGGATTTTAATAAAACCCATTAAAGTCTTTTCCAGTTAGGTTCAACTTAGTTAAAGGATTTCTGAAAACAAGTTAACGTGTCACCCTATAAAGGTATTTAATACAAAGAATCTATTAGGGTCCACCCCTAATGAGATTTATTATATTAGAGATTAGTAAACAACAAGGAATGATCTATCAAAGTAGCTACTGCACTTATCTTAGAAATAGATCCTTCTTTATCTCTTCTAATCCATCTAGAACTATGCTCTTTCTTCTCTTGGCTTTGTAACTTTGGAATTGATCACATGTGCACTTGGCTTTGTTTGTTCTTGCACACGATCACACTTGTGCTATTTTGGTTCACTTGCTTCTCCTAAACACATTATCTAATTCCTTAGTAGTGAATTCTCTCTATCACTTAGCTTCACACCTCAAGATTATGCTTAGCGTGACTCTCTTGGATCTTAGGCTAATCACTCAATAATATTAACTTTTCTCTTTTGACTCTATCTTATTTTCATACTAGCTTCTTTCTTAGACTTGAAACCCTAGTCTATGAATTCAAAATTTGAATTCTCACCCCTACTTCTAGCTTGACTACACGTTGCATTAGTCCATCACTCTTTTCAAATGTAGCATGTTTATACAGGAGTCATGAGTGTCATGTGTCCTTGATGGCTTTATCTTGTTGGAAATAATTTAAATTTAAATTCTTTTGAATGTTCCTTGATATGTTGACCCACACCATTAAGTACAACAATGACTACACTTCTTCCCAATTTGTGACATGGAAGTCATATATATCCTGCTTCATGCTTTCCTTAATAACTTGGCCAAGCTACTTGTATGGTCATTAGTCAATCTGATTTCCTTTCCACTTGGCATCTTGCTACACATATTGTCTCACTTAGCATACTTTCTTTTAAGTTGATCTCTTTTGTCATCGCCTCTGCTAGAGATGTTAGCATGAATGTTGATGATATTCCTATGGTGGTGTATTATAGCATTGCTAGAGCATTGGAGAGATTGATAATATGACTATGCAGTGCATTCATGACTATTTTTTTCATTGATATAACTATATTGTGTAAAGTGGCAGAGTAGCAGACATAGATTGAGATTGTATGGATTGAGTATTGAAGATTAAGTCAAGCATAGTTGAGGACATGTTCTATAGTGTGTACTAATTATGTGGCTAAGAGTGCATGTAGAAAGTCAAAGAATAGTAGCAATTATTTGAGATTTACAAAAGATAATTTATAGACAGAGTTCCTATGAAGTGGTTTTTGGTGTTTGGATTATATCTCTTAATAGGAATAGAATCTAGATTAGAGAAGTTAGACAAAGATAGAAGACAAACTAATGATGACATTAGATAGCCCACAAGGTTCAAAGTGGCACATGTGAGAAGTTTTATTTCTTGTGAGACCATAGTATTATGTAATTGTGAAATGATGTAATGTATTGTATTATCTTAATGAGGTCCTATTGTAATTAATTGTGAAAGCCTCAAGACTAACTCAATGAATTATTTTGAGGAATTTGTGTAAAGGAAAGTTATTTTCTTTGTGATGAAAGAAAGAAAGTGTGTAAGGAGTAAGTAATATGAAAATTTGGTAAATGCAAGTAAAAGATTAAATGGATTATTATGATTCAAGTTTGGAGATCAGGTGTTGATGTTTGAAAAGTATTCTGATGTGATATTAGCACGGTAAGAGGATAGATCGAGAATTCAAGTTATTGAGGTTGGTTGCATTTCTATTATTTAGAATGGAATAATAAAGGAACCAATTGGATAGTGAGTTTGGTGGTCTTGCCCTTGAAGCTATTTGGATAGTGGGTCCTTCTGCCTGCTATAACTCCTAACAAGGTTGGCACAACTCCTAACAGGGTTGGACTCTCCTAACATGGATTCAAATCCTCCTAATAGGGAATGATACGTACTGAATGTATTTCATTGGATCCTAACAAATTTTATCCTATTACAACAAATATTTATATTAGTACATCATTTTATGGGTACCATCCTCATTGGGGATTTCTCTCTGATCAAGGGTTTCCCTAGATAACATATCTGGTGTTATTGTGCATGTGTAGCTTCTTATGGTTGTTTATATTGATCACATGTTTGAGGTTTAATAAGTTTGTTAAAATTTGTATTGATCAGATAACTGATTCACCCCCCTCTCAACTATCTTGGTGGACTTTACTTTCTAACAATTGGTATCAGAGCATCCTATCCTTGAAATAAAAGCTTAACAAATTTAGGAGATCTATGATGGGTCATTTTAGAAAAGAAAGTCCTAAGTTTGATGGATTTAATTATGAAAACTAGAAAGAGAAGATGAATACACATCTATTATGCATGAGTCTAAGATATTGGCTGATTTTGAAGAATGGGAAGACTATTGTGGAAGAAATAAGACTTGAAGAATGTACAAGAGCTGGAAGATATTTCTTCACGTGTAACATGCTTGCCAAAGAAGCAGTTTTGTCATCTCTACGTGAAAATGAATATAGCCTAGTAAAATCTTTGTAATCATCTCATGAAATTTTGAAAAGGTTTGGAATCTACCTTTGTAGGTGATAAGCATGCTAAGAGAAAAGATTGTAAAATTGGATATGTTTATTTCAAGAGGCTAAAATGATGGAAGATGAATATATAAGAAGTTATATTGGTAGGATATCAAAAATTGTTATAGGAATTAGGTCTTGTAATGGAACTAAAGATGATGATGAGATCATATGGGAGATCTTGAAAAATTTGGCACCACCATTCAAGAAGACATTATAGATAATTGAGTAAGTGATACCTTGTACTGCAAAATTTTCCAAAGGGACTCTTCTTGGAAGATTGGAAGAAGAAAAAATAAATTTTGAAATAGTCTAGATATTTTCCTAGAGTAAATATTTCCTTTAGCACATTAAGTTTTCACCCTTCCTTATCAGGGAGTGTAAGCACTCATGGAGATTATGCTAGTAGTAGTAGATCAAGATCTGAAGAAGACATAAAGATTGAAGAGTGAATCACCTTTGTTGTGAAGAGAGAACTAGATGGTAAGAAAACCTTTAAATGTTGGACTTGTAATGAATTTGGTCATTTTGCTTCTAAATGTTCTCATAGAGTAAAGAAGTATAAGAATATTCTCAATTCTAGAAGGCCTAGAAAATGTTTGTATGTAAATGAATCTAAAGACAAGAGTGCAGGTGATGATCAGTTAGGCTTTATTTCTATAAAGGAAGAAAATTTTGAAAAAAATGTCAGAGAAGAGAATGCCCTAGTATCATAGGTTGAGAAGAAAGATGATTGGATCATAGACAATGGTTGTTCACATCATATGACTTGTGATATGAATAAAATTTTCAAGTTCAACAACCATGATGGAGGAATTGTTAGAGTTGGTAACAATGAGACTTGTTATATCAAGAGAATAGTATCTACTACTCCTAATGGGAAAAATAATATAGATGATATTTATTTTATTAATGAACTTAAACATAATTTTCTAAGTGTTGGATATTTGGTTGATAAGGGATATTAGTTAGAGTTCACAAAGAAGACATGCATCATCAAGGATAAGAATGGTAAGATGATTGACATTGGTACAATATCCAGAGGTAATGTTTTACAATTGAATCCTACAAAGATAAAATGTTTGGTTTATAAAGTTGATAATGGTTGGTTATGGTATAGAAGGTTTTGTCATATAAATTTTGATAATATTGTGAGAGAAAGTAGTACATTTGATGTAATATATTTACCAAAAATTGTAAAGCCTACTAATGTTGTGTGCAAGAAATGTGCTATGGTTAAGCAAAAGAAAAGTTCTTTTCCTAGCAAGAAGTTTTTTACATTAGAAAAGTTGGAGATTGTTCACACTGATCTAAGTGGTCCCACAAAAGCAAGAGGATCCTATGGTGAAAGATACTTCATGATTATTGTTGATGACTTTACTAGGATGATGTGGGTAGCATTCCTTAGAGAAAACTCAAAATAATTTGAGAAGTTTAAGTTGTTTAAGAATAGAGTTGAGAATGTGTCTAGATTGAAGATTAAATGTTTAAGATAAAATAGAGGTGGAGAATTTACTTTGAATGAGTTTAATACTTTTTGTGAATTGAATGGTATTAAAAAGAAGCTATCAACCCTTAAGATTCCTAAGAAGAATGGTATTGTTGAGAGAAGAAATATGTTTGTAACAAAAGCATAAAGTGCTATGATGTTTGAGAATGACATATCAAAAACATTTTGGAGAGAAGCAATCAATACAAAATTATATACAATGAATAGAATGCAGATTAGAAAAGGTAAAAACATGACACCTTATGAATAATGGTTTGGACATGCACCATTAGTGAAGTATTTTAGAATTTTTGGAAGCAAGTGTTATGTCAAGAGATATGATGATATTGGTAAGTTTGATAGAAGAAGTGACAAAGGTATGCTTCTTGGTTACTCATTGAAAAGAAAGTCTTATAGATGTTTTAATAAAAGGACTAAGACTATTTTTGAGAGTGCAAATGTAAAAATGGATGAGAAGTTTTGAGTTCAATTGAAAATTCTTGATTATGATTCTAATTATGAAGAAGCTAACCCTAAGCCTATCCAAGAAAATATTAAGACTTTTCATGAGACTAAATTTTTTTTAGAGAATAAAATTAAAGTTATGGAACAAAGAGGGGAACCAAGATCTAAGTGTAGACCAGAAGTAAGAGTTGAGACAGTGACACCAATACCAAATAAGAATTTGATAAAGAATCACCCTACTAATCAAATTATTGGAAGCACAAACATAGGAGTTATGAAAAGAGACATAGTACATGAAGACTTATGTTTGATTCCTCAAGTTGAACCAAAGAGTACAAATGAAGCATGCAAAGATGGTCATTGGATTCAAGAAATGGAGGAAGAACTAGATCAGATTGTGAGGACTGGTCCCTAGACCAAAGGACAAAAATGTTGTAGGAACTAAGTAAAATTTTAAGACTAAAATGAATGAACAAAGTGAGGTTGTGAGAAACAAAGCTAGACTGGTATGCAAAGGATATTCACAGCAAGAAGTTATAGACTATGAAGAGACATTTGCACCTATTGTTTGAATTGGAGTAGTACGAATGTTCTTGGCTTATGAAAAAAGAAGTTCAAAGTGTATCAAATGGATGTGATGTCAACATTTATGAATGAATAACTTGAAGAATAAGTCTACATTGAGAAGTCTGAAGGATTTCCTTTGACTGAAGAAGTAGATATGGTATGCAAATTGAAGAAAGCATTGTATAGACTAAAGCAAGCAACTAGAACCTGGTATGCCAGGTTGGATAAGTATATAACAAAATTGGTATTTGCTAAAGATGCTATAGATAGAAACTTATATTTGAAAGAAATTGAGAATGATTTGTGTTAGATAGTGGTGACTGATCAGGAAAGTATTGTACATACTTCATAAATTCTTTGGAGCTTGGGGCATCACCTCGAACAAAATTTTTGGGGCCCTATTTTATCAAGATTTTGGACCAACATATAATTATTAATTATAACCCTGAAGTGGTAAAAATACTTGTATAAAAGAGCTTAGGGTTAGGGATTGTTTCATAGTTGTGATGCAAAATTGCTTCTTGCGATGGTATTGAGCTATAAGGGGTTACAAATTGTAATCAAGTTATAATCACTAGATCGTAATAATATCAAAGATCTATTTGGTGGACATAGCCCAGGGATTGGGTGAACCACGTTAAATCTTGGTGTCTTGTGTTCTTTTTTGTGTGATCTATTATTTTTTGTTATTAGTTATATTTGCATGTAATTGTTATTTCTGTCCATGGTTTAATCCTAACAAGTGGTATCAGAGCGAGACTATTTTTCAATTATCCTCTACAGGAAGTCTCACAGTTGAGTGGGAGTGATGGTAGATGAGGGTAAGCTAAGGGTTGATAGGTCTAATGGGCATAACTTCCTATTATGGAAGGTGCAAATGGAAGACTATCTTTATCAGAAAGATTTATGGAAGCCGTGGAAGGCAAAGCCAAGAATCAGGGATCTATGTCAAATGATGAATGGATCTTTTGGATAGAAATGCACTTGGAAGCATTCAATTATGCCTAGCACCATCGGTGGCATTTAATGTTACAAAAGAAAAGACAACAGAAGAGTTGATGAAAACCCTAGCAACACTGTATGAAAAGCTCTATGCTTCAAACGAGGTATTTTTTATCAAGCATTTTTTTAATATGAAAATGACAGAAGGTGGATCTATTGCACATCATTTAAATGAGTTTAATACTATTACTAGTCAGTTATCTTCTGTGGGTATCAATTTTGAGGAGAAAATTAGGGCTCTCCTGATTTTGTGTTCTTTGCTTGAAAGTTGGAATGGCTTGGTAATGCCTGTGAGTAATTCTGTTCTTGGATCTAGTACCTAAAATATGATAATGTGATTGGTGTTATTTTGAGTGAGAAAACTTGCAGGAAATCCTCTGGTGGATCTACATCAAGAAGTGCTTTGAATGCACAAAGTAGGGGTAGAATGATAGAGAGAGGAAGTAATTCCAAAAATCATGGGAAATCAAGAGGAAAGTCAAAGGGGAGGAGGTCTCAATTGAGAGGATTGAACAACTGCTGGTACTATGAGAAACCAGGTCATAAAAAGAAAGATTGCTGGAATCGAAAGAAAAATGAAGGAGATAAACCAGATGGAGACAAGGAGGCAAATGTGGTGAGTTACAAATCTGAAGAGGATGCTTTGCTTCTGTCTTTAGAAAGTATTGATGATTCATGAGTTTTGGATTCTGGTGCTTCATTTCATGCTACACCTCATAGAGGTTATTTCATTGATTATGTCTAGGGGATTTTGGGCTTGTTTATTTGGGGGATAATGAACCTTGTCAAATTATTGGAAAGGGAAAAATTAAGATTAAGTTGCAGAATGGGAATCATTGGCTACTACATGAGGTAAGACATGTTCCAAGGTTGAGTAGGAATTTAATTTCAGCAAGGCAACTCGGTGATGAGGGTTGTGTAGTTACTTTTAATGATAAAAATTGGAAGGTTTCAAAAGGTTCCCTTGTAGTAGCAAAAGGTGTGAAAGTAGGCACCTTATATCTTTGTACATGTCATATTTTTCCTTCTACTTTAATTGTTTTAGAGAAAAATGAATGTTACGGAACAATTGCTCTAGTTGAGCAGGGAGATCAAATAGCTATTGTAAATTTTGATACAACACTATGGCATAATAGACTTGGGCACATGAGTGAGAAAGGTATGAAAGTACTTCATTCAAAGAAAGTTTTACTAGGTCTGAAATGTGTTAATATGGATTTTTGTGAAAGTTGTGTGTATGGAAAATAAAAGAGAGTGAGTTTTGTAAAGACTGGGAAGGAAAACAAAAAGGAGAAATTAGAGCTTGTGCATATAGATGTATGGGGACCAGCTTAGGTATCTTCCCTTGGTGGCTCTCATTATTATGTTACATTTATTGATGATGCAACTAGAAAAGTATGGTTTTATTTCCTTAGACATAAATATGATGTTTTTCAAACTTTTAAGAAATGGAAATGCTTGGTTGAAAATGAGATTGATAAGAAATTAAAATGTCTCAGATCTGATAATGGTGGTGAGTATTACAGTTGTGAATTTGAAGATTATTGCTCTACTAATGGTATTCATAGACATAAAACTATTCCAAGGACATCATAGAAAAATGGAGTGGTTGAACGCATGAACAAGACTATGATGGAGTGCACAAGGAGCATTAGGTTGCATGCGGTGTTGCCCTTACACATGTGGGTAGAGGCTATCAATACTTCTATATATTTGATTAATAGAGCTCCCTCTACTCGTTTAGGTTGTGCTATTTCAGAGGAAGCATGGACTGGTAAGAAGGTGAGCTATTCTTTTCTCAAAACCTTTGGTTGTGAAGCATTTTCTCACATAGATTCTAAAAATAGAACCAAGTTGGAAGCTCAGTCAAAGAAATGTGTATTTTTTGGATATGGCATTAATGAATTTGGTTATGGGCTTTGGAATTTTGAAAATCATAAAATTTTACGAAGCAAGGATTTCATATTCAATGAGAAAGTGTTGTACAAAGATCTGTTGTAGTAACATGAAAAGAAAGAAGATGATTATGTAGTGCTGGATGATACTCCAAAAGCTGATGTTCCAACCATTCCTCATGATGTGCAACAACTGCAACAAAAAATAACACATACATCGATGAATGTTAGATGATCAACAAGGAAAATTAGATCTCCAGAAATATTCTCTCCCTGTTTGTATTCAATTTTACTTACTGATGCTGGTGAACCTGAATGTTATGATGAAGCTGTGCGGGTGGATACTAAGATTCAGTGGGAGTCTACAATGAAAGATGAAATGGAATCTTTGTTGAAGAATAAGACATGGGATTTATGCAAGTTGCCTGCAGGAGGGTTTACAGGTTGAAAGAAGAGGAAAGAGGTAAGAAAAGATTTAAAGCTAGGTTAGTTGTGAAAGGATTTGCACATAAAAAGGGCATTGATTTTGATGAGATATTTTCTCCTATTGTTAAGATGACTTCTATCCATACTATTTTAAGTCTTGTGGCTACTAAAGATTTGCATTTAGAGCAGCTTGATGATAAAACAACCTTCCTTCATGGTGATTTGGATGAAGATATATATATATATATATATATGGCTCAACCATAGAGATTTGCGGTCAAAGGTAAGGAGAACTTAGTGTGCAAATTGAAAAAAAGTTTATATGGCTTAAAGCATGCACCTCGGCAATGGTATCTAAAATTTGATAGTTTTATGCATGAGCATGGATACACTAGGTGTCATTTAGATCATTGTGTTTATTTTAAGAGGTTGGATGATGACAACTACATTATTTTATGTTTATATGTTGATGATATGCTTGTAGCTAGGTCTAACATGGATCATATTAAGGGGCTGAAATGCCAATTAGCACATGCATTTGCTATGAAGGATTTAAGGGGAAAAAAAAAAAATCCTTGGTATGAAGATTTGTAGGGATAGGAAAAATAGAAAATTGATGCTATTTTAGGCTAATTATGTTGAGAAGGTGTTGCAACATTTCTCTATGGAGGATGCTAAAGTTTTCAATACACCTTTACTTGGTCATTTGAAGTTGACTAAGGAGATGTGTCCTAAGATACAAGAAGAGGAGGATAAGATGTCCAAGGTACCCTATACTTCAGCTGTAAGGAGCTTGATGTATGCTATGGTATGTACTAGGCTAGATATTGTATGCGTGAATATGCGGCCTCTGCTAACACACACACTTCAACACAGTCATTGTATGTGGATTCATCCCGAAATGAACATTGGATTGTTCATCTGAAAATCAGCTGGCAAAATGACCTGTTGCCTTCTATCTAAAGGGAATTGCTTGTCAGATATCCTCAGATTCGAGGTGTTTAAGCAACCAGACCCTCTAAAAATGAAGAATTTAAGGAATGAAATGCAACTAATCTATATGAGAATGCATTTAATCTAAGAACAAGTAAAATAAATTATACTAAATGTATGCATATTAAATCTATATGAGAATTAAACTAACAATAAAAATCTTATAAAAATAAGGAGCTCAAATGAATGCACAATCCAACAACAATTCAATGCAAATTCTCATTCAACCTCTTCCAAAATGAAGAGATGAGGGTCTCTTAAATAGACTTTCCTAGAATCCATCAACGGTTGAGATCGATTTCAATCAACGGTCAGGATTAAAGGTGAAGTTCAATCATAAAGGAAGATTCCCAAATTAAAGGGAGTTAACTGATTTAATTTGAGTAGAAAAAGGAGTTAACTGATTTAACTCATTTTTGATCAATAGTGAACTAGAAATTTCCTCTTTTGAACTGAAGAGAGATTTTGGTGAGATATTTAATTTAATGAAATGAGATATGCTCTCATAATTACCTTTTCTATTTAATTAAATAATCCTTTAATTAATTAGAGACACTTTTCTTATTTTAATTAAATAACTTCATTTAATTAATTAGGAATGGCTTCCCATTTAATTAAATAACTTTGTTTAATTAATTAGAAGTAAGTACTCCATTTAATTAAATAATTTTCTTTAATTGCTTAGAAATATCTTTCCCATTTAATTAAATAATTATATTTAATTAATCAAGATAGGTGTATTTATTAAATTAAATAAATTTAATTCCATAGGACATTAGCCTTAAGATATAATTTAATTTAATTAAAGTATAAGTACTTAGTAATTAAATTAAATATTAATCAATAGGTTTAATGTGACTAATATGAGTAAATACTATAGAAATTAAATAATAAGCATGATGAATGCAGATTAGGGTTTTTTGCATCTGACAATTAAGTCAAGTAGCGAGTAGTAGAATAAGAATTTTCCTAATGGAATAAGACTTTAGGATTGATCAAAAATAGACTAGAATTGGTTGAGATGGCAATGAGCCAATTTTGGGGTATTACATTTTGCCCCTCTTTGAATGAATGTGCAAGTAGCATGTTCAATTCAAAGATAATTAGAAAGCATGATGCAAACATGAGATTGGTTCCAAAGTTGATTACACGAAGACCAATTGATAAGCTTTTAAAGATTATCTCTAGAACAGAGCTTAATCCCAAGGAATCCAAGTAGAGCAATTAGATAACTAAGATCGATAGCATTTAAAAGACTATCTCCAAAACGAAGCGTAATCTTTAAGGATCCAGACAGAACGTCTAGATACCTGAAATTGATAAGCATTTAGAAGACTATCTCTAGAACGAAGCTTAACCTTCAAAGATCCAGGTAAAACACCTAGATACCCGAGATTGAAAGCATTTAGAAGATTATCTCCAGAACAGAGCTTAACCTTCAAAGATCCAGATTGAACACCTAGATACCTAAAACTGAAAGCATTTAGAATATTATCTCTAGAATGGAGCTTAACCTTCAAGGATCTAGATAGAACACCTAGATACCTAAGATTGATAAAAGATAACAAGGTCCAATCACGAGTCATAGAATCATCCCCAGAACGAGGCTTGATCCTCAGGAGAAGGGGTTTAGGCTGTCCAAATACCTATCCATCGAACTCTGAGAAGAGTTGTTATAAGGTTGATCAATTGATGAAAAGATAAGATAGATGGCAAAGATGCCGGATAGAAGGGAACAACATACCCTGAGTGATGATATGCCCCAAGTGATAAGGACATAAGATGGGAACTAGATGCCACGAGCAATAAGTATTTAATGATGTAATCATCCTGCCCCCTCGGGAGCGAAATCAAAAGATGACACACCAGAATTATGATTTGAAGTAGTATATCATAAGATATAGAAGAAATCTGAGATTCAGCAAAATTTAGAAGATATCAGAATGATCTAAAGAAGATTCAGGGTTGATTTGAAATGATTGCGAAGTCGCAAAGACCAAGGTTGACCAAGAGTTGACCAAATTTAGCCATAGTTGACTTGAGTTGACTATTTTCAAAATGAATTTTGAAAATATGGAGAATGTAAATTTGAAAGGATTCCAAGAATCACAAAGTACCAGAAAGATTTGGGCTGCACAAGCGTTCGATCACGTCGATCTCCAAAATTTTAAAGTACATTTTTGAGGCTCTTAGGTGTGTCAGATTTCAAATTTGATCCTGAAAATAGATCTAGAATGGTCCAATTAGCTAGGGGGTGATTTTTGTGCAAATTTGAGCACTTTGGAAAATTTGGGTCAACAACTATATAAGGGCTTGAAGGGTCATTTTCAATTCATTTGTGCTTTTGTCTTGTAGTGATTTTGAGCTCTGATAGAGACATGGCAGTGAACGTGAGATATCATCATTTTGAGCACTCTAGATGACACAGCCAGCCAATAGACTACGGACCACTAGTGATTCGTCGATTTTCCATCTTCGTACTTTTGTTTTCACGCATTTTGAGGTCATTTATTGCACATTTTAGCATGTTTAATTCGGTTTTTGCGTGAAGCCAATCTCTTCTCGCGCAAAAATCTTCTTTCTTTACGTGAAGAAATAGGGTAGACTATTTTTTCGCAAGCGGCCTAAGGATCTTCACGTAGGAAGAATTAGGTTTCACGCGAAGATTGAGATTCTTCACGTGAGGCAATTCGGTTCTCGCGCGAGAATGTCTTTTCTCGTGCAGACATCTCTTTTTTCGTGCGAGCAGATCTTTCTTCGCATGAACATGAGAATCTTCATACAAAGAAATAATGATTTCGCACAAAATTTTAGAGCTTCGTGCGCGATTTTACAAATCTCGTGCAAAATCCTATGACAGTTATGCTTAAAAATTTGATTTTCGCACTCCAAAATTGCATTTTAGTTCATTTTGATACTTTTTTTCGACTTGATACTGATTGTTTGTTTGTCATTTCTTGTTGTGCATGCAGGAGGTCTTTGGAGATGTTGCATTCAGATCTCATTTCCCACCATACGAGGAGCTATTGCAGAGTCTTGATGATGCAGATTGGGCACACATTGCCCGATTTGGTTTATCTTCTTTGTGCCAAATTCCAGCCGTGATGGTGAATCAAGGCCTTCTCACTGCCTTGGTAGAGCGTTTCCATTAGGAGACGAACACATTCCATCTGCCAATGGGTGAGATGACCATCACTCCGGAGGACATCTAGAGGATCTTGCAGATTCCCTTTCACGGTGCTTGAGTCAATTATGATACAGTGCCTTGAGTAGGGATAGAGGCATTATCAGTTGTGTTCGGGAGAGAGCTACTGAGGGGTAGGGCCATTAGTTGGGATGAGCTCATGCACACATATGGACCGACACACAGACTCGCATTTGTGCTAGCTATATTCCTGAGCTATTTCTTATGTCCTGACAGAGGACAACATGGTTTGGAGTGTGGGTGGGGTGCCATGCTCCGTAGGATGCTAGAGGCACCTGAGATCTTTGGGTGGGGTCAGTGCATGCTAGCCCACCTTTTTCATGAGATGCACGAGGTTTTCTTCCACGAGAAGAAGACCATGGCAGCAGGAGTTTATGTTTTACAGATTTGGGCCTAGGAGCATCTTCTTGTATGTAGGTCAATTTTTGAGGATGCCCGAGAGCCTATGGAGCCCTACATATATAGATATTGAGGGCATATTACCCAGGCCCACCTGGGTAAGACTGAGCACTGGAAAAAACATCTTGATGAACTGGTGTCCATTGTATGGCGACCCTGGAGAGAGACAAAGGACTGGGATGATGCTTCTGGAGAGCTGCTATGGATGTTTAGTTCTTGACCTCTGGCGGGCAGGATGACATCTGTCATAGAGAGATTCGTGATCTCACGAGTGTGGTGGCAGTATGGTCGACCATAGGACATTTCACATGAGTACTGTGCCTATGCCAGGGTGCAGAGGGATATTGAGCGGGGATGGCCTCCACAGATGGATCTAGGGTGATCCATGATAGATATCCGTAGCCTAGCTGCAGTTTAGTGGGACTACCTGCTGGCGATAGCAGATGCCGGGATGACGCCTGCATATCAGGAATTTTTGATTAGCCATCCATTCCCATGTTTTATAGATCTAGTGGGGATGGTAGGGCAGGTAGTGTAGATAGAGAGACAGGCACCCCAGTAGCAGCAGGCACAACCATAGCTGCCAGTTCAGCCACAACAGCAGTCACGAGTCCGACACCGAGTTTAGTAGATGCAAATTCCCCCATGTAAGATGGGATTAGACCCAGTTGCTGGGGGTAGTGGGAGTGGACAGAGCTGACGCCGTAGGTAGAGGACAAAGGAGGAGGCCCCTCAGCAAGAGGCTATACAGCAGCAGGTGCCACCACAGCCGCAGGCACCACCATAGCAGCAGGCACCTAAGATGTTAGATGATGATATGCCAGATCAGCCGACAAGTGGGGTGTAGGACATGGTACGGAGGTACCGAGAGCGGGTTCATGCGGCCTCTCGACAGTTGGGAGAGTTGCAGATTATAGTAGCAGTCCAAGATGTGCAGCTAGTGGAGAGACAACGAGAGACAGATCGTTAGAGGGAGCGTGCAGAGGCTACAGAGCGGAGGCTAGAGCTGGCGTAGGATGAGATCCACTTTCAGTCAACGCGAGTAGCTTATTACTATGCTGCCTATACCAGTGCGGTACCGAATGAGACATTGCAGGTTCAACAATTCTCTCAGTACGTGTGAGAGTCTGGAGGTGCACGGCCTCCTGTCAAGCCAGATATGCCACCACCGCCTCTGCCACCTGCTGCCCCTACTCCTCCTGGAGGCACGGGTTTGGGAAAAATTTAGATGCTCTGTATATGATTTTTTGATTTTGATCCCTGGCTATGTATCGATTGGTGTGCCAGCAGCACATGTATCATTTTTGATTGATTGCACTCGAGTAGCGCCCATTTTTGTACTAACCCATTCTTTGATATATATATATATATATATATATATATATATATATATATATATATATGAGATTTTGACCCGAGTATTCCTGTGTACATGTCATTGTCTATTTTGTTTTACTTTGATGTATATGAGATGTATGTTGTATTTAGATAGAATGCGTATGCATGAACTAACATCTCATGTAGTATTGCATGTTTTTGCTTGATAGTCACAAGTATTCCATTGAGGAGCGTGAATCGACGAACCAAATGCTTGTGCAGCCGTGGAAGAATTTGATGCATGTGGAGTATGAACAGAATGACCGTCGAATTGCGTAGTTATGCAAATGAAGTATGTAATGCAAGACTATGTTAAATGCAACCCTAGGTCTGGTTACCCAGCCTCGACTATTTATCATCACTGGATATAAAATAAAGTTGGTATATTATATAATTCTCACTGACATTGCAATCATGGAAATATGAATATAATATACGTTATTGGTTTGTCGAGATTAAATGTAAGCATTCAAGGCAGAAGAAGCCAGAATGACCAGAACATTTGTCCCTTTTAATGTAGCAAGTTAACATAAGCATCAGAGCATAAACGCTAGGATGACTTGAATGTTTCTTGCATGAAAAGCACACCAAACACACGGGATATCCCTCTTATGCTAAGTACTTAGTATTCATTTTGTCCACAACAATCCTTGCATTCGTAACCTAAGACAAAAGTGTGCTAGATATACTCGTAGTGACCTGTATGTTCACTTAGTAGGACGAGTATCAGTATGTACTATAGCATGAATATTTCACTCCAACAAACAAGGAGAAAAACCAATGCCATTGGTATATTCATATAAAAGGAGTCGAGGTACACATGACCATCCAATATGAGATGGAGGCTCTTATAGTGGGCACCCCTCTTATTAGGAGTAGATCAACTTATTGGAACTAAACCACAAACAGAAAGCAAAGAAAAGATCATTCCCCCAGTCATTACTTCTCTAGTCAAAGATGACATCATCGAGTTGCTCGAGGAGATATGATAAAGCAAAAACAAAGCAAACAAAGAAAATGCTCAGCATATCCAAACAAGTATATCATTTTCGAGTTTAATGTTTTGGGATTGATGTCGAGTGCCAATGTCCAAAATATATTCAAAAGAAATCTCTTTAGAAGGGTGACAACAATAGGCAGACATATTCAAAACAACTGGTGACTAAGGTCAAAGAGGAATCTTCAGGGTGAAGAACCTAAGATGGACTGAGTGATAGTAGACAGACACAGCCAGAATGACTAGTGACCATCGCGAAGGAGATTCTATGAGGAGAATCTCGAAAAGAGTGACACTAGCAATTGTAGGCAGATACAGTGAAAACTACTGGTGACTATCATGAAGGAGATTCTATGAGGAGAATCTCGAAAAGAGTGACACTAGCGACAATAGGTAGATGTAGTCACAACGACTGGTGACTGTCACGAAGGAGATTCTATGAGGAGAATCTCAAAAAGAGTGACAGTAGCAACAGTAGGCAGATGCAGTCAGCATGACTGGTGACTGTCACGAAGGAGATTCTATGAGGAGAATCTCGAAAAGAGTGAAACTAAGGGGGAAATGCCCCCAAGCTATGACAAGACTCAATCCATGGATACATGAGTAGGAGCAAGAAAGCAAAAGTGTGAAAGTGACTATAAAAAATAGCCAGAAGATGCACTGCAAGCTGGAGAATTGGGAACAAGAGGTGCCTATTTACCAAGTTTTCACCTTCTTGGCAAGATTCTCTCTTTTTTTTTTTTTTTGGTGTTACCAAGGCGCCTATTGCTAGGTTTTCACTAGGGTAACAATTTCTTTTAGGACTTTTTTTGATTTTTAGATTATTTTTAGGACATATAGATATGTACAAAGAGCTTACTAAGATTAAATCAACTATAAAACCACTTCAGGTGGAGAGTGTTGATAGGCTCTTTAAGCACTTCTCCTTCAATTGTGGAAAGCTGATAAGTGCTAGGTCCATATACTGTAGTAATGATGTACGAACCTAACCAGTTTGGTTCAAACTTTCCCTTTTGCATTTGTTGTTGTTGATTCTTAGGGTTCTCTCTTAGGACGAGATCACCTAGCTAAAAGTCACGTGGCCTAATTCTCCGATTGTAGCTTCGTGCCATTCTTTGTTGATATGCTCGTAGATGATCACATGCCACTTGTCATCATTCATCCAGTAACACAAGCTCTTGAAGTCGAGCTATCCTGTAGTCATCATCAGTGATAAGGCCTTTCATGGAGATTCTCAAGGTAGGAATCTTGACCTCTATTGGAAGCACAACATCCGCCCCATACACCAATGCAAAAGGAGTCATGCCCGTTGGAGTTCTAATGCTTATCCTATATGCCCACAGGGCTGGATTGATCTAGAGATGCCAGTCTCTTCTTGACTTACTAACTGTGCGATGAAGAATTTTGAGGATCGCCTTATTGGATGCCTCAGCTTGGCCATTACCCTGGGGGTAATAAATGGAAGACCAATGTTGTGTGATCTTGAATTTCTTGCACAGTTCCTTGAGGTCTTTATTCTTGAACTGTCCTCCATTGTCAATAATGATTAAAGATGGTATACCATATCTAAAGATGATTTAGTTTGTGATAAAAAGTGCTACAATTTTTCCATCAGCAATTGTGAGAGGGACTGCCTCTACCCATTTTGTGAAATAATCTGTAGCCGTGATAATGAACTTATGTCCATTGGAAGAGGTTGGGTGAATCTGCCCCACCAAGTCGAAGGCCCATTGTTGAAATGGCCATGTTGTAGTAGAGGGAATCAGCTCTCTGGCTGGAGCGTGAATGAGATTCTTGTGTAATTGACACTGCTTGCAGGACCTAGCATACTTAATAGCTTCTTGCTCCATTTTAGGCCAGTAGTAACTAGCACGAATGATTTTGTGAGCTAGTGTCAGGCCATTGGAGTGAGATCCGCAAATACCTTCGTGAATGTCAATTAGTGCACATTTGGGATCGTTGAGTTCTAAAAACCTAAGGAGTGTTCCATCGAGACCTCTCCTATACAAATCGTTAGCAATAATGACATAATGTGAAGCATTATAGATTAGGTAACGTTTCTCATTTTGGGTCAGACCTTTCGGAATGGTTTGATTATGAAGGTAGGAATAGATGTGATGGTAGCGGGATGATTTTTGTCCTATAATAGAATAGATCATCCTGGAATTAGGTGTATCATAGGATGGGTAGTGTAACGCTTCCACCAAGAACTCATGTTAGAGATCATTTTCTGGCATTTGTAGTAGAGAATTTAGAGTGGCCATGGCATCAACCACTTTATTATCTGTGCATGGAACTTGTTGGAAGGTGATGTGTGCAAAATAATTTGTCAAGTCATCAACCATGCGTTTGTAAGGAATTAGTTTGTCATCCTTTGTTTGATACACAGCATTTACTTAGTTGATAACAAGCTGAGAGTCACCGAAGATGTCCAACTGATCTACTCTCCATTCAGCTGCGATTTTCATACCATTGATCAAAGCTTCATATTCAACAATGTTATTTGTACAAGGAAATAGAATCTTGTATGCTTTGGGCAATGAATATCTCTGTGGTGTAATGAAGAGTAATCCTGCACCTGATCCTTGTTGTGTGAAGGACCCATAGAAGAACATAACCCATGTATGGTGAGTGAGTGTAAGAATTGACTCATCTGGAAATCAATGTTTATTGGTAGAAGACTCTGTATGGGTGCATCGGCTAGTTGGTCTACAATTGCCTACCCCTTTATAGCTTTGCGTTCAACATATTGGATGTCAAATTCACTTAGTATCATGACCCATTTAGCCAATCTTCCTGTAAGAGCTGCTTTACTGAGAAAGTACTTTAATGGATCTATTTTAGCCACAAGCAGTGTAGTGTGGGAAAACATGTAGTGTCTCAACTTCTGGGAAGCAAAGACAACTGCCAAGCAAACTTTCTCAATAATGCTGTAGTTTTTCTCATAAGAGACCAATGTTCGGCTCAAGTAATAAATAGCTCTTTCTTTGTTGTCATTGTCTTTTTGAGCCAACATGATTCCCAAAGATGTTTTAGTGGCTAAAATGTATAAAAGCAAAGGCTTGACCTGCATAGGAGGCATCAAGATTGGTGGATTGACAAGATATTGTTTGATCTGTGTTAAGCTTTTCTCACAATCCTGGCTCCAATTGAATTTTACACCCTTATGTAAGGTCTTTGTGAAGGGTTGTGATTTATCTACCAATTGTGAAATAAACCTACGAATAGATTGAAGCCTTCCCTGTAGTCCTCTCATCTGATTGATGTTCTGAGGTGGTGGCATGTCCCTTATTCCTTGTACTTTTTTTGGATCTACTTCAATTCTTTTTGTAGAAACAATATATCCTAACAATTTTCCTGATGTGACACCAAATGCGCATTTCTTAGGATTGAGCCGAAGACTGAATTTTTCCATACAATCTAGGATGGGACCCAAATCTTGTAGATGAGTATTGCATTTAGTGCTTTTGACCAAGGTATCATCAACATACTCCTCCATGGTTCTATGCATCATGTCATGGAAAATTGTAGTAACAGCCTGCTGATATATAGCTCCAGCATTCTTTAAACCAAATGGCATCACATTCCAACAAAAGGTTCCCCAGGCACATGTGAAAGCTATTTTCTCTTGATCTTCTGGCACAATTTTTATCTAATTGTATCTATAAAAACCATCCATAAGTGAGTACATCTCATAGCTAACTATCATGTCTATGATCATATCAATATTAGGGAGCATAATGTCATCTTTAGGACATGCCAAGTTAAGATCACAGAAGTATATAAAAACCCTGATAGATTTATCGTGCTTGGAAACAGGAACAATATTGGATATCCATTTAGCATAATCAATTGCACGAATGAAACCAGCCTTTAGAAGTTTCTCCAATTCTACTTTGATGAGCAATGCAACATGAGGGTGCATTTTCCAAAGCTTTTGTTTAACCGATTTGATGCCTGGTGCTATGGACAAGTGATGCATGATAAGATCAGGATCCAATCCTGGCATGTCAGAATATGTCCAGGCAAAATTTATTTTCTTTTCCTTGAAAAAGGCAATGAATTGTTCCTTCTCTTCAGGTGACAATGATTGAGCCAGATGTATCACATGAGGATGTTCTTCCGTGCCTAGGTTAATTGGTTGCATTGGCTCTATTAACACTGAGGATCTCTCCTGAAAGTGACTGGGAAGGACATGAAATATCTCATCCGTGGGCACCTTAGAGAGGTTTTCACCCTTGGATATATCTTTTTTTTTTACTTTTTTGGGATTTGACACTACCACAATGTGGTTTTCCCCATTGGACCTCTTGCATTTTTTCCATTTTAATTGTGTGACTGAGATATTTGATGTTAGCCTCAGTCATGTTGATGCTCTGCTCATTGGTGGAAGACGTTAGAGGTTCAATAGTGTTTAGGTAATAGGCAAGAGCGTAGTCATTCTAGAACATGGGGACTTCGTTAGATGCATTGGGGTTCCAGTCTATAAGCTTGGGATGTGTGAGTGAGAGAGTAGTGGCTGGTTTAATTGCGTTCATAGTATAGTCATTAAGTGCATGGACGAGCAATTCAAGACCTATGACAACCTCATCCACAGGTGTATTCAAACACCTTGAAGCATGAACGTTAGTAATTGATGACTCTAGGACACTAGTTGGATCAGACCCCCGTGACCTAACCCTAGATGTTTCACCCACTTCGATTCGATTTTCATAGACATGCACTTGGTCAATGTCTTTATCAGTAGTCACTTCTGAAAGATTGTCAAACTCATATTCATGAGAATCGGTGCTAAACGGTGAGAGACTATAGAACTCCCCAACAGTGATAGGGACATAATCTCCTTCAGCCTCTGGATTCTTACAAAAAAACTCAATACGACATGACTGACTAGATTCTCCCTTTTCTGAATGATGTTTGAGTTGCTCAGTATTGTCCTAAGAAGAATCACTAGTATCATCCACAGTGCTAACACATGGCACAAAGTCATCTGGCTCAGTAAAGAATTTAGTGAGATCATAAGGAATAGGATAAGGGTAGGAATCCTCATCATCAGATTCTTCCTCTTGAGTACCTGACTCAGATTGTGACTCATTTTCAGATGAATTCTCAGGTACGGGTATGAATTTATTGGATCCCAAATGGAAAGGGACCTTCTTAAACTCTAGGCCAGTTGTTTCACTATTTCTTTAATAGGATCTATTAGACCATTGTTATTGTACCCAATAGGGCTGGTTCCCTTGTAACCAAAATGCTTCATAAGCTTAAGACCAGGTCCATATTTCTTAGGATTGATTTCTCGAGCTTGTTCTGTTAGGTCTACTGGAGCTTCTTCTTTGTAAATCCATGCAACAATGGCTCTATTTTCACTTTCATCTTCTAAGGGAACTGTAGCCTTGACAAAAGAGCCATTAAACTTGGTCTGAGGTGTTAGCACGAATGGCTTCTTTGCTTCTGAGGGTCTCCCAAAATGTCGAGGGGACTTTGGAAGAGATGTTAATGATAGCATTGGTTCCATGTGGTACTCTCCAATACCAGTTTCTTTCAATTTAAATAACTGCTCAATTTGTTTCAGCTTATTGTCGTGACAATCAATAGACTCACAGTTAGCAGGGACGAAAGAATTAGCAGCTTTGAGCATATTGCAAGTGTAGCTAGAAGTGGCAGGAATAGTAACTTTGGAGCCATGAAATGGGAATTTAATGCATTGATGATATGTGGATGGAACAGAGTGCATCTCATGTATCCATGGCCATCCCAACAGAATGTTGTAGGCTAAGGGAATGTCAAGCACCTGACAGGTGAAATCCCTTTCAATAGGACCGACGCGAATTGGTAAAGTCACAAGACCTAGTGAATTTCATTCTACTTCATCGTATGCTTTAATAATGATCTTTCATCAAGGATCAAAAAAGTCCTTAGAATAATCCAATTGTCTAATTAGAGCAGCAGAAACAATATTTAGGCCATCACAATTGCCAATGAGTACCCGACGAAAATGTGTCTAGTGGATCATAACCTCAATGTGTAGAGGTTGATTGTGTGGGTGATTCAGTGAGTTGTCATCCTCCTCAGAGAAGGTCATAAGATGAGGTGAGGTTAAGTGACCTACCATGGATTGAAATCGCTCAAGATCAAGATCTTGAGGAACATTTTCCTCAGTGAGGGCTTTATCCAGAATTTTCCTGTGAGTAGGCGAGATTTTAAGTAGCTCAAATATGGAAATGTGAGCATTAGTTTGTTTCAACTGATCTAGAACACTATAACTAGTTGTAGTCAAGTTCGTTGTGTGTTTTGCATCTTTACCAGATGGACCAGCAAGGGCTTTGTCTTTGTGTTGTTCAAGATTTGAAGTAGGAGGTGTAGGGCCTTTGAGCACCAACTTCACATGAGAGTGAGTAACAGCGTTAGAACAGTGTTGCGAAGATGCATTATCCATGTTATTAAAAGTAGGGCCTCTCAAGACAAATGGTTTCTTGGTTTTGTCGTTATCTTGCTTGCCCTTTATGGTAATAATGTCGCAGTATTTAGAATCTACAGGTTCAACCATGTGAATGACATTGTCATCATTGAATTATGTATAGTTAACCTTATTGTAGGGTTCTGACTTCGAAGTCTCTCCTTTTTCATAAGTTGGGAAAGGCTCTTTGAATGCCTTGTGGTCCGAGTTTTTGTTATTTCCATCTACCACAAGTTCACTAGTATCAATCATGTCCTGGACTTTATGACGCAAGTTTATACAGTTGCTAGTTTTGTGTCCCTTGTTTTGGTGATACTCACAAAATGAGGTCTCATTCCACCATGGTGGATGTGGTTGTGGATCATAGGGATGAGGGTTATCCATTGGTGAGATAAGCTTGTGTTGTAGCAATGTTTTGTAAACCACATCCAAAGGTTCTCCCAAAGGCATATACTCTCGCTTGAGTCGTGTTGTCCATGAGTTTTTTGGTTTGTTCCTAGATGCCTTATTGTCAGGGGAAGGCTTCTCAGCATTTTTGGCTGCTTTAAGGCAATCTATGAGATTAAATGCTACTTTAGTAGGTTTGGGTGTGACATTGTCAATAACCCCATCATGTACAATTTCTTGATTCTTGTTGACATGTTTGGTTTTATCTCTGTTGGAAGTGGAACCTTGTTTGTGTCTCTCTGAAGAGTGAGCTCACCTTTCTTGACCATAAATTCTTCAATACGAATAGCCTATGTAATCATGTCTTCAAAGGTATGTGGACCTTGTAGTTGGACTCTACACCCGAAATCAGGTAAGAGGTTATCAGTGAAAATGTCAAGCTTCTCCATTTCTGGGATTTTACAGGAATACTTAGTGTATAGTTGTCTCCACCGTTGGAGGAAAGTGAGAAAAGGCTCACCAACCTTCTGTTTAAGATTTCTTAGATCTTGAATATTTACAGGATGTTGAATGTTATGAGAATATTGCTGAACAAATGAATTGGCAATTTCGTCAAACGTCTTGATACAAGGAGGTAAATGTGAGAACCACTCCAAAGCCTGACAACCTAGGCTTCTAGGGAATAAACGCATGAGGTACATTTGATTATGTATAAACTCCATAGACAAAGCACCAAATTCTCACAAGTGATCTTGGGGATCAGTAGTACCAAAGTACTTGTCATATTTGGGTAGTTCTATGCCTCGTGGGAAAGGCAACATGTTTATGCTTTTTTCAAATGGAAATGAACAAAGAGCATCCAATGTGTATGTCTTTGTGGGTTTCTCCTTCTCATGCATCATTTGAGCCAATTGGTCTTGCATAATTTTTAGTTGTTTTTGGAGTTTAGCAGTCTTAGTTTCTTCTTCACGTGTGATAATGGTCTCCACATCGAAATGTGTGCACAGTTTAGCTCCCTCTTGGGCAAGTTTGAGAAAGTACTTTTCTTTCTCTTCGTTGAGTAAGATTCCCATGACCTTCTAAAAGTTTTTGTCTCTTTGACATTTTTCTATGTGTTCAGGAAGGATTTCCACCTCTTCCTGTTCCTCATTAGTGGCATACTCTTTCTCTTTCTCTTTGTCATCCCTAGGTGGTTCTTGATATCGAATATGACTACCATGTTCAAGTTCACGATTAGTCATTATAGGAACGTGTTCAATTTTAGTGTTTTGTGTTTCAAAAGGATCTCTGGAGAACAGATCATACATTGTGTTTGGGAATGCAGGACCTCTACCTGTCCCAATATCCTCTTGGTAAAAAGGATTCCTAATTTGTTGCAAATTGGAAAATGTTCGTTGAACTTGAGATGACCTGGCAGGTGAGGAAGATTGTGAAGACGCCTCACTAGCCAAACTGGATACAGATTGCCTAGCAAAAGGTAAGCTACCTCTGCCACGATTACGACCCCTAGCATGACCACGTCTAAGGTTATCAAGATAAAACATGTTGCCACTTCTGGTTGTGACATTCATAGGCAAGGACAAGAAGCTAGAACCTGGACAAGGACTACACTAAGACTGAGTCTCAAAAAGGACAAGATAATAGCAAGAATGTTGTTCACTAAGGCACAAATGGTCTGATTTAAAGGCTAGAACAACCAGAGATTATGACCACTGCGACACAAATTAGGACAAGCATTAAGACAAAGACCAAAAAAATACTTATGAGATGAGACTAGTCAAGGCATAAGACACAAGCCTTTAGCGAAGCAAAGTGTCACTATTTTAGGACTATTTGCAAACAGAGAGCGATAAACAGACGCAAAAAAGGACAGTGTGCAGGCCGTAAATAGCTAAAACAAATCCAAATTGGTAATGCTGATACAAAGTCTCGTGCAAAAAACTTTTACGAGTCGCGCAAAGAAGTTTTATAGGCCATGCGAAGAAGTTTCTGTCTCACGTGAAGGTCAGTGACAACTGTTTAATTTTGCACGAAGAAGTTTGTAGGATTGTGCGAAGATGCATAACAACAATTTAATTTCACATGAAGAGCATATAATTTCACGTGAGACCAAAATGATTTCGTGTGAAATGGCAGACCAGTTTTACATCAGTGACTGATTTTGACAATTTTTTTGATCATTTCAGTAACCAGGCAGATAAACAGGCATGTAGAACAACAAGCAAGTGATTTCAAGCACGTCTAAAAATAATGAGCAAGGGCAAAAGCAACTTTGCGCATGAACAATCAAGTGACTTATTTTAATGCTAATCCCTAGGAGAGCTATTTGTGTATGTTTTCAAAGAGTTTTGCAATCACACATACATCCTTAGAAAATAAAAGTTGGCCTCTCTAAGGTTTTTAGTAATGGTTTGACTTTGCAACTTTTATGACTCATAGGGGTGACCTCTTATTCTGGCACACCGAGGTTTTGACATAGTTCGAGAACTTAATCTTCAAGAGCTGCTAGGGAGATCTGACAATCTAAAAGGAACCACACCCGTGGAGATTTCTTCCACAAGGAAATTTATATAGTGGTTGTCACTACCACGTCAAAAATGGCTATTATCGCTCGAGGTTCTGTCAAAACAGTTTTCCCTATAGAGGGATTGTCTGCTATAGTTAACCCTCTCTAAAGGTGACCGACTCACAATAGTGTACCACAAGGGGACTTAGCTTCCAGATTCAAGGTTTTGACACCTTTTCACTTTTAGCCCAATCAAAATAGACAAATTAATCCGAGACACTAAACTAAGAGTATCTCTTAAAGATCTATGATATCAACTCCCTGTGATCTATCAACCTCTCCAGAGAAAGGATGTCTTAATCAACAAGTTGAAGATTCATCTATCTATGAGATGCTCAAAGTATCCTCTCCACCTACAAGGAATCCATCTTAGAGAGGAGTTTCACTAGGAACCCACTCCCTCAAGATCCACAAATAGTGTTCATGGGGGCTTAATTACTATGTGTGTATAGATGTTAATTCCCGAAAGAAAATCTATCAAAAAGTAGTCAAAGAGCACAAGGTGGTACACTTAATGTTTTAACTAATGTGAGGTGAGCCCAAAGATGTGGAACATTTAACCCCTCAAACAAGCCAAAACAAGTCCACAACTTAAAAACTAGTGAGTTCTAGAAAGCACAAAAGGGTTGCCTAGTGGAACCTTTAACGCTTTTGTCCTGTAGACCCCTCCCCTTTAACGTGGTGCTGATCTTGCAACCATAGGGTGGAATGAGGGGCCGACAGATTAGCGAGTCCAATAATCCAAGATAGCTAATTAGATCTATCACTAATAACTAAGCCTGCTAGATGAAACTAATAGAGGTCACAACCTAGTATCAAATTATGCATGTGTTGTAAAATGAGAACATGGAAGGAAATACACACAAGGTTGACACAAGAGATGTTCATTTTAGCTCCAAATGAAGTGTTATCAGTCAAAGAGAATTACCTGGTAATCCTCGCAACACGCTTAGTAGATGTTTTACCTATTTTTAGCAACTTTATCACGCTTCTCCAATTGTTCCGCAAACCACTGTTATGCTGTTCCAAAAAATCAAAAAACACAAAAAAATTAGAAACCGCAAACAGTCAGCAGGAAAACTAAAAAACATGAAAATCAATGCAAAAAATTGCCTCGGTCAGCAGAGTCTTGCGCAAAATTCTTGACAGTCCACGCGAAGAATTTTTATGGCTCGCATGACATTATATTCGGCTCGTGCGAAGAAACAAGTTCCGCGCAAAGCTCCGTGTGCCCAAGAACTTTTTGGTGCGATACAGAAAGAATCCTAGCGTGAAGATTGTAGATCCTAGCACAAAAATGAATAGTCTCGCGCGAAGATTCCCAAATTTGTATGGAACAGTACAGACAGAAAACAAAAAAATGATTTAAAAAATACAAAAAAGAGGCCAAAAAAAATTGATTTATGCGGCCTCTGCTAACACACACACTTCAACACGATCATTGTATGCAGATTCATCCTAAAATGAACATTGGATTGTTCATCCAAAAATCAGCCAACAAAGCAACCTATTTCCTTCTATCTAAAGGGAATTGCTTGTCAGATATCCTCAGATTCGAGGTGTTTAAGCAACCAGACCCTCTAAGAATGAAGGATTTAAGGAATGAAATGCGACTAATCTATATGAGAATGCATTTAATCTAAGAACAAGTAAAAGAAATTATACTAAATGTATGCATATTAAATCTATATGAGAATTAAACTAACAATGAAAATCTTATGAAAATAAGGAGCTCAAATGAATGCACAATCCAACAACAATTCGATGCAAATTCTCATTCAACCACTTCCAAAATGAAGAGATGAGGGTCTCTTAAATAGACTTTCCTGGAATCCATCAACGGTTGAGATCGATTTCAATCAATGGTCAGGATTAAAGGTGAAGGTCAATCATAAAGGAAGATTCCCAAATTAAAGGGAGTTAACTGATTTAATTTGAGTAGAAAAAGGAGTTAACTGATTTAACTCATTTTTGATCAATAGTGAACTAGAAATTTCCTTTTTTGAACTGAAGAGAGATTTTGGTGAGATATTTAATTTAATAAATTGAGATATGCTCTCATAATTACCTTTTCTATTTAATTAAATAATCCTTTAATTAATTAGAGACAATTTTCTTATTTTAATTAAATAACTTCATTTAATTAATTAGGAATGGCTTCCCATTTAATTAAATAACTTTGTTTAATTAATTAGAAGTAAGTACTCCATTTAATTAAATAATTTTCTTTAATTGCTTAGAAATACCTTTCCCATTTAATTAAATAATTATATTTATTTAATCAAGATAGGCATATTTATTAAATTAAATAAATTTAATTCCATAGTACATTAGCCTTAAGATATAATTTAATTTAATTAAAGTATAAATACTTAGTAATTAAATTAAATATTAATCAATAGGTTTAATGTGACTAATATGAGTGAATACTATAGGAATTAAATAATAAGCATGATGAATGCAAATTAGGGTTTTTTGCATCTGACAATTAAGTCAAGTAGCGAGTAGTAAAATAAGAATTTTCCTAATGGAATAGGACTTTAGAATTGATCAGAAATAGACCAAAATTGGTTGAGATGGCAATGAGCCAATTTTGGGGTATTATAGATATTACACATGTAGTGGGAGTCATTAGCAGGTATATGAGTCATCTAGGAATTAAGCATTAAAATGTAGTCAAATGGATTCTTAAATATTTGAGAGGAACATCCAATAAGTGTTTACACTTTGGGGGCTCTACTACTAATTTATAGGGCTATGTTGACTCAGATTTGGCATGGGATATTGATACCAGGCAAGTACTATAGGTTATGTCTTTATTGTTGGTGGGGCAGCCATGAGCTAGGTTTCTAGGTTAAAAAAGGTTAATGCTTTATCAACTATAGAGGCAGAGTATGTAGCTACTATAGAGGCAACCAAGGAGATGATATGGATTTAGTTCTTCTTGGAAGAATTGGGACACCCTTAGAAGGATAATTATTTGTTTACAGATAGTCAAAGTGCCATTCATCTTGCAAAGAATTCAGCTCTACATTCAAAGACCAAACATATACAGTTGTGGTACCATTTCATTCGGTCAGTTTTGGAGGATGGAAAATTAAATATGGAGAAGATACATACAAATGAAAATCCAGTAAATATGTTGACAAAGGTAGTAACAAGGGAGAAGCTGAACTCCTCTTCAACTTCGGTTGGTCTTCTAGATTGAACATGAATAAAACAATAGTAAAGTCCAGGGTGGTTTGATCTAGTGGGAGCCTCATGGAGTGGTGGCATAGCTACAAGATCAATCTGCAAGTGTGAAATTATTGTTTAGGGTGGAGCTTGATCAATCCCCAAGTGAGAGATTGTTAGATTGTGGTGATTGATTAGGAAAGTACTGTACATACTTCATAAATTCTTTGGGGCTCAGGGCATCGCCTCAAACAAAATTTTTGGGGCCCTATTTTATCAAGATTTTGGGCTGACATGTAATTATTAATTATAACACTAAAGTGGTAAAAATACTTGTATAAAAGAGCTTAGGGTTAGGGATTGTTTCATAGTTGTAATGTAAAATTGGTTCTTGTGGCAGTATTGAGTTGTAAGGGGTTATAGATTGTAATCAAGTTATAATCACTAGATCGTAATAATATCAGACTGGCTTTCTAGTGGATGTAGCCCAGGGATTGCGTGAACCATGTTAAATCTTGGTGTCTTGTGTTCTTTTCTGTGTGATCTATTATTTTATGTTATTGGTTATATTTGCATGTAATTGTTATTTATGTCCATCGTTTAATCCTAACAATTTGTTGATTATTTTGATATTTGTGGATGGTATAATCTTTAGAGGAAATGATGAAGCAAGTAAAAAATTTGCTAACAAATGAAGAATGAATTTGAGATAAGCATGATTGGTTAGATGAAATATTTCTTGCATTTATAGATTGTGCAAAATAGTGATAGTATTTTCCTATCAAAATCTAAGTATTTGAAAGGCTTATTAAAGATATTTGGCTTGTAAAGTTGTAAGTTTGTTGGTACACCTATGATAATTGGTCATAGGTCACAAGTTATCTAGAAAAGATGTGACACCTACACTTGAGCAGAAGAAGTACAGATCCATGATTGGAGGTTTTCAATATCTGACTCACATAAGACTAGATATAGTAAATGTAGTTTGTATAGTAGGAAGATTTCAAATAGATCATAAGGAGTCACACTATGCAAAAATAAAGAGGATATTCAGATATTTGAAACCTAATTTTGGGTTGTGGTATGATAGATCAAATGAATTCACTCTATGTGCATATACTGATATAGAATGAGCAATTAGTATGGATGATAGAAAGAATACAAGTGGTGGAGTATTTTTCCTTGTGAGAAGATTGGCTTCTTGGCTAAGCAAGAAACAAGATTGTATCTCACAAAGTACATAAAAAATAGAGTATGTAGCAATCATAAACAATTGCAGTCAGATCATGTGGATGAAACATATGTTGAAAGATACTGGAATAGAGTTTTTAGAACATATTATCATACATTGTGATAAAAAAAGTACAATGAGTATGTCTAAGAATCATGTGTTACATTCTAAGAAAAATCACATATTAGTTAAGTATAATGTTTTGAGAGAGAAATTTGCAAAGGAAGAGCTTAGATTGGAGTATTTTAATACAAAGAAGGAGATTGAGGATATATTTACAAAACTATTTCCTAAGGATCCATTTGAGTGTTTTTGAGGTATGCTTGGGGTTATGCCCTTGCCTATTTCAGAATAGAAGATGTAGAATTGCACCAGTCTAGTGGTACAAATCATTATTGTTTATTTGGACTAAATGCTGATGGTTCCTCTATGGGGGATTATTTGTGATTGGGAAGAGTCATGAAGGACTCTTGGTTGTTGGTATGGGAAAGTGTCTTTAGACACTTGAACTAGTTGAAGACATTTAAGTAGCCAATTAACATAATGATGCCTTTATCATTGATGTCAATGGGAGATAGAGCACACAAAAAACATCTCCTAGACATTGGGGAGAGAATTCATGCATAACACAAACATAGTATTGATAAAATGACTGTGTGTTGCATTCATGACTATGTTTGTCATTGATGTCAACATACACAAATTGAGGTTGTATGGATTGATTATTGAAGATGCAATCAAGCCTAGTTCAAGACATGTTCTAAAATGTGTGTCGATGATGTGGCTAAGAGAATATGAAAAAAATATAAGTATGGTAATAGTTATTTGAGATTTATAGAAGATAGTTTATAGACAGAGTTCCTGAGTAGTGGTTTTTAGTGTTTAGATTATATCTATTAACTTGGCTATAATCTAGATGAGGAAATTTAAATAGAGATAGAAGGAAACCTAATGATGACATCAATGAATGTAAGAGGTATGAATTCACATGTGTGAGAAGTTATAGTTTATGGGAGTTCACAATATTATGCAATTGTGAAAATATGTAATGTATTGCATTATCTTAATGAGGTCCTATTGTAATTAGTTAGGGAAGCCTCAAGGACAACCCAATAAATTATTTTGAGGACTTTTTAAAAAGGAAAATCATTTTCCTTATGATGAAAAAAGGTGTAAGCAATAACAAATATGTGAATTTGGTAAATTTGAGTAAGTGATCAAAGGGATCATTGTAATGTGATTTTGGAGATATGGTATTGAAATATGAGAAGTGTTTTGGTCTGATATTGACACGATAAGATGATATTGACACGATAAGAGGATAAAGAAAGAGTTTGAGTTGCTAAGATTAGCTGCGTTTCTATTATTTAGAAAGGAATAATAAAGGGACTAGTTGAACAATGAGTTCGGTGGGCTTTCCCTTGAAACTATTTGGATGGCAAGTCATTTTGCCTTCTACAACTCCTAACAAGGTTGACACAACTCCTATCAGGGTTGGAATCTCCTTTCAAGGATTCAAAGTCTCCTAACATGGGCTAATATGTACATAATGTATTTCATTGGATCCTAATAGAGTCCATCCTCTTACAATGAAATTTCATATTAGTACGTCATTTTGTGGGTACTGTCCCCACTAGGGTTTTCCCTCAGATCAAAGGTTTCCCTAGTAAACATATATGGTGTTATTGTGTATGTGTATCTTCTTATGGTTGTTTATATTGATCACATGTTTGAAGTTTAATAAGGTTGTTAAAATTTGTATTGATTAGATAAATGATTCACCCCCTCTTAGTTATCTTGGTAGAATTTACTTTCTAACATGAGAAACACTTTATATTTCTTTAATCAACCTTGTGGATGAAAGTCACATATCTTGTGCCTTGCTGGTCATTGTTGCCTACCAGTCTTAGTTCATTCTTGTGTCTTTCCATCAATGCCAACATCTTTAATAAATGAGTCCACTAGTCAATTTACCAGTCAATCTTCAAGGTTGAATTCACTTATGACAACAAAGAGGGACCATATGGACCAATTAGAAAGACAACCACCTTAATGGATAATAAATGCCCACTATGTATGTCCATTTAGAAGGATAGTAGGGCCACACAAATTTCTATGATGTATTAAATTATCCCTTTCCCAAAATAGCCTATGTGTGATATTTTTCTTTGAATGCTCAAAATTTGGTCAATATTTTCTCCAACCCATCCATGTTGACATTTGATACTAATTTTGGCTTGAACTCTAGAATTGTCATCTCTAGCTCACATTTTCTAAAACTATTCTCCTAATATAATAATGATTCCTGGTCTATGTGCATGACATTTGAAAAAATGGAAATTTTTTCAAAGTTATTCTTAATTATGTAATTCAATTGAAATAAATCTAGTTTACATCCATAATTATATCACTCTCAACTAGTCTTAGTGATAATAAGACTACAACTATGTTAGAGATTCTTTGCTGAATATTTTTGACAATCTTCTCGATTCAAATGGATTCACCATTTAATTGTTTGAACATCTTCTCTACCATGATTATTGTGCTATATCACTAGGAAAATTCATATGCTTCTCCTTCCCTTACCACTCCACTATCGAGTTGGTGTAAGATTACTTCATCCTGATAAATATTTTCATCATCACTTGACTCATCTATACTATATATTCTAGAGAGGATAACAAGTGAAATTTCATACATTTTCACTAAGTATTCAATAAATTTGTATGCCCAAATATGTATTCCTTCTATCCAAGCTTATGAATTTTGGGATTTTTTCTTGATTCTTTCAATGCCTTTTCCTAATTTAGTTAAAAGGAGTCTCTGATGAAGAGGGACTAGGCTTTCTTCCTTCATTAGATGGGATAAGCTATTCAAATATTCACACAATTCCTTCTTATTCTGTTTTAGGTTTTGGTATTTTTCTTCTAGTTTCCTCATGTTTTCTTTCATTTCCTCCATAAAATCCTCAAATTCTACAATAACTTGCTCTTGATAGGCATGACCCTAATCTAATTCTATCACATTGTACTCATCCACAAAAACTTAATTAAAAAAAACTTGATTTAAGACCTTGAAAATTATAAAGCCTCAGATATGGATTCCTCTATGATGATTCTTTCAAACTTCCTCGCCTTGCCTATCTCTTATGTTTCTAGTTGATTCAATTTGACATTTCTTGCAACTCGAATACCAAGTCAAATTCTTTCTCTTGAAATTTTTTGCCTCAACCAATCCTAGAATGAAAAAACTTTGATTAAAAACTATCATTTTCTCTTTCCTCTTTATCACTCTTTAATTTATATATTCCTCGTGATAGAACTTTCCATCATTTTCTCATTAACCTCGATCTCTATAGTAGGATCTTATGTCTCCACCACAAGAATTTATATCTTAATTTTTTTTTTCTAAAATGGTTCCAAGGATCTCCTTAGTGACATAATATTGTTCTCTATCTTTTCCTTGGACAAAATTATGATAAGGATTGATGCTTTCTCCATCCTGCACTAGCCTAGTCATCTTCTCTTCCTATTCTATCCTCCTTATACTTGTTTCTATGTCCACCTTGGTGAAAATACCCATATATTAAAAACTTGCAGTCTAACTAGGTTTTGATAGAGTAGTCTCTAACCTTTTCCTCTTCTATGTGAAGGTCAGACATGCTTCTTGGTTTTACTTCTTGAGAAACACTCTCTCCCTTATCTTCAAAAATTCTCCAAAATTCTCAAAATCTTCATGTGAGCTCACTCTCAAATTCTTGAATTTTAAAATAAAATAGAGAATAATTTCTTATATAGAATTTCAACCTCAAAGATACTATGTCGGCCATGAACTGGGTTTAGATGAATCATTTTACTTCTCTTTCAAGTTTAGCATTAATTAACTTCAACATCATTTTGTGAAAGATTCAAAAAGTTGAGGAAATTTTTGAGAAGGTTTGAAAATAGATGAAAAATGAGCCACAAATTTAAATGTTGCTTCCACTTTCTCATCAATATTGTTGGATGCACTAAATAATTTAATGAATGTCTTTATTTTCTAAAGTATATTAAAATTATTGGATGCAACACCACTCTTATCTACTAAATCCATTAAAGTAGCACTCTCAAAATAACACATGAAGTCGATAATTATGAAGCATTTTACATAGTTGAGTAAAAGAAGATAATTCAAAAAGTAGAATCTAAATTAGAAATTAAAATATGTTACACATCAATATTAGGTACAATATAATAAATTTTTGCATGATTATTTTAAAACCAACTAACAAAATTAGATACTTTATCTTCAATACCTCATTAATTATGAATCAAGTCAATCTTTATTTTAATATTATTGAATAAAGGTATTAATAATCCTTTGAAATGAATCAATAGAATAAGGAGGAAAAGAAAAATACAATTTTAAATCCTTATATCAAAAGGTTCTAGTAAAAAAATAGCCTTGAACTTATAATTCTAAAAAAAATCACTAAACATGTTTTGAAAAGTTTTGATATAGGTCAAGGGGTCATCCTTACCTTTATAAATCTGAAGATGAAGGATCTCCATGTACTACAAATAAAGACACACATGATATTCAAGTGAAAAAGACTATCAATGTAACATTTAAGAATATTAAACTTAGATTCAATCATTGAAATCATTTATTGTTGTAAAGAATACAAGGTTTGATCCAAGATACTAATAGTGCAATCAATAGATAGAATGATAAAAGATATGTTTAAAATATTTGGAGCATTATGATAAATTGTAGGAATTATGGAATATAAAAAGATATTATTGAAAATGGGAATTGATGAAAGTAAATAAACACAAACTATATTTGAAAGAATAGTGGAACCATAGGTTTACACATGATATCTTGTGTAGGATTCAAATTTTCATGAAATTAAAGTTGTTATGTTTGGTGGAGCATAAGTGGAAAAATTCAAAATAGAAGTAGATATAGGAACAAAGGTTTCAATATTAATAGTTGCTAGTATGACATATGATTCTTAGGTACAATATATTTATAGGTTTGACATTATTATCCATAAGATGAGAGATACTACACAAGATATTAACTCCATATTATCATTATGAACTATCTTTCTTAATCCTTCAACAATGGATATGATCTTGAGATTTGAATTTTACTGCCCTAATTATTGCTCAAAATTTTTCAAGTCATGAAGTTCTTAAACTTGCATAGGAGAGACTCTTAAGACCTCATATTAATCATGAGAATAATGGGAAGAGTTGTTTACATGCGAGGATTAATGTTATTAGGGTGCACATTGGTCTTATCAAGATTCTAGGAAAGAGAGAAAGGTTGTGATCAAACTAACACATAAGTCTACAACTTCTAATAAAAAATATGTAAGAGGGACTCAAGGTTATAAAAATCATGCACATGATGATGAAATTAATATTGATTGAAGATAATGAAAATATGATATTCGAAGGAGATATAAAATTCTAATGACACATGTACCTATCAAATTTAAAGATCTAATGTAAAGAATGTAATCTAAATCTAGATCTAACTATTAAAATGAGATATATTTAATGCATACAAAATACCAAATCTGATTTTGGAATGATATTTTAAACTTAGATATAGATATAAAAAATATATGTTGTAAATATTTCATATTAAAATGCATATAAAGGAGATCATGTAAAGAGTATCAAACTATCAAAATCAAAATTATGCATACAATAAAGTAAATGCAATATAATGACCAAAATTAAAGAATGAAATTTTATGAGTTTAGTTCACCAAAATTTACAGTGGAAAAAGGGTTAGAAAATGTAAATAGGTAGATAAATCACCTTCCATTTCTACAAATACACATCTAGAAGGAAAATTCCCTCAAGAGGCTCACAAGGATATTTAAGCACTAATTGGGGAAAATGGTCCTTTGATAAAATGACATGATAAGAGAAATGAAAATAAAAAATTGATTAGTCAAAGATGAAGAAAACTAGAAATTAAAAACACAAGAAGATAAAAATCTAGAATAAAGTACAAATCTAGAAAGTAAAGCTCAAGCCTGATGTGCAAGTAAAATTTGAGTAGAAAATAGCCTCAACATACCATAAATGGAATCTTGTACATGAAAAATCTAGTTAAATTTTTTGAGGACTTTCAACTATACCAAATCTATTTAATCTTGATTTGGTAACTCCGCAACTTGATCCTACATAGACAAATAGGGAAGAAGATTTAAAAAGTGACATTTCCTTGGTAAAACCCCTATTTATGAATCACCATTGAAAATAAAAAGAAATTTCATAAGGGAATGAATGTAAAATGGTGAATTGCAGATTTACCTTGCATAAACCCTTGTGCATGGATATAGAAATCACTTATACACTTATACACATGAAGATGCTAGAATGGACTTAGAATCCAAAAAGTAGACCTTGAAATATGATAGAGAATCAAGGAAACCCTCATAGATGCACAACTTTATTATTAAAACTCCTAGATTTTGAATGTCAATATGGTTCAAATTTACTTGCAAAGGAGAGAGAAGAATGGTCAATCAACAAATCTTCTTGCTTGATTAATAATTCTTGTACTTGGCCATCATGAGAGGTGAAGTTTCATAAATTGGAGAATATTTCTTTTGACTTGATATATATTGAAGAAATGGAGACTTGGAGATCTTAAACTTTTATTCTTGCCTTCAAATATTGAATCTAAAATAGTCAATTTCTCTTAATTGCTTGGAAACTTGATAGCTTGATTGCCAAAATGCTTGTAATTAGTTTATGGATATAAAATAAGGATAAATGATTCTATTTTATAAATTTTATCTCTTATTTTAAGATTCAAATTTGATGTAATCCAACCAAAAATCAAGAAATCTCATTTATATTTTGACATTGAAGCCTAAGCAAATTTTGAGCCCCAAATGTTTGGGTTCCAACACCAATGGTGACATGTACCATGGGAAATCAGACCATGTTTATATGCGAATTTGAGATAAAATAAATGAATAAAGGGGGTGGGGAGGGAAATACAAGTTGATAAAGTATCATCAAAATGGGGCCTAATAGGTTCTAAAGTATCTAATAGTGGGTGCTAGCTTTCTAGGAACTTACATGAATTAATAAATCTATTATTGTTCTCTTATGTATCTCTCTCTCTCTCTCTCTCACACACACACACACACACACACACACACACACACACACAAATACATGCACGAGTGTGAGGTAGTCACCCAGTTGAAGGGACCTCAAAGAGATCTATCCAATAATGAAACAAGAATGAACACACCATAAATCATAAGTATATGAAGGGAAAAACTAAGATCACATTTATTCATAGAAAATCAGATGTATAAATGTTCAACTATATACCTTCTTACATGCTAGACTTATACATTCTTTCTTGATTATGATCTTTAGTTAGATTTCTTAGATGCCTACACCAACGAATTACTTCTTTTTATACTCACTAAAATTCCTCAAGATATATATTACACTAAAATATAAAGACATTGCAATATGTATATTGGCCTTAAGATCCCAAACATTCACCAAGAATAGGAAATATATTAGAACACATTGTTCCAATCCCAAATTATAAGGAACACAAAAAATAAAATATTTGAAATATTATGAATCTATATTTACGTCCTCATATGATTTCAGGATCATAACTAGAAGCATCACCAAAGATCAATGATCATAGATTTTCACCACAAGATCAAAATCCATAATTGATCATAAAAAACGGTAAACACACACTAGCTAAGAAAAAATAAATCACAACACAAGTAACATAGATCTAGATAAATTGTGTATCTAGGAGTAAGAAAAATACCAAGTCTAGATCATATTCCAAACATCACAAATGATGACTCAAAAAAATCAAGGATCACTATATCAATCACCAAATTGAGATAAACTAGTGAAATAGGAAACCTCATATTTTTAATTGATACAAGATTGCTCTAAACTTGAGATGCTCATTGCTCTAAACTTGAGATGCTCTTGAGTTAGATGTATAGGTTTGATGAGAAATTAATTTTATCACTTTGACACCTAAGAAGAATTAGAATGATACAACTCAGCCCAAGAAATCCATGAGGAATCTTCAATTGTTTTGTCCTTTCACTTGATCATATAATCTTTGAACTCTTTACATTTTGTACTCCTTCCAACTCTATTGTTTAATATTTTCTCTATCCTATCTCACTCATTCTTAGGATAATATTGCTTCACATATGAATCATAATATAAAAATATTTCAACTTCATAAAACTTATACAAATTTTCAATGTTAAATATAGGTGAAATTTCCACATCTTCAAGTAACTCCACAGAGAATTCCTTAAGCCTACTAATCATATCATTGTTCTCCTTATACTTATGATTCATAATTTCTAAAAGATGCTTGATTTCCTCATGCAATGGCTTCATGTAATTCAAGATTTCTTCTGATTCAAAAATTGTTTTGTCCTCCTACTTAAGATCCTTTAACTCTAGAACTCTTTTAGGAATCATGCTAATAACTACTTTAAATTGTGTCTTTCTTTTTCTTCTATTTACTAAATTGTGATATGAAAACTATGCTTGTGCCAAAACAAAATCCCAGTTATTAGGATTATCTACAACTAAGATCTTTAAATTTTTTTGCAAAATCCTACTCACAACCTCTAGTTTTCCATCACTTTGTTGATGAAAAGTTGAACTAGATTTAAAATTAGTTTTCAAATTCCTCTAAAGTGTCCTTCTGAAATGACCTATAAAATTTCTATCGTTGTATGGATCCATACTCTTTAGTAACCCATGCAACATTACTTATACCCAATTAAATAATAAGTTCACTACATGCACTACATTATATATCTTTTTATAAGGAATGAAATCTGATATTTTAGAAAATCTATGTACCATCACAAATATAGAATCATTACCTTTTTGTCTTTAGTAACCCCATAACAAAATCCATTCTAATATCCTCCCAAAGCCTACTAGTAATAGGAAATGTGTAAATTGACCCACATGCTAACTAATACCCTTAGCAACTTGAAAATTATGCAACTTTTATTGTTGGAATGTCTTAATGGGAAGAGTGCTTCTGAGAGGGGGGTGAATCAGAAGTACTGGCCTTTTTATCAATTTTAAATCCTTAATCACATATAACTGAAATTAACATGCATGCATATAAACATTAAACAATCATGAGAAGAAAACATGCATCACCACATAACACTTGAGATTTTGGTGACCCAGAAACCCTCCAAGAATAAGAAGGTAAAACTGGGGTGGGGATGATACCCACAAAATTACTGCAACAATTGATTTCAACCACTTTTGATGATTTGCCCTATTAAAGGCCTGCCCTGTTAAAAGCTACAACACACTGTTAAATGTGACCCTATTAAAGTATTTCTACACCCTGTTAGGAGTGTGCCTTGTTAGAGGACTTAAGAACATTCAACTTAGAATGCCACCCTATTAAAGGATTTACATAAGGTTGTTAAACCCACCTAACTCAATAGGATTTCCACATTCCTAATATAATTGTGAGAGAGTATTAGAATAATACACCTGATCTAATACAATCTCTAATGCTGATCTCAGGCTCTTGATCTACTCTTCTATCACTGATCTCTGCTAGATCTGATCTGCTAATTGTGTTCCTTGTTCTATTTTGATTAACTAGATGTGTAAATGCCTTCCTTTCCACTAACTCTTTTACACGAATGTTCTGTAACAACCTTAAGAATAGGCTCTACTTTTCCTTCTAGACTCCCTTATAAAGATTAGTGGTTCGTTATGCATCCTTGATTCAAATGTTCCTACTCAAACCCTTGAAATTCACCCATTGGCTGCATGCAATCTCCAATTTTCTGATTGGCTACATGTGGATCGCATAGGTGGGTTTGAGGATTTGATCTTATCCTTTTATCCTATCATGAGTCATGCATAACCATTTTACATCTTTGTTTTCAATTGCACAAACTTTCATGCTGATCCGACATTGCTCGGCACATGATGTAATACTGATGCTCGACACCATCTATTCTGGATTGCTTGGCATCCATTGTGTGTCTTGCATTACTCGACACCTGTAGAATTACTATGTCACTAGGAACCTATTAGTTTTTTGCATTGCTCAGCTTCTACTAATTCTTGAATCACTCGGCTCCTATTAACTTTGCAGTGCTTGGCTCCTGTTGGATCCTGAGTTACTCAGCACATATTGGTTTCATTTTTTTGACACCTACTGTGACTTGCTCGGCACATACTGTCTTCTAGTCTACTCGGCCCTATCTATAACTTGACATGTGTTAGAGTTCTGGCTTGGCTTCTATTGTATAGTCGGCATGTATAGTGAAAAATGTTAAGTGTGTTGACACTCATTTGTCAATCTTACTTAATTGATAAAAAATCTCCCCCTTTGACATGAGTGTCAAAAACACTTAACTGATGATCCAATCCTTATGTGTACATTCTTCACTTATAGAATTTCAAAAAAAAAAGATATTGTGAACAACAATATACCTTATAACTCCCCCTGAGTTGATTATGCCTTGTCATGTCATGAAAATTGTGCCATTGTGCTTGATGTTCTTTGTTTTTGACCTATTTTTGCCTTCTGATCCTATTTTTTGTATCAAATCTGTTTGATGACCCTGTCTCTATGTGCTTACCAAAATGTGCATGTCCCTTCACTCCTTTATTGCTATTTACAGTCATTCAACTACAAGTTGATCAAAATTTCAAAATTTGGCAATTGAATTGCGCTCCCCCTTAATTTATTATCATTTAATATATCTCCCCCTTTTTGAAACTTATATCAAAGGGTTCTAAATGGTAATTCAATGCTTGGCCAAAAATGTTTTATTTACCTCAAGGAGAATTTTGAGAGCTGCATCCTAGTTATTTAATGCAATATCCAATGACTTGTGTTGGATTGCAAGCTCTACTGCTAGATCAACAAGTCCTTCATGAGTAGAAATATTTGGATCTTTCTTGAGGACTATTTCAGCATACATTTTCTCCTTATGTAATATCTCCAAGTGAGGAGTGATTGAGGCTTGTATTTGCATAAGCTTTTCTTTGATAGTGGCCTCTTCTACTGATAATGCAGATAATTCCCTTTGAGTGTGAAGCATTTGAGAAAAATGCTTTTCACTCTCTACAAGATTTGAGGGTAGTTGCATACTGGAGAGCTTAAGATTGCTCTCAAGGGTCAAAATTTTCTCATTTATTTCTTGTGTGAAATTGGAAAAGTCACACAATTTGCTATACAGGGAAAAGATGTTCCCTAATACAGTCTTTACCTGACCCAATTTCTTGGCTAGGTCAACCTATCCCAAAATAATAATATTAGCTATATTTTGGTTGACCTTGCCTAGAAACTTCTTTTCTGACCATTCCATGAGTTTTACATTAGTATCATGGTCTTCATTGTTCACTTGGTCAACTATATCAGATAGTTTCTCAAGGATTGGCCTGCTTGAATCTGAAGGTTGTAGGCTGAAGGCATCCATGAATATATCTTTGATCTCATTCATTGCCTACTTATATTTGAAGTCTTTCCTCATTTCCTCTTGCCTCCATCTTTTGTCCAATGCACTCTGTATTTCATTCATCTTTTCTTCAGTTAGAGTGCTTGAATCATAACAGGGTATTTGAATTTCTTCATCAAGCTCAGGAATACCATAATGAATGGTCCTGGCTACCCTAGTAGAACTTGAGCTTGGTGTACTGACTTGTACGGTCAACATGGCAGTACTCGGCTGCTAAAAATATTTGGTAGGAGTACCTATTTTTGGCAATTTAACCAAAGTTTGTATTGTAGACTCCTCCTTATCCTGTGTTTCTTCCTTATCCTCTTCTTGTACCACTACTGCTAGGGGTGTAATTTTTATCTGTACTGGTGTGCCTCTGACTTCCCCTACTATTGCACTCAGCTCTTGATGAGCTTGCATGGCTATTATTGGTGGTGATGGAGGTGGTAGAAATGGAAGTCCAGTAGTTTGAGTGATTTGAGGTGGTTCTTGTGGTGGCACCTCACCTTTCTTGATTTTATCTACTAACTTTTGGAGCTCATCAACACTGACCATTATGGGACTTACACACAATTGTGCTTGAAGAGTTGTTTGGTCAAGGATCTTAGTGAGATCTTTTGCAGTTAATGGGTTGATGTTTTGACTTTTGGTGTGAGTAACATCCTTAATCTTTATGATTTCTATAGGTGTGATGGAAGAGTGAGGAGGACTAGGAGGTGGAAGTTGTGTGTCTTGCACACTTTGCTGTTCATCAGTACCCCTGTCTTCATCTTTTCCTTCCTCCTCCTCAACCTTTTTCTCTACTTCTGTCTTCTCTTCTCTCCTCTTTCTTCTCTCTTTTGGTTTAGCTGTGGCTTCTTCTTTGTATTCCTCTTCAAGGACATCTTCAATTTTCTTATACAAATTCTTCCATGATCTTGTTGTCCTCTGTACAACTTCTTCAATTTTATTTTGCAAAATGGAGAATGCCCTACACTTAGGTGTAAACCTTTTATTATGCCTTTTGACTACTTTAATTATTTGTTCCTTTGTCAAATCAAGCAATATACTTCCTAGGATTGATTCCCTCATTTCTTTCTCCATTTTCAAATAGAAATGCCATCTGTCTTCTACAATTTTAGACAATTCCTTTGGCAACTGCCCATCAAGTTCAAGAGGTGTATACTTGAACTATGCCATTAATGCATAGACAAAATCTTCTATTCTATTTTGTTCCTCTTTGGTGAACTTATTGAAATCAATATTTTTCATGACACTTAAGTCTCCATTCCTAATCTTTCGACATAAAGTATCAACTGAAGACTTAGGAGGATGACTTACCTTTTCAGTCTAATCTTCCTCATCAGTATCAGGTTGAGCCTATACTTGAACTGTGCCATTAATCCATAGGCTAAATCTTCTATTCTATTTTGTTCCTCTTTGGTGAACTTATTGAAATCAATCTTTTTCACGACACTTAAGTCTCCATTCCTAATCTTTTGACATAAAGTATCAATTGAAGACTTAGGAGGATGACTTACCTTTTCAGTCTGATCTTCCTCATTAGTATTAGGTTGAGCCATATATCTTCTTCTTTTCCTTGGCTCTTCCTGTGCCTTCTTGGTTGCTTTCATCTTTGTGACTTCCTCTTTGGCTTTTTGTGTGGAGGCCCTTGTTGTACGTCTGGTTGTTGGCTTCTTGGGTGTTGGCATGGAAAATTTCTTTGGTTTAGGCTGAGGAGCAGGAGGTGTCTTTGCCTTCCTTTTGATGACCTTGCCTTTGATGGGTGCTTCCTTGGAACTCTCATCTTTGTCTTCACCTTGGCCTTGTGTCAATTCAAGTGGCCCTTATTCTAGCTCATCTTCATCTTTCTCATCATTACCTTCCTCTTCATCATCACTAATCTCCTTTGCTTCTCCTGCTACACTTGTTTCTTCAACACCAAATTTCTTCTTTATCTTCTTTAGTAGCTTTTCTTTCTTCTTCACTGCTGTGGCTGTCTTAAGGTTTGTTACCACCCTTGATCTGACAACATCATAGGTTCCAAATGCCTTTGTAGTTTTATCCATTTCCTCTGCAAGCAATGCTATAATAGCTATAGAAGCTTGATCAACATCAAGTTCATATCCCAATGGTTTGAGCCATCTTGCTCTTGGAAGGACTGCTTGTATATAAGTATAGTCAATATCAACTAGAAAGAAAATGTCATTTACATGCTTTTCTACCAGTGAAACTAGTATCCTCATTCTTTTCTTCATTGCATTCTTGAAATCATCAAAATATATAGTCATTTGATCATTAAAACTGTCTCCCATTTGTGCAATAAAATCATTTATCTGATCAAAAATTGTTTTATTTTGACTCCAGTTGACTTTTCCAAATGAAGGGAATTCCTTCATCACGTAGAAGAACATGCATACCAACACTGATCCAAATTTTCATTATGCTCCCTTGGACTTTCTAATAGCTCCAAGATTTTTATTAATCTGTTGCACCATGAGCTCTGCGAGGTCATAGGTGTGGTCTTTCTTTACAAGCTTATATGCCACATCCACTGCTATGCAGGGTACACTATTCAACCTATTGGATTGATAAAATTTGTGTGATATGATCCTCACAGCAAAATCTAGAAGGGGTTTAGTAATGGTGTCAATGGTCAAGCCTCTGTTATTCCATTTTGCACCAGTGTTTTTCTTAATGTTTTCACTCTTGTCACTTCTGAGTGTCTTGGGCCAATCTAGGGTTGGAAAACCTGTGACCCTATGAACCATTTTCTTAGTAATTTTAACTAGTCCTTGCTCTAACCAGAATGATCCATCCTAGATTCTGCTAAGTATTATGCGTATCCACTCAGTTTTGAATATGATTGGAAAAACTAGGGCTTTGGTTAAACCCTTCTTCTCTATGATTGAAAATTCATCCTTTAATATACCATTGTCACAAAGTTTGTCAAAGGCATTAAAGATTTCCAAGTCTCCTATGGCTCCTATTTTGCAATTATAACACTTTCGCACATCCTAAACCATAACAACTTTTTCAGGGATGGTGGATAGGGCACCAACAGGATCATTTTTATATGCAACTTCTGGGATTGGTTTGAATTTAGGTTGCTTAACCTCGTTACTAATAAGTTGAATCTCATGGCTTTCCTTCCCTTGGTGGACTTTGAACTAGACACCATTTTTAACTTAACTAGGGTTTGATGTTTAAAATAAATTTCTCAAATTGTACAACTCGGCACCTAAAGGAAATACCTAGTTTAATGCTTAAATTGCTTGGGTAGATACTGAATCATTGCAAATCACTGGTTTAATGCTTGAAAATTGCTCAATTGTGCTCTTGGTAATCACTCTTCATTTGAATGGATAAAAAATGAATCAATTTTCACCTTTAAGTCGCTCAAAAACCTTGCATTTAATGCATTTCTATACTTTCACCTATCACTCAGCTTCCAAAGGTTTTTCAACTCGGCATCCACTCGAGAACTATTCTCACTCGACATCTACTAACTTTGTTGATAACTCAACAACCACTACAGTTTTTACTCAACTTCCACTTGACTTCTTAACTCGGCTTCCAAAGTAGTTTTACTCGGCAACCAAAGACAGCTCAACATCATTATTCAAGTTTTGTCTTAGCATCTTATCTCATGCAAATTTATACTCTGCAATGCTTCTTCACTGTTTAGGGCTGATGTATGATACTTCCTTATATGTATTAGCCCCATAGGCTCATCTTGTGATTAGTTGGATGAGCTATGATCACTTGACCTCTTGGGTGAAGTGACCCTTTCATTGGATGTAATTGGTTCATCTTTTTTTCACCATGTCTTCTTCATGTCTATTCTGATGTGTTCCACATCAACCTTTTCTTTTCCCTTATTTACTTCAGTCTTGGGTGCCTTGGCCCTATTGGACAATTCCTGCTGACATGTCTAATTTTCAAGCAACTGAAGCAAATAGTTTGGTTCAACCATCTTTTATAGTTCCCTTTGAAGTGTGTTCTTATGCAGTTCTGGGGTATATCTCCATACTCTTGACAATAGTGATAACTTTGTCTTGTATTGTAGTCCCGATTGTAATGGTGTACATAGTTGTCCCTTCTTACATATTGATTTGGTGTCGACATAGGTTTTGATCTACATTCAAAGGCTCTATGTCCATACTTCTTGCAATTATGGTAGTGTCCATCAAATCTTTGTGTCCTTGTGAATTTAGACTTGTAGTCTTGTGTCATATGTCCTTGCATGTTGCACTTGTGACAATAACCCTTGCTTTTAGGTGTGTTTGGCTAATTGATCCTTCTACTCCTACAAACATTAGCAATATGCCCCTTTTTATTACAGTAATGAAAAGTGGGTTTAGAATCCTTACCTTTGTCACTTCTTTGATCAACACTCTTTGATGATTCACCAACTTTAGTGCTGGTGTATCCAAGTCTTGATGTATCATGGGCTGATCTTGGGGATTTTAGCAACTGTTCTAAGTACTTGATAGTTTCACTTGACTTGTTGAGATTCTCCACTATTTCTTTTTCTCTATCCAATTCATTATGCAGTTGTTAATTCTGCATCCTCAAAGTAGAGATCTCAATATCTTTCATATTGAGTTCATTATGAAGGTTCATTAGTTGGGCAAGTGTATCCATCTACATGTTTGAGATCCTTGTTAGTTCAGTAGAAAATCAGATGTATAAATGTTCAACAATATACCTTCTTACATGCTAGACTTATACATTCTTTCTTGATTATGATCTTTGGTTAGATTTCTTAGATGCCTACACCAACGAATTACTTCTTTTTATACTCACTAAAATTCCTCAAGATATATATTACACTAAAATATAAAGACATTGCAATATGTAAATTGGCCTTAAGATCCCAAACATTCACCAAGAATAAGAAATATATTAGAACACATTGTTCCAATCCCAAATTATAAGGAACACAAAAAATAAAATATTTGAAATATTATGAATCTAGATTTAGGTCCTCATATGATTTCAGGATCATAACTAGAAGCATCACCAAAGATCAATGATCATAGATTTTCACCACAAGATCAAAATCCATAATTGATCATGAAAAACGGTAAACACACACTAGCTAAGAAAAAATAAATCAAAACACAAGTAACATAGATCTAGATAAATTGTGTATCTAGGAGTAAGAACAATACCAAGTCTAGATCATATTCCAAACTGTGACTTTCTTAGCACATACTGTCTTCTAGTCTACTCGGCACTATCTATAACTCGACATGTGTTAGACAATTGTCTCGGCTTCCATTGTATGCTCGGCATGTATAGTGAAAAAGGTTAAGTGTGTTGACACTCATTTGCCAATCTTACTTATTTGATCAACATTTATAACAAATATAATAGCATCCAGTGAGTTTTTTAGTGGTGAATCTTCGCCAAGTGGCTATTCTATATCTTTGGGAAATCGCGATTTGGCAAATCAAACCTACATACGGGGTCAAATAGGTCACCAAGATATTAAATAATTTGTGTCCAAATCCTAGGCTAATTTCCAATTAGTTTACTCATAATTGGTCCCAAATCTTGGTTCAATCGCCAATGTAATATACATTTAGGACATATTTATTTTAAACTATTCGCCAGCCTTCACCTTATTTCTTCTTATTGGATAATGACATTTCACCCTTAAAATAAAATAATATATTTCCTGGGGCCGAGTGTTGCCTACCATCTTACCAATGCATGTCTCCAACTACCCTAGTGTAGCCAACTATTTTATATTTTGGACTTTGGGACATGTGTCTTAATTTTGAGAGATTTAGAGTTTATGTTATAACATTTAAAATTAGGCCCGAAATAGAGTTTAAGCCATTGATCTATCTTACATCAACGGTCTACATCAATTCCTTTTACGATAACAATGATAACATGCAAAATGACGTTGTCACATTGACCAAGTTGGAAATAAGAAATGACACTTTATTAATTTAATCTTAATGGAATGATAGACTACAAGTACATTGGCCATTGTACACTTGTCATATGGGCCATGGCCCACACATGACTTTTTAAAATCACTATAAAATTAAATAATCTCTCTATAGCAACTAACAAATTAGCCAACTATATTAATATTTTGCGTTATATAAAACGATTAATTCACCTCTTACATTACAAAAAATGTTTATGACCAAAAAAAATTGCCTACATTTATTTGCATGCAAAATAATAATAATTAAATTTGCCACAATTATTATTAAATTTTGATATGGAAAGGAAATTTTTGCCAAATGAAAATAATTTTTTGCCTTGCCTTGAATAGAAAAATTGCCCTCAATATGAAAAGTTTCCTTCATATTAAATGTTGAATTCGCCTGCATTTTACATATTTTTATAGGGAGGGGTTTCTTAAAGTTATCCCTGATAGCATCCTTATAAATATGTGGTCAATAATACCTTTTATTCACAAAAATTACTATCTTGTCAATACCAAAGTGTCTAGAAAGTTCTCCACTATATTTTTCCTTAATATTATCATCCCTCATTGACCTTATAGGTATGCATAACTAGATTCCTCTAAATAAAATATTATCCTGAATAAAATAATCCAACCACTTTCTTTAATCAATTACTACTAGTTCCTCACAAACTTTCCATTCTTCTAAAAAAATAGGATCTGTCATATATAAGGTAATCAATTAATCAAAACCAAACACTTATATTATGATTTCTATTATCAAATTTCTTATTCTACTCAAGTAAACAACTACTATATTTGAGTGCCAACTCCCATACTTGAACTGAAAAATATAGCTTTGTAAGAACTCAACTTGTATCACATGTCTTTGGTCTAATTTTTCTTGACTACCTAAAGAGTGCAATGCCTTATGATAAATATATAACACAAACTCCTTAGGAAATAAGTAATGTCTCCACTTGTTCAAGGCTTAAACTATGACATATAACTCTTGACCATTAAATGGATATTTTCTCTTAGCATCATCAAAATTGTCTACTATAAAAATCAACACATCTTCCTCCTTGACTTAACACAACTCCAATTACATTTTCACTTACATCACACTCCAATTGAAATACCTTGTTGAAACCTAGTAAATCCAAAATTGGTTGCTTAGGAAATTTATTCTTCCATAGCTCAAAACTCTAAAATGCTCCACCTATCCACCTAAAATCCTTCCCATCACCTCTCATAGTCTCTATCAGAGGATTAAAAAGTGAATTGAAATTCCTGATAAAATTTTGGTAAAAAATATCCAATCCATAAAATAGTCTAACCCCCCAACAAAATATAGTATAGTTCATTCCATAATTACTCTAAATTTTTTGGGATCCATCCTCAAACCTTCAAGGAAAATCATTAATTCAAGATATAGTAACCCTTCCTTCCAAAGACACCATTTCTTTATATTGATCAATAATTTATGTTCTTTCAATTTCTGTTACTTATATTAGGCACAAAAAATGTTCTTTCTTACTCTTACCAAAAATTAGAGTATCATGTAGGCACACAATCACAAATTTATCCAAGAATTTCTTCAACTCCCATTCATTAACCTGATGAAATTATGCGTTAGTGAAACCAAAAAACATAACCAACCATTCATACAAACCCTCATAGGTATTAAATTCAAAATTCCATTCATAACCTTCTATAAGTATACAACCTCTTCAAACCAATATTAGTCAAGTATTTTAATCCATTCAAATAATCCATTATATCACCCATCCAAGATGAAGGAAACCTATACCTTACTATGATCTTGCTGATAGCTCTAGAATCACTAGATACATTATCAAATCTATATTCTCCTCAGGTACCAATATAGAGGTTACAACACAAAGTAAAACTTTCTCTAATTGAACCTTTCTTCAATAAATCTTGCATTTTCCTATTTAATTCCCCATTCTTTGTAAGTGTCATCTCCCAAAACTAGAGCCATCCAATGACAAATACTTGTAGTAGGAGGTAATCCATCATGTACATTATCTAGAGTGATGTGCTGAAATTATATCTATAACTCTTCTATTTCCTTAGTGTCTTCATTTGTCATTCCCAATTTAGGATTCTTCACAATCAAACCATAACACACTCTCTTTCTTTATACCATCCAAGAATTTCCTTCCTCCAATCAACAAAATCCTAACTATGGTGCAATTCTCATTCTTGGGATATCCTACCAAAGGTAACAAAACCTTCTCCATCCAATTTTCTACTATCATATACCTATTCAATATACCATTATGTATTCATTTTCTATGATTTTTCCAAGGAGTACCAAACAAGATATGAAAATAATCCATCAATTTTATATTAAACAAAACTTCATTATGATAATATCTAATTTAAGTTTCTCTACACATTGGTCACTTACTCATACCTTATGATCATGTCTTATCCATACAATTTGATATAACTTGAAATTATTTATCCTTGGTAGCTACAATAGAGTAATCAACTCCTCTAATGCTATGTTATCTAAAATCACACTATTATTTATTACTTTGCAACACTTCCTTACAATTTTATGTCTATCCTTAAGAAAAAATGTTCCTCAATACTAATTCTTGATTAGGTTCCTCATTACACAATATTCTTCTAACAATCAAGGATTCCCTATCTTCCAATTTATTCATAGATTTAGGTGTCTCTTTCTCCATAAATGTGTTCCTATTATTGCTATTGGTATTCTTTCTTGAACTTCTTTGTACTCACTCAAATTTTCTATGACCTTATTCTCCACATTAGAAAAAAATTCCCTTTAGAAAATTCATATCCCCTCTCCTATAGTCACTACCTCTAGGGTAACCTCCTCGTCTTCCTTGGGATAGATTTTTTTCTTTCCATTTTGATTTTCCTTTTCTTAGATTGAATAAGATATCCTAACTATAGTAAATGTCCCACCTCTTTGAAAATTTTTGCCTCTTCTTCTTTTCCTATGTTCTTACTCTATTTCTCTTTAACCTTTAGGGAAAATTAATAATATTCCTCAATGATTTCCATCTTAACCAAACAAATCTTATATTGAATAGATACCCTTTAACCATTAAGGTATCTTGCACTTCTATAAACCTCGTCATTGATATGCCTAGATCTGATATCCAACCTATCAAATTATTTAGTATACTCCTTTATAATAGATTATTTCTTTCATTTTTGCATCTTTATTAATAGAGTAACTTGATAATCACTAGACAAGAATTTACCCTTCAACTTATTCACCATCTTATCCCATGACTTGATCTTTTATTTCAATCTTCTTTATTTATTGGTTAGAAATTGTTCCCACCATAATGATACAGGTTGCTTCAACTTAGTGCTAGCAAAACTCACCTTCTTATCTAAATTTTAATTTCATACTCAAAATAATTTTCCATCTCAATATCCCAATTAAGCAATTAATTTTAATCTAGCTTAGAATTATAAATAGGTAAACTAAAATATGGTATTGCATTAACTATAGTTAGGTCTCTCAAGAATATTTAATCCCCTTGTTCATGTGTTGGTTCAATATTTCCTACAACTTCTTCTTAGTTTCCTCATTTCTAACAAATTCAATATGTATTCCTCTTCTTTAGGTAGTATCTACTTCTTTAAGTTTAGCTATAATTTGTCTCAACATATCGATCACTATTGGGTCCACATCTATCCTTCCTTGAACTATCCTTGCAACCTTCTATAATGTTAGGTCATTAATAAACTATTTCACCCTATAGACAAACTCAATTAGCACTTCACAACCTCATATTCAATCTTTTCTATGATACCACTAGGTGCAATTATCCAATTGGAGGAACCTTATAGTGATCTCTTGAATTGTGGAAAAAGAGTTAACACATCATAAATAATAAGAATATGGAGAGAAAAAATCTATATCACCATTTATTCATAGAAAATTAGATGTACAAATGTTCAAAAATATGCCTTATTACATGCTAGGCTCATAAATGACTGCTTGGTCATAATCTTTGACTAGAGACCTTAGATTCAAATACCAATGCCTTTAGATAGTGTCTACTACTTTAAGTTTTTCTGCAATTTGTCTCAAAGTATCCATCACAATTAGGTCTATCTCTATCCTTAAACTATCCTTGCAACCTTCTATAATTTTAGGTCATATCTCAACTCTTTCACACTATAGACAAACTCAATCAGGGCTTCACAACCTCATATTCAACCCTTTCTTTAATACCACTTGATATAATTATCCAATTGGAGGGACCTCAAAGTGATATCTTGAATTGTGAAAAAAGAGTTAACAAAAAATAAAAAATAAGAATATGGAGAGAACAAAGAAAGATCACCATTTTTAATAGAAAATTAGATGTACATATGTTTGACAATATGCCTTCTTATGTTCTAGGCTCATACATGACTGCTTGGTGAAAATCTTTGACTAGAGACCTTAGATTCCAATAGCAATGAATTATATTTTTTATGTTCATTGAACTACCTTAAGAGAAACATTATGTTACAATATAAAGGAGTCATGCATGTAGGCCACCTTTAAGATCTAGAACATTACCCAACAACAAGAAACATGTTACAACAAGTAGGTCTAGTCCCAAACCATAAGGAGCAAAAGACATAAATAATTTGAAAGATCATGACCCAAAATTAGGGTCCTCACATGACCCAAGATTAGGGCATTAAGCATTATCAAATATTCATAATCATAGATTTATACTACATGATCAAAAAACACTAATGATCATAAAAAATGACAATAACATGTTGTATAGGGTGAAATGTGAAGCACAAAAATAGGCCAATGTACATCACATTTCCTAGCACCTCTAGAAGATGAGATCAAGGAGAAGGGATCCTTATAATGTGCCTTCCTAGATCTTAGGAGGTTAATGCAATCAAAATTATAGAAGAGCACTAATACAAACCAAGATCTAATAACTATAAAGAAAGATGAAAGAATGCTTGAATCCTTGAGATCCTAATAATTATGTAAGTATATTACTTCTAAGCCTAAGTATAATGATAAAATGATAAACTTATAATATAAAGTTTTGAATTGACAAAATAAAGTAAGGTGCTACCTCAAGAGATGACCATGACTGAAATTTGAATTTCTTCTCCCTTATGGTGTTCCAACTAGGATTCAAATATGGATATGGGCTTGTAATAAAAAAATTTGTGAATCTCATAAATGTTTCTATCTTTTTGCAAGGTCAATTTAAGGAAATTATATTGATCTAAGGCTGAATGGTTGACCTAAGATAGTAGGGTTGAACTACCAGGGATATAGTGCATCCCTTCTCAATAGTATCCAAACACAAAACTATTTTCAATCCTCTGAAGTTCTTTGAAAAGGGTATCTAAATTTGTTTTTTATTATGCCCTTTAAGATCTACTAATATCTGAAAATAGGGTGTTTTGGGTGGAAGTGTAGGGATTTTCCTTAGTCACCCCCAATTTTAGTGATTTCAACCTCCCTAAATAGGATATGGTTCAATAGTAAAGTGTGTGATTATTGCATGTCAGATTTGAATGTGATGATTTAGATCCAAACCGTAGCATGAAGAATGATATGAATGATGATGAAGAAACAATGAATAGATTTGAGGATAACCAAGAAATCATTCCAAGTCCCCAAGGCTAAAGTAATCTAATCCATACTCATAATATGTATTTTCTACTCCATGGTTAAATCTTGAATATTGCATGAATGATAGAATTAGAATGGAGAAATGAAGATCTCTTTTGTTTCAAAGGATGTTTCCAAGCCTCTTGCTTCCATCTTGAAATCACTATTATGTTAGATTGGGATGTCCACAATATCTTGTTGACATGAAGTATGTATGTTCTTTCTTGATCACTTATCTCCTATGTCAAATGAAGCTATTATGGGTGCCTATATAATTAATAAAAAAATTATTTGTACTAGTCAATTGGACTTACAATTTATGCCCCAAATCAACACAAATACAAGGCCTAAGGAGGAGACTCAAAAATAGGTCCTTGGCAGGGACATAGTGCATCCTTACTAACTATTCCCTAAAATCTCAAGGAATTCCCTTGTGTTAGAATTCTTTAGAATAATTGAGAGGGGGGGGGGAGGGGGGGTGAATCAGTTATTCAAGGTCCAAATGCCCTAATAATACTTTTTCTACACTTTTAATAAATCCATACACTTTTCATCCATCCAAACTTAAATCAACCATATTAGTAAGTTATAGTAAATCAACATGCAGAAATGAAACATTCAAGATAAACACATGACACAATGATTTACATGGAAACCTAATTTGGGAAAAACCACCAGTAACATGCTACTTGATTCTCACTCTTCTAAAGTGATGCCATGTTAAAGACCTACCCTGTTAAAGGCTTACAACACACTGTTAAATGTGACCTTGTTAGAGGATTTCACTAAACTGTTAGGAATGGGCCTGGTTAAAGGACTTTAGAACATTCACTTGTAATGTCACTTTGTTAAAGGATTTATCTCATGGCTATCAAACCAACCTAAGTCCATAGGATTTAAACTAACTATTACAATTGTTAGAAAGTAATGATAATGGCCTTTTGATATGATATAACTTACAACATACTTTACAAATTTCAGATCACACTTTCAGTTCAATCCTTATGCTTGGCTTCAATCACTTCAGCTTTGATTGCTTGTCTTCTTATCAAGCTTCGTCTCCTTGAGTCTTCTTACTCATCATGCAAATGCATGCATAACTGGGATCTTCTTATTTAAACAAAATAACTATGCTCTCTTTCCTCCTTAGCACCTCCTTCAACATTTTATGCTTTCATGCTTGATTGCCTCTCTCATTTTTTTTTCATGAACTTATGACTCCTTAAATAGAAATCTGATTTTGCCTTTGCTGCTCAATTCTTCTTCTCTAATTTTAGGGTTTCAAAATGGATTAGGTAGGATACAATGTATCTACCTCATATCTTGTTCTCATCTAGAAACTTCGTCAGTTGTATCCTTAAAAATCTTTTACATGGTGTTCTGTGCCACCAGCTCATCATTCTTATCCTCCATTTAATTTACAAACTTCTAGATAACAACCTTGTTGGCTTAGATCTAGCGAATCTTCGATTTTCAAAATAATGCAGCAACTTGGCATTATTGTTTTTACTGGTGCTTGGCATCTTTGTGTTACTCGGCACTATTGGTTTTACTGGTGCTTGACATCTTTGTGTTACTTGGCACTATTGGTTTTACTGGTGCTCGACATCTCTATGTTACTCAGCACTATTGGTTTTACTGGTGCTCGGCATCTATATCTGCTCGACATTTGAAGTTTACTCGGCACTTGATATCACTCGACACTTGAAGTTTACTCAGCACTTGATATTGATCTTGCTTGGATTCAACTAGGAATCTGCTCGGCTTCAACTAGCTTGCTCGGCTCCTTCTCTCTAATGAACTTTAATTAGGTTTTATAGATGTCTTAGCTAAAACCTTACATCTCTGATATGTTTCTGTGTGCCCATTCTCTATGTCTTATAGTATGTCATCAACACACTTATTTCATCAATGGCTTGACTGATCCTTGTACTTCATTACAACATCATAACTTCAACCTTTCTCTTGGTGTACTAGTTACATATTATTGATTGCCTTCTCCTTGTCAATCAACTAATTGATAGTATTTGGATCACTAAAGCAATTGTCATTCCTGTAAGTAGCCAGTTTGACATCAATGACAAAACAATGATTGAGAAGATTCTTTACCATTTCCATATATCAGTCCAACAAATTTCCTCATGATCTTTTCAATCATTTCCAACAATCTCCCTCTTTGGCATTGATGGCAAACCAAACTGATCAATTGATCAACTTAGTTACCACCAAGATTGTATACGTTATCTGCTACATTTCTTTGCTAGCTTCATCTTTACTAGCTGATCTCATATGTCTCCCTCTTTCATATATATTTCCCTCTTGCTTTGTATTGATTAGGTTTCACATTTCTCCCTCTTTGACATAAATGCCAAAGATGTAGCATCTTTATTACAAAATATGAGCTTTGGCTTCTTGTTATTTTCTCCCTCTGTCACCATGCTTGTGACTGATTTGGAGTTTTTGCTCCTGCTGTTATCCTCTGCATCATTCTTTTGATATTTCAATGATTCATTGCTGGTGATGCAGGGTAGCTTCCTTGTTGCTTTAAACTGCTTGAGTTAGGGGTATTACCCCCAACTTTCCTCTAAGATATTCATAAGCATCCTTTGGCAATGGTTTGGTGAAGATATCTGCAATTTGTTCCTTTGTGTGAATGTATTCCAACTTCACTTGTTTGTCTTCTACCAGTTCTCTAACATAATGATACTTGATTGTGATGTGCTTGGTTTTTGCATGCATTACTGAATTTTTTGATATGTTTATAGCACTTGTGTTATCACAATACAATATCACAGGTTTTGTTACCTCTTCTTTCATTCCTTCCAATAGATGTATGAGCCACACAATGTTTGTGCAATTGATTGCTACTGCCACATATTCTGACTTTGCAGTAGGCTGAGATGTGCATGTTTGTTTCTTGCTAGTCTAGGTAACTAGCCTTTTGCCTAGAAATAATGCACCTCCACTTGTGCTTTTTCTATCATCAATGTTGCCTCCCCAATCTACATTTGTATATGCATTGAGCTCAAATTTTCCATTCTTTTTATAGTATCGACCAAAGATATCAGTTCCTTTAAGATATCTCATTATTCTTTTTTCTACTATGAGATGATTTTCTTTAGGATTAGCAGAGAATCTAGCCACAATTCCAACTACTAATGCTATGTCTGGTCTACTATGTACAACATATTGTAGTTTTCCAATCATGGATCTATACATTGTTTGATTGACTTCAGCTGATTCATTATTTTTGGACAACTTATTTCCTATTGCCATTGGTGTGTTGACCGATTTGGACTCCTCTAATCCAAATGTTTTAAGAATTTCTTTAATGTACTTTGATTGTGTCACAAATATACCGTGTTTGAGTTGATGTACTTGCAATCCAAAAAAGAATTTGATTTCTCCAAACATAGACATCTCAAATTCATGTTTCATTTTGTCAACAAAACCTTTGCAAAGCACTTCCTTTCCACCAAACACTATGTCATCCACAAAGATTTCAGATACAATAATGTCTTTACCTTCTTCTGCTTTGATGTACATGTTTCTGTTGTCATCAGTTCTTTCAAATCCTATTTGTATTAGATACTTGTGAAGTCTCTCATACCATGCTCTAGGTGCTTGTTTCAAACCATAGAGTGCTTTATGTAGCTTACAAACCATATCCCTATTGTTTTCATCAACAAATATTTCTAGTTGTTCAATGTAGACTTCTTCTTCTAATATGCCATTTAAAAAAGTAGATTTTACATCCATCTGATAGAATTTAAAATCTTTATATGCAGCATATGAAAGCAAAGTTTTTACTCCTTCCATTTTAGCAACAGGGGCAAATGTTTTCCCATAGTCTATTCCTTCTTCTTGAGCATAACCCTTGCATACTAGTCTAGCTTTGTTTCGGGTAATCTCACCATTCTCATCTAGCTTGTTTCTAAATACCCACTTGGTGCCAATCACATTCTTGTCCACTGGTTTGGAAACCAAACTCCAAGTTTTGTTCTTCTTTATTTGATCAATCTCTTCTTCCATAGCTTTGTACCAGTCATCATCTTGTAATGCACCATATACTATCTTAGGTTTAGATTTTCTGATTAGACATGATTCATGTCTTAGTCTGTTCCTTGTCATTGGTCTTGCATCTTTGTCACCAATTATCTATTCAGCAGGGTGATGCCTTTTTACATATTTGGATAATCTTGGTTCTGTCCTTGTTTCCATGTTTGATATTTCTGATTCAGGGTCACTATGTATTGAGTTTTTAGGTTGTTCTACATCTCTTTCATTTGTACCAACTTCAGAATCAGACTGTGAATTTTCTTCATTTTGCAACTCGGCTTCTGAATACAGCTCGATATTCATTGGTTGTCAGTTGGCTGAAACTGAAACTACTTGTTGTGTTTCAATTTGATTGACATCATCCTCATCAATCATTCCTTCATAAGAATACACAAAAGTTCTATATTCATCCATTCTTTTTGGTTCTTTAGCTTGGACTTCTATATGTTCATCAAAGTTTACATTTGCACTTTCCACAATTTTATTAGTGTTAGTATTCAAACACTTGCATGCCTTACTTCTAGTGGAATAACCAAGGAATATGCCTTCATCACTTTTTGCATCAAATTTTCCATTTCTAGTATCTTTAAGGATAAAACATTTGCAACCAAATACTTTGAAATGTTTTACATTGGGTGAGTGACCATACCATAATTCAAAAGGTGTTGTATTTGTACCTTTCTTGACTTGTACTCGGTTCAGTGTATGAACAACTACACTTACAGCTTATCTCTAGTATTTTAGAGCAACAGTCTTTTCCATCATTAATGTTCTAGCACAGTCAATCACAGATCTATTTCTTCTTTCAGCAATTCCATTCTGTGGGGGAGTTCTAGGAGTTGACGTTTGTCTTTTGATTCCTTTATCATTACAAAATATCTCGAATTCATTTGATGTGAATTCACCACCTCTGTCTGATCTTAGGCATTTCAAGCTTTTTCCTATTTCCTTTTCAACTCTAGCCACATACCACTTAAACATTTGAAAATCATCAGATTTTTGTTTTAAAAACATAACAGTCATCATTCTGGAATAGTCATCAACAAACAACATTATGTATTTATCTCCTCTATAGCTTTGTACTTCCATTGGACCACATAAGTCAATATGAACTAGTTCAAGTACTTCTTTGGAGTGTATAGTTTTTGCTTTTGAAACTTGACTTTATCATCTTTCCTAACTGACATTGTTTGCACATGATATTATCAGGCTTCTTCAATTTTGGTAAACCTCTAACTTTCTTCATTTTACTGATCTTGACCAGATTGTCAAAGTTGACATGACATAATCTTCTATGCCACAACCATTCATCATCAAATTTTGCAATAAAACAAGAAACATCATCCATATCAAGGTAAACCAAATTACTCCTTGTTTGATCTCCTTTTCCTATCAATTTACCATCAGTATCATAGATTTTTGTAGTTTTGTTTCCAAATTCTACTTTGCATCCTATATTTCCTAACTGTGAGACACTCATCAAATTGTAGTTTAATCCTTCAACATAGTATGCATTATCACATGAAATTTGTTCTGTGAGCTTAATGGAACCTTTTCCTTTGATTTGACATGGAGCATCATTACCAAATCTAACACTATTTCCATCATACTGAGTAAAGTTAACAAACTTACTTTTGTCTCCTGTCATGTGATGTGAGCATCCACCTGTCATTCTTGTTCATACATGTTACCAGTAATGTGGGCTCTTCTTCATCAGATTGATCCTTCATGGCTACATAAACAACTTCATCATCATTGTCATAAGAATTTTCTTCAACAATATAACACTTCTTACCTTTTTCTTTGTAATCTCTCTTGTCATCATCTCTTCTGAATTTGTTTTTGTTTCCTTCCTTGTAATCCTTTTTCTGTGAACACCTGGCAGCAATATGACCTACTTCATTGCAATTGAAACAAATGATAGGCATCTTACCTTTGAATTTTCCTTTACCTCTGTGAAATCTTCTAGCAAGCAATGCTTCCAATTGTTCCACATCTTCCTCATCAGTGCTACTATCACTGGATACATACTTCATTTTTCTTCCTTTCTTTGATTTCACCTGTTCAGCATCTTTTAGTGATAACTTGGCCTTAAAGGTAGATTCAACATTCTCTGGTCTGTAGTTGTCAAAATTAGATAACTCAAATGCAGTGAGTCTACCTATTATACCTTCAAAACTTAGATTGTTTCTTGGTATACATCTTAGTTCTTGTATTGCTAATACTCTAATAGCATAGATAGGGAGAAAGGTTCTTAAGAACTTACTATTAATAGTATCTTCATCCAGTTGACCACTTAAGCATCTTATTGCACTTACCACTTCTTTTATTCTTGCACCATACTGAGTAGCATTCTCATTTCCCTCCATTTTCATATCATCAAACTTTCCTCTAAGACTTTCTCTTTTTGCTCTTTGTACATTCTGATCTCCTCCATAGATGTCTTATAGGGCTTTCCACATTTTGAATGCAGTATCACATCCTTTGATATAATCAAATTCAGCATAGTTGAGTACAGAGGCAATCTCCAGCATCGTCTGATTGTGTTCCTGCTTGTTTTTCATGTCTTCTGCAGTAAGAGTACCAGTTGGATCTACATGTTCAGTGACAATTGAATTTTGGGCATAATCTCCTATGGATCCAAGATGTAGCTTCATCAAACTTTGCCACGCAAAAAAGTTGTCTTTGTTGAGCTTGGGAACTTCTCTCTTAGGCATTTTGATCTTTTCTGCTTATAGTTCCTTTAAACTGAATCAACAGTTCAACTCTGATACCAATTGTTAGAATTCTTTAGAATAAATGAGAAGGGGGGGGGGGGGTGCGAATCAGTTATTCAAGGTCCAAATGCCCTAATAATACTTTTTCTACACTTTTAATAAATCCATACACTTTTCATCCATCCAAACTTAAATCAACCATATTAGTAAGTTAAAGTAAATCAACATGCAGAGATGAAACATTCAAGATCAACACATGACACAATGATTTACGTGGAAATTCAATTTGGGAAAAACCACCAGTAACATGCTACTTGATTCTCACTCTTCTAAAGTGATGCCCTGTTAAAGGCCTGCCTTGTTAAAGGCTTACAACACATTGTTAAATGTGACCTTGTTAGAGGATTTCACCAAACTGTTAGGAATGGGCTTGGTTAAAGGACTTTAGAACATTCACTTGGAATGTCACCCTGTTAAAAGATTTATCTCATGGCTATCAAACCAACCTAAGTCCATAGGATTTAAACTAACTGTTACAATTGCTAGAAAGTAATGATAATGGCCTTTTGATCTGATATAACTTACAACATACTTTGTAGATTTTAAATCACACTTTTGGTTCAATCCTTATGCTTGGCTTCAATCACTTCAGCTTTGATTTCTTGTCTTCTTATCAAGCTTTGTCTCCTTGAGTCTTCTTACTCATCATGCCAATGCATCCATATCTAGGATCTTCTTATTTGAATAGAATAACTATGCTCTCTTTCCTCCTTAGCACCTCCTTCAACATTTTATGCTTTCATGCTTGACCACCTCTCTCATTTTTTTTCATGAACTTATGACTCCTTAAATAGAAATCTGATTTTGCCTTTGCTGCTCAATTCTTCTTCTCTAATTTTAGGATTTCAAAATGGATTAGGTAGGATACAATGTATCTACCTCATATCTTGTTCTCATCTAGAAACTTTGTCAGTTGTATCCTTAAAAAAATTTTACATGGTGTTCTGACCAACTCATCATTCTTATCCTCCATTTAATTTACAAACTTCTAGATAACAACCTTGTCGGCTTAGATCTGGCAAATCTTCAATTTTCAAAATAATGCAGCAACTCGGCATTATTGTTTTTACTGGTGCTCGGCATCTCTGTGTTACTCAACACTATTGGTTTTACTGGTGCTCAAAATCTTTATGTTACTCAACACTATTGGTTTTATTGGTGCTCGACATCTCTATGTTACTCGACACTATTGGTTTTATTGGTGCTCGACATCTATATCTGCTTGACATTTGAAGTTTACTCGACACTTGATATCACTCGGCACTTGATATTGATCTTGCTTGACTTCAACTAGGAATTTGCTCGGCTTCAACTAGCTTGCTTGGCTCCTTCTCTCTAATGAACTTTAATTAGGTTTTACAGATATCTTAGCTAAAACCTTACATCTTTGATATGTTTCTGTGTGCCCATTCTCTATGTCTTATAGTATGTCATCAACACACTTATTTCATCAATTGCTTGACTGATCCTTGTACTTCATTACAACATCATAACTTCAACCTTTCTCTTGGTGTACTAGTTACATCTTATTGATTGCCTCCTCCTTGTCAATCAACTAATTGATAGTATTTGGATCACTAAAGCAATTGTCATTCCTGCAAGTAGCAAGTTTGACATCAATGACAAAACAATGATTGAGAACATTCTTTACCATTTTCATATATCATTCCAACAAATTTCCTCATGATATTTTCAATCATTTCCAACACCTTGGTCCCAAAATAGGTCCTAGTCTTAGAAAATTAGGTGGAGATCTTGAGAAAATTCAATTTTTATGTAGAAAAAGGGTTGTGATGATTGGACAAAAAGAAAGAGAAGACTAAATTGGGCAGGTCTTACCTCAAGCTTTGTATTGTGAAATAGGAATGCTAAGGAGGACCCATTAGATCCTACCTAGATTCTATCTAGGATAAAAAAAGAGAGATATAAAAATGTATCTTAAATACATATCTATTATTAAATTATATTAAATCTAGGTGTTAGACAATCATCAAATTAAACTTCTTCCAATTTAAGATGACACACATGCCACCTGAGTGAAAATAGATCATAAATTGAGTAACATAGATCCAAATTAGTTACAAACCTAGGAGAAAGTGTAAGATTAAGTCCAAATAATACTCCAAACATCATAAATTCCAACTTAAACAAACTAAGGATCACTAAATTGATCAAGAAATGAGGATAAATTAGTAAAATATGAAACAAAACATTGTTGGTTGATGCAATATTTCTTTGGACCCAAGATGTCTTGCATCAATATATATCTACACACATACACATAAATTTATAACATTCGATTAAGAAAGAAATTTTGATGGCCAATGAGAAGCTACTAGAAAAAACAATTTAAAAAGTATATTATATAGGTTTTTGTCATTCCCTATGATCCAATGATGGAGAGGCTTTCTATTAGTAGATACAATCCAAACATCAACAAATTCTTCTCAAAAAATCTGCTAGAATTTTGTCTTAACCGAATTTTCTATAACTCAAGCCATTCTTCATATTTCTATATGTACAATCCACTGTACTATCTATTATGATGTGGAGCCTAATCAAGCTTGAAGGAATATTTGGCACAATTCCCCCCTAGATTATTTCTATAAGGGTTTGGGGGAAGTGCCACCAAGATGAGGTCAAGGGGTACTTCCCCTTGTAGGGTCTTAGGGTAGCACCTTAGGTGCACTCCTTGTCACAATATAGGGTGGAGTTGAGGGGCAACACCCTTGCGAGGGTTTTCAGGGACAGTGCCCTCGAAGCCAAAAATAAATCACTATTGTAAAAGGCATCGACTACTATTTTTATATTAGATGAATTATTTTAGCCCTAACTTTGTAAGTAGAAAAAACTTGTATAAAATGGCTTAGGGTTAGGGATTTTACAATGTATGATGAGACTATAGCTTCTTGAGTCACTATTGAGCTATAAGGGATTGCAGATTTTATATCACTAGATAATAATAATAGTGGACTTTCTGTTGGTGGACATAGCCAAGGGATTGGGTGAATCACGTTAAATTTTTATATCTTGTGTACTCTTCTATGTGATTTACTATTTTATGATGTTGGTCATATTTGCATGTAACTATTATTTTTGTTTGTGGTTGTTCCTAAGAAGTGGTATTAGAGCTAGACCATCATTATTTTTTTAATCTATCCTTTGCAGGAAGTTTCACAGTTGTGTGGGAGTCTCATGGTTGAGTGGGAGTGATGAAAAATGAGGGTAAGCTGAAGGTTGAGAATTTTAATGGGAAAAAAATTGAGTTATTGAAAATGCAAATGGAGGACTACCTTTATCAAAAGGATTTATAGAAGCCATTGGAAGGAAAAACAAAGAAACATGGAACTATGATAGATAAGGATTAATAGATTATAGACCGAAAGGAACTTAGAAGTATTTGATTATGCTTAGCACCATTAGTGACATTTAACATTACAATATAAAAGATGATGTAAGAGTTGATGCAAATCATAGCAAAGTTATATGGAAAGCCCTCCTCTTCAAATAAGATATTTCTCATGAAGTGTTTATTTAATATGAAGATGACAGAAGGTGGATCTATTGTAGATCATTTAAATGAGAGTAATACTATTACTAGTTAGTTATATTCTATAAATACCAATTTTAATGAAGAAATTGGGGCTCTCTTGATTTTGTAGCTTGGTAATGACTATGAGTAATTTAGTTTCTAGATCTAATACCCTAAAATTTGATGATGCAATTGGTGTTATTTTGAGTGAGGAAACTTGTAGGGAACCCTCAGTGGATCTACATCAAGAAGTGCTTTGAACATAGAAAGAAAAGGAAAAATGAATGAGAAAGGAAGTAATTTTGGAAATCATGGGAAATCAAGAGGAAAATCAAAGGGGAAGAGGTCTCAATCCAGAGGACTAAGATATTGTTGGTACTATGGAAAACTGAGGCATAAGAAGAAATATTGTTGAACTTAGAAGAATAATGAAGGAGATCAAATAGAAGGGAACAAGGAGTCAAATATGGTAAGTAACAAATTCAAAGAGGATGCTTTGTTTCTCTCTGTAGGAAGTGTTGATGATTCTTGGATTTTAGATTCTAGGGCTTCATTTCTTTCTACACCCCATAGAGGTTATCTTATTGATTATGTCTAAGGAGATTTTGGGCTTGTTTATTTGGGGGATAATGAATCTTGTTAGATAGTTGGAAAAATAAAATTTAAGATAGTTGCAAAATGAGAATCATTAGCTACTACTTGAGGTAAGACATGTTCCAAGGATGAGTAGGAATTTAATTAGGTGATGTGGGTTGCATATTTAATTTTAATAATAATAGTTATAAGGTACAAAATTTTTCCTTGTAATAGAAAAAGATGTAAAAGTAGCCACCTTATATATTTGTATAGGTCATACTATTCCTTCTACATTGTTGTAGAGAAAAAAGAATATTCATAAACAATTGCTACAGTTAAGTAAGGAGAACAAACATTTGTTGTAGATCCTGATAAAATGCTATGAGACTACAGACTTGGGAATGAGTAAGAAAGGTATGAAATTACTTCATTCAAAGAAAATTTTATCAGGTTTGAAATGTGTCAATATTTATTTTTGTGAAAGTTGTGTGTATGGAAAAAAAAAGAGAGTTAGTTTTGTGAAAAGTGGGAAGGAAAAATAAAATGAGAAATTAGAGCTTGTGCATAAAGATGTATGGGGACTAGCTCAGGTATCTTCCCTTGGTGGCTCTCATTATTATGTTGTTAGAAATCTGATTGAAAAGATCATTATAAGAAGGAGGTTGTTGCAAGGAAGGAAGACTGTTGATAAAGAATGTTTTCAATCATTGTTTTGTCATTGATGTCAAACCTGCTATTTGTTGGAATGAAAACTACTTATAAGATCCAATTACTATCACTTAGTTGATTGATAAAGAGGATTTAATCAACAAGATGTAACAAAAGCACCTAAGGGAAAGGTTGAGTTATAGTTTTGTAATGAAGTGCAAGGATTAGTTAAGACAATGGTAAAATGATGTATTGATAATATACTTGAAGATACAAAGGTTGGCCACACTTAGAAACATTGGAGGAATAAGTTGCAACAAGGTTGACTACAAAGCTTAACTAAGTTCATTAGTGAGTGTCAAGCAAGCTAGTTCAAGTAGAGCAAATTTTTTAGTTAGTGCCGAGAAAATGAAAAATCTAGTGTGTGCTGAGTGATGCAGAAGGAGTTGAGCGTATTTAGGTGCTGCGCAAAGTAATAGGTGTCAAGCATAAAAAAAACTTAGTGGATGCCAAGTGAATCCACAGTAGGTTCCAAGCATCAGTAAAATGTAGTTGATGCCAAGTAACACAGTATGTGCTGAGCACCAAAATTTTAATAGTACCAAGCTACTACATTATTCGAAAAGTCAAAGATTCACCAAATCTAAGCCGATAAGTTTGTTACCTTGAATTTTGTGAACTAGTTGGAGGATAAAGATAATGAGCTGGTGGCATAGAATTTTAGATAAACTATTTTTGAGCAAATTCAAGAGGATTCTTCATGATGTTTCTAGAAGGAACAAGATGTGGGTTGGATTCAATGAATCCTACCTAATCCATTCAAACTAAAATTAAAGGAGGGAAAAATCGAGCGGGAAAAGCAATTCTAGACTTCTATTTAAGGAGTCACAGGCCAAGAAGTAAGAGTTCCTAGTGTGCCAAATTGCAAAGTGGTTAAAAGGTGTCAAGGAGAAGACAACAAGAGGAGAAGATAGAATAGATCACAAAGACTCTGCTTTGATAAATGGTCATATAGGAAATTGTACTGGTACATTGAGCACGAAGACTCAAGGAGACAAAGCTTGAAAGGAGTACAAGCTGTCAGAGCTACAGAGACTGAAAGCCAGGCAAGTTGTGAAGAGCTGAAGAGAGATTTGAAATGTACAAGATAAGTTGTGAATTATAATCAAGTCAAAACCCCTTATTGTTACTCTCTAGCAATTGTATCAATTAGGGTAAAATCCTATGGACTTAGGTTGGTTTAACAACCATTTGTAAATCCTTTAACAGGGTGACATTCCAAGTGAATATTCTAAAGTCATCTAACCAGGCCCACTTCTAACAAGGTGGATAAATTCTTTAACCAGGTCACATTTAACAGTGTGTTGTAGCCTTTAATAGGGCAAGCCTTTCACAGGGCATCACTTCAGAAGAGTGAGAATTGAGTACCATGTTAATCATGGTTTTTTCCAAATTAGGTTTCCATGTAAATCACCATGTTATGTGTTGATCTTTCATGTGTTATGCTTGCATGTTGATTTGCAGTAACTTTCTAAGTAGGAAAGTTTAAGCTTGGATGAATGAATAGTTGTATAGGCTCACTTTACTTGATGAAAAAGTTTTAATTGGACATTTGAACCTTGAATAACTAATTCACCCCCCCTCTCAGTTATTCTAAAGCATTTCTAACAATTGGCATCAGAGCCATCTGTTGATTTAGTTTAAAAGTACTAGAAGCAAGAAGATCAAGATGTCCAAGAGAGAAGTTTGCAAGCTCAATAGAGATAACTTCATAGCATGGAAAAGCCTAATGAAATTGTACCTTGGATCAATAGGTGATTATGCAAAAATCTCAATTGCAATGGAACATGTAGATCTAGTTGGACCCTGTTCTGTAGATGATTTGAACAAAAGGAAGGAGCATAATCAAGCAATGCTGGAGATTGCCTTTGCACTCAACTATGCTGAATTTGATGACATCAAAGGGTGTGATTTTTCATTCAAGATGTAGAAAGCCCTATCAGATATCTATGGAGGATATTAGAATGTTCAAAGAGCAAAGAGAGAAAGCCTCAGAGGAAAGTTTGGTGACATGAAAATGGAGGAAGGAGAGAATGCTTCTTAATATGCCTCAAGAATGACAGAAGTGGTAAGTGCAATAAGAAGTCTAGGTGGTCAATTAGAAGATGACACTATTAATAGAAAATAATTAAGAACCCTATTCCCCATCTATGCTATTAGAGTTTCACCCATCCAAGAATTAAGGTGTGTATCAGGAAACACACTAACTTTTGAAGGTATAGTCGAAAGACTTACTGCATTTGAGTTGTCTAACTTTGATAACTATAGACCTAAGAACCTTGAATCTACTTTCAAGGCCAAGCTGACATTGGAATACATTGAGGAGGTGAGATCAAAGAAGAAGAATAGAAAAGGAAAATATGCATCTAGTGACAACAACACAGATGAAGAAGATGTGGAACAATTGGAAGCACTATTGACTAGAAGATTCCATAGAGGCAAAGGTAAATTCAAAGGTAAGTTGCCTATCATTTGTTTTAATTGCAATGAAGTAGGTCATATTGCTACAAGGTGTACACAGAAGAAGAACTACAAAGAAGGAAATAAGTACAAGAACAAAAGAGAAGATGATACCAGAGATTATAAGGACAAAGGCAAAAAATGCTACATTGTTGAAGAGGATTCTGATGAGAATGATGATGAAGTAGTCTATGTAGCCATGAAGGATGAATGAGATGAAGATGAGGTAGTAACACTGCTAACCTGTGTGAACAAGAATAACAAGTGGATCATAGATAGTGGATGCTCACATCACATGACATGAGACAAAAGTAAGTTTATTACCTTTACTCAATATATGGAAATAGTGTTAGATTTGGTAATGATGCTCCATGTCAAATCAAAGGGAAAGGTTCTATTAAACTTACAGAGAAAATTTCATGTGATAATGCATACTATGTTGAAGGATTGAACTACAATTTACTGAGTGTATCATAGTTAGGCAATATAGGTTGCAAAGTAGAATTTGGAAACAAAATTGCCAAAATCTATGATACTGATGGAAATCTAATAGGAAAAGGAGAACACACTAGGAACAACTTGTTTTACCTAGATATGGAAGATGTAACCTTTCTCATTGTAAAAATGGATGATATGTGGCTATGGCATAAAAGGCTATGTCATGTTAACTTTGACAATCTGATTATCGTCACAGAAAAAAGAAGAAAGTAAGAGGTTTTCCTAAGCTGAAGAAGCCTGAAAATACCATGTGCAAACAATGTCAACTAGGAAAGATGACTAAGTCTAGTTTCAAGAGCAAAACCTATATCTCTAAAGAAGTATTGGAGCTAGTCCATACTGACTTATGTGGTCCAATAGAAGTTCAAAGCTACCAAGGAGATAGATACATAATGCTATTTATGGATGACTATTCCAAGATGATGACTACCATGTTCTTAAAGCAAAAATCTGATTCATTTCAAATGTTTAAGTGGTATTTGGCTAGAGTTGAGAAGGAAACAAGAAAGAGTTTGAAGTGCCTGAGATCAGATAGAGGAGGAGAGTTTACATCAAAAGAATTTGAGATATTTTGCAATGATAAAGGTATCAAAAGGAAAACATTAGCACCAAAAACTCCCCCATAGAATGGCATTATAGAAAGAAGGAACAGATCAGTAATAGATTGTGCCAGAACATTGATGATGGAGAAAAATGTTGCTATGAAGTATTGGAGAGAAGCTGAAGTACTGTTGTTTACACCCTGAATCAAGTACAAGTTAAGAAAGGTACAAATGCAACACCTTTTGAAATATGGTATGGTCACTCACCTAATGTAAAACATTTTAAAGTATTTGGTTGTAAATGCTATATTCTTAAGGATACTAGAAATGAAAAGTTTGATGCAAATAGTGATGAAGGAATATTCTTTGGATACTCCACTAGAAGTAAAGCATATAAGTGTTTGAATAATAACACTAACAAGATTGTGGAGAGTGCAAATGTAAATTTTGATGAGCATGCAGAAGTCCAAGTTGATGAATTCAAGAAACCAAAAGATTATAGATCCTTTGTATACTTCTATGAAGGAATTTCTATTGAAGATGAAGCTGCCAACCAAGTTGGGAATCAACAAAATTTTTTAATATTAGCCAAGTCATAGCCAGTGAATGCTGAGCTGCATTTAGAAGCCGAGTTGCAAATTGAAGAAAATGTACATTCTGACTCTGAAATTAGTACACATGGAAGAGATGATGAAATACCATATTGTGATGTGCAAAGTGACACTGAAGCCGAATGACCAAACATGGAAAGGATAGAACCAAGACTATCCAGATATGTGAGAAGACATCACCCTGCAAAACAAATCATTGGTGACAAGGAAGCTGGACCAATGACAAGGAATAGACTAAGGAATGAATCATATCTGCTAAACAAGATTGAACCCAAAATAGTGAAAGATACACTACAAGATGATAATTGGCATAAAACTATGAAAGAGGAGATAGACTAGATTAAGAAGAATAAGACCTAGACCCTAGTTCCTAGACCAGCTGATAAGAATTTAATTGGTACCAAATGGGTGCTTAGGAACAAACTTGATGAGAATGGTGAGATTGCAAGTACATCAATTGAAGCATGGCATATTTGTGATCCAATCAAAATATATCAAGGAGATACTTAAGACATTTGGATTAGAAGACTCAAAACTAATCAGCACCCCAATGGTAACAGGACATAAGCTATCCAAGAATGATGAGTTAGCTAAAGTAAATTAGACAATGTATAGATCAATGATTGGAAAGTTGTAGTATGTTGTTCATAGTAGACCAGACATTGCATTAGTTGTTGGAATAGTGGCAAGATTTTCTCCAAATCTAAGAGAAAAACATCTGATGGCAGTGAAGAGAATACTGAGGTACCTAAAAGGAACTGATGACTTTGGTTTATACTACAAGAGGAGTGAAAATTTTGAGTTGAGAGCCTACACTAATGTAGATTGGGGAGGTAATATTGATGACAAAAAAAGTACTAGTGGAGGAGCACTTTTCTTAGGTAAAAGATTGATTACTTGGACCAGCAAAAAGCAAAGTTGTACCTCACAATCCACAAAAAAAGCTAAATATGTTGCAACTTCTATCAACTACACTAATATTGTATGGATCAAACATCTATTGCAAGGTATGAAGTAAGAGGTGATTGAACCTATGATACTCTATTGTGATAACACAAAAGCCATCAAAATATCAAAGAATCATGTGATGCATGCAAAAACAAAGCATATTACAATTAAGTATCACTATGTAAGAGAATTGGTGGAAGACAAGCAAGTGAGAATAAAATATGTCAGCTCAAAGGAATGGATTGCTGACATCTTCACAAAATCACTACCTAAAGATGCTTTTGAGTATCTTAGAGGTAAGTTAGGGGTGATACCCCTATCCAAGGCTATTTAAGAAAAAGCAAGACTACCCTTCATCAAATGAGTTGATTGTTAGCATATTACAAATTGATGCAGAGGATATTTACTTTAGGATCATGCTTGAGTAATCAAAGCACTAAATTTCCAAATCAGTCACAAGCAAGTTGATAGAGGGAGAAATTGGAGTACCTGCAAATGCTACACCTGCATGTTATGATGCTGAGATAATGTGTCTTTGGCATTGTTGTTAAAGAGGGAGAAGTAATTAAGAAACTGATCAAATCTAATAGCATAGAGGAAGAAGTAGCAAGAAACTGAATAGAGGGAGAAGTAACAAGAAATTGTCTACAGGATCAAATGGACAGAGGGAGAAGTAGTTGATACCAGAATAGTAGAACATGATCAATACATAAAAAAGGAGAAATAATGTAAGGAGTCAAAAGCTACACAAGAACAAAGTGAACAATGGAAAGCCATAGAAAAGAGGGAGAAAAAGGATGTTAGGAAGATATAGTAGAAAGAGGGAACAACAACTAAGAGGGAGAAGCAAAAGCAAAGAAATCAGGATAATAGATCAAAGAGGGAGTTGTGAAAACTGATGGTAACACATTTTTCTTTTTGAAATTTGACTTTCTATTCTAACCTAGTTAGCACTCTGATAACTTGGTTGATTAGTTTGGTTTGATGGTTGATCAGTTTGGTTTGCCATCAATGCCAAAGAGGGAGATTATTAGAAATCTGATTGAAAAGATCATTGTAAGAAGGAGATTATTGCAAAGAAGGAAGATTGTTGATAAAGAATGTTTTCAATCATTGTTTTGTCATTGATGTCAAACTTGCTATTTGTTGGAATGACAATTTCTTATAAGATCCAAGTACTATCACTTAGTTGATTGATAAAGAGGATTTTAATCAACAAGATGTAACACAAGCACCTAAGGGAAAGGTTGAGTTATGGTTTTGTAATGAAGTGCAAGGATTAGTTAAGACAATGGTAAAATGATTTATTGATAATATACTTGAAGATACAAAGGTTGGCCACACTTAGAGGTTGGTCAACAAAAATCTGAAATTTGCAAGATAAGCTGTGAATTGTAATCAGGTCAAAACCCCTTATTGTTACTCTCTAGCAATTGTATTAGTTAGGCTAAAATCCTATGGACTTAGGTTGGTTTAACAACTATTTGTAAATTCTTTAACAGGGTGGCATTCCAAGTGAATGTTCTAAAGTCATCTAACCAGGCCCACTTCTAACAGGGTGGATAAATCTTTTAACCAGGTTACATTTAATAATGTGTTGTAGCCTTTAACAGGGCAGGCCTTTCACATGGCATCACTTTAGAAGAGTGAGAATTGAGTAGCATGTTACTGGTAGTTTTTTCCAAATTGGGTTTTCATGTAAATCACTATGTTATATGTTGATCTTTCATGTGTTATGCTTGCATTGATTTGCAGTAACTTGCTAAGTAGGAAAGTTTAAGCTTGGATGAATGAACAATTGCATAGGCTCACTTTACTTGATGAAAATGTTTTAATTGGACATTTGGACCTTGAATAACTAATTCATCCCCCCTCTCAGTTATTCTAAAGAATTTCTTACATATGTTACATTCGTTGATGATGCAACTATTAAAGTATGAGTTTATTTCCTTATATATAAATTTGATGTATTTGTAACTTTTAAGAAATGGAAATGCTTGGTCGAAAAAGAGATTGGTAAAAAGATAAAACATCTCAAATTTGATAATGGTGGTGAGTATTGAAGAAAAGAATTTAAAGATTATTATTCCTATAATGGTATTTGTAGACAAAAAACTATTCCAAGGACTTCATAGGAAAATGGAGTCACTGAATGCATGAATAGGACAATAATGGAGCATGCAAGGAGTATGAGGTTGCATACTAGGCTGCCCTTAAAAATGTGGGTTGAGGTTGTTAATATTGTTGTATATTTTATCAATAGAGGTCCATCTACTCCTTTGGGTTATGGTATTCTAGAGTAAGCATGGATTGGTAAGAAGATGAGTTATTATTTTCTCAGAACCATTGGTTGTGAAACATTTGCACATATTGATTATGAAAATAGAACCAAGCTAGAAGTTAAGTCAAAGAAATGTATATTTTTTGGATATGACATTGCTGAATTTTTTTATAGGCTTTATGATTTTGAAAATTATAAAATTGTATGAAGAAGGGATGTCATATTCAATGAGAAAGTATTGTACAGAGATATATTGTAGCAACATGAAAAAAAAGAAAATGATTATGTAGTGATAGATGGTACTCAAAAGAAAGATGTTCCAATAGTCCCTCATTCTCTACAACAACCATGACAACAAATAAAATACACCCCATCAAATGTTAGACAGTCAACAACACTAAAATGACCTACAGAAAGATTTTATCCCTCTTTGCATTCTATTTTATTAATAGATGTTGGTGAACCTAAATGTTATGATGAAGTTGTGCAGGTGGATACAAAGATTTAGTGAGAGTCTTTAATAAAAGATGAAATAAACTCCTTGCTAAAAAATTAGACATGGGATTTATGAATACTGTCTATAGATAAAAGATCTTTACAAAATAAATGGGTTCACAGGTTGAAAGAAGAGGATGAAGGTAAGAAAATATTTAAAGCTAGGTTAGTTGTAAAAGGATTGTATAGAAAAATGGTATTGCTTTTGATGAGATATTTTCTCTTATTGTTAAAATGACTTTTATTCATACTGTTTTAAGTATTATGGTTACTAAAGATTTTCATTTCGATTAGCTTGATGCTAAAACAATCTTTCTTTATGGTGATTTGGATGAATAAATATACATGGTACAAACATAGGGATTTGAGGTCAAAGATAAAGAGAATATAGTGTATAGATTGAAGAAAATTTTATATGGCTTCAAGCAACCACCTCTACAATGGTATATAAAATTTGATAGTTTTATGCATGAGCATGGATACAATAGGTGTCATTTAGATCATTGTGTTTATTTTATGAGGTTGGATGATGTCAACTACATTATTTTACGTTTATATGTTGATGATATGTTTGTAGCTTGGTCTAACATGGATCACATTAAGGGTTTAAAAAATTTTAGCATATTCATTTGGTATGAAGGATTTGGGGGCAGAAAAACAAATCCTTGGTATGAAGATTTGTAGAGATAGGAAAAATAGAAAATTGACTTTATCTCAGGCTGATTATATTGAGAAGGTGTTGGAATGTTTCTCTATGGAGAATGCTAAAGATGTCACCACACCTTTAACTAGTCATTTGAAGTTGATTAAGGAGATGTATCTAAAGACACAAGAAGAGGAGGATAAGATGTCTAAGGAACCTTATGCTTTAGTTGTAGGAAGCTTGATGTATGCTATGGTATGTACTATGCCAAATATTGCACATATAGTGAGAGTTGTTAGTAGATATACGAGTCATCTAGGGATCAAACATTGGAATATAGTTAAATTGAATCTTAGATATTTGAGAGGAACATCTAGGAAGTGTTTACATTTTGGAGGCTATACTACTGACTTACATCGCTATGTTGACTCATATTTGGTAGGGGATATTGATACTATTTAGAGTACTATAGGTTATATATTTACTATTGGTGGGACAAAAATGAGTTAGGTTTCTCAGTTGCTGAAGGTTAATGCTTTATCCACTTCAGAGGCTAATTATGTTTCTTCTATAGAGGAAACCAAGGAGATGATATGGCTTCATCTCTTCATGGAAGAATTGAGATACCAAAAAAAGGATAATTATTTGTTCATGGATAGCCATAGTGCCATTCATCTTGAAAAGAATTATGCTCTACATTCAAAGAAAAAACACATGAAATTGTGATACCATTTCATTCACTCAATTTTGGAAGATGGATAGTTAAAGATGGAGAAGATACATATAGATGATAATCTAGTATATATGTTTACCAAGGTCGTAACAAGGGAGAACCTGAACTCCTCTTTAGCTTTGGTTGGTCTTCTAGACTGAATAGAAAAAAAGAAAAAAAAAGGGTGGTTTGATATTCTAGTGGGAGCTATATGTTTAGTGGTACTATGATTAGTCTCCAACTGGGAGGTTATTATTGTGGAGTCTAATCAATCTCCAAGTGGGAGATTTTTGTTATGTGGAGCATAATCAAACTCAGAGGTTTATTTAGTGTGGTTCGCCCTAGAATATTTCTATTTGGGTTTAGGGATAGTGCCCCTTGTAGGGGCTTAGGGAAGCACCCTAGGTGCACTCCCTATCATAGTATAAGGTGGGGTTGAGGGAGAACACCCCTACAAGGTTTTCCAGGGGCAACATCCTTGAAGCCAAAAATTACTCACTATTGTAAAAGGCATCTAATGCTATTTTTTATTGGATGAATTATTCTAGCCCTCATTTTACAAGTGATTTGGGTTAGGGATTTCACAATGTATGATTGGATTGTAGCTTCTTGCAGCAGTATTGAGCTGTAAGGAATTATGGATTGTAATCATAAGAAATTAATAATATTAGACTTTTTGTTGGTGGACGTAGCCCAAGGATTGGGTGAACAACATTAAATCCTTGTATCTTGTCTTCTCATCTGTACACTTTATTATTTTTTGATATTGGTTATATTTGCATGTAATTTTTATTTTTGTCTATGGTCAATCCTAACACTATCTAGACACTTTGTAAAATATGTCTTCAAGTATGCATAACGCAATCTTCAATCTATGAAGCGTGAATCCAAAATTTAAATTTTTCTCCGCTGGTCTCCACATAATAAGTAATATGTTGACATCAATGAAAAAATCTATTATGAAAGCAACACACAACCTCTAAATTATGTCTCCAAAAATTCTAGTATAATCCCCCATAGGAATATGATCAACATTCATGCTAACAATCTCCCCCTTTGACATTGATAGAAACAAAGATGAAAATCATCTAAGTTCCATTAATACCAAATACATCTATGCTGCAACTACTCCCCCATTCATATTACCCATGAATGTATCCATCATCTTTTCAAATGCTCTTCATCAATCAAATCATCTTCATCAAACAACATCAGTCTTTCTGAATATTCTTCCCTCATTGAAATTAATTAGTATATATATTTTGTATTACTCTTCCCCATTGATATCAATCAACTACATTCAAAAAATGTTTTTCACATGTTATTTTCTCCCCCATTGACATCAATGAAAAAGGCATCATTATATCAATATGCTTTATAAGATTTTCAATGATATCAAGTGGCATAGGATACTGTTAAATACCAATACCAAGAGTCCTTCATGACTAAGCTCAAACAAAAATACTCACCCATAGGAGAAGCTTCAAGCATCCATTCCAAATAAAATATGCTTTTCTACCATTAGATTGATGCAATCTCTGCATCAACTACTAAAAATTAGGAAAAAACATTACCCAAAGCATAACTCTGAAGTACTCAAATGTATCCTTAGCCAAAGGATTTGTAAATATATCTGCTATCTTCTCCTTTGTGCTAACATACTCCAATATGATCTCTTTCTCTTCTACCTTCTCTCTTAAAAGGTAATACTTAATAGATGCATGCTTTATTTTTTAACATAACACTAGCTTCTTAGACACACTCACTATACTGGTGTTATCCCAACGTATGATAAAAAAGGCTTTGTAAAATCTATCCCAATGCCCTTCAACATTTATTTCATCTAGATAATTTGATTACAACTATTTGCTACTGCTACATACTTTGCCTCTATATTACTTTGTGAAATACAATCTTGTTTCTTTCTTAACCAAGAAAAAAATATACCTCCCAAGGAAAATGCTTAGCCACATGTACTTTTTGTGTCATTGAAGACCTTAGCAAGGTTGGAGAAGTTATTTATGCTATTTACTAGTGGACTTGAGAAGAAATTTGAGATGAGTTCTAAAGAGGTAAAGTGTGATTGCTTGAAGGGTTGCCAAGAAGATTGGAGATAGAGATGATAATGGAGGTCAGTTAGTGGATCAACATATGAGCTATATTGCAATCTATATTTGCAAAGTGAGTTGTATTTATTCATATCAACCTTCTATTACTTTCTAACTATAGTATCAATTTGAAATTGTTTAATCAAGATTGACCTAACAACCATTTATAAATCATTTAATCAAGGTGAAATTCTAATGGAATGTTATTAAATCCTCTAACAAGGTCACTCCTAATTGGGTAATTAAATCCTTTAACAAGGTCACACCTAATAGTGTATATTGTAACATTTCATAGGGTTGGCTCCTAATAGAGCTCACTTCAAAAGAGTGAAAATATTTGTGACATGTTGCTGGTGGTATTTCCAAAATTAGGTTTCCATGTTAAATCCTGGTGTCATACTTGTGTAGATGTTATTTCATATGTTTTTCTATTAATGTTTTAAAATATGCAAGTTTATTATTATTGGGATAGTGGACTACAAGTTTTATGTTACTCATACATTGCTATAGAAATTGAGCTACTTAATGATTAGATCTAAGTTGGTTGAAGTGTCTAAAAGTTTGAATTGGTATATTTGGACATGAGGATAACTTATTCACCCCCCAACCCTCTCAGTTATTATAAATCTTTCTAAAATACACCACCTTTGACATCAATGACAAAGGTAAGTCAAAAACTATATACAATTCAAAATTTTAAATATTCCTTCAATTTACTCCATTGATGGATTAGTTAAAAATGCAATGCAATCAAAAAAGTTTCTCTTCAAGCTGATTAGACCTCTATTTCATGCATTTATCATTGAGTTAGATACATTGACTAGTGCACATAAGATATAAGATGCCATTTCAATGGCTTGAAAATCTGGATAAGTAAAATGATCATAAGATGTATTAGCCTTCATCCATTCATCAAGATTCTTTTGCATTGGGTCAATCTTCAAGGATAAACATTCTATTAATAGGTAAAATATTTGCAATACCTTCTCCTTTCTTGCTTCCAACATTCTATGCTTATCATGGATTTTTCTGATTCTTTGCTCCAAGTCAAGACACAAGCATTTTCACTTCTTAACTCATTAACTATATTTTTCAATTCATTTTCTTTGTCTTTGATTTTTGAAGTGAAGGTTTGAATGTATTCATATGACAAAGTACATTTATCATATATTTCTTTACTTTCATGGATACACTTCTCAATTCTTTGATACATGTATCTAGCTTTATCAAATCATTCTTGACATTATTACATACCTTGATAAAGAGTTTTTCATCATGAATAGCTTGGCCTTTCATATTAGTAAGTTCCACTAATGTCTTGAACTAAGCATCAAATTCTTCCAATACCCAATTTACCTTTCTCTGCGGGCCACCCTCACTGATTTGCACTATGTTACACTTATATTTTTCTTCAGCCTTAAAGTCAAACATTTAAGTCATGGGAGTGCCCAAGTTGAAGTTGAAGTTGAACCTTCGGGTCAGTTCAACTTCAAGTTCAGTGATTTCATAATATACTTTCGAGTGTCGAAGTCGAAGTTGAATCTTCTAGCTAGTTCAAGTTCAACTTCAAGTTCTGTCATTAGCACAAAATGTTAAAAAAGACTAGTCATTCTCCTATTCGTTAGCATTCCTATTCACATATGGGGAGATTGAACTTGAAGTTGAAGTTTTAGGTCAGTTCAACTTCAACTTCAAGTTCATGTTGGAATCGATGCAAAATGTAGTGTTCAGTTCGAAGTTTTAGTTTCAGCCCTGGCAATCAGAAGTTCGAGAATCATTATGATTCAATCAAGATTGGGAGCTTCAAAATTGTATTTGAAATGGTGAAGCTTGAAAAGAATCCACCATTCTTAAGTTCAAAGCTCATGGACAGTTTCAAGTATGTAGTTCATAGATCAATGGCCCAGATTCAGCAGTTGGAATTTGTGGCTCAAATTCAAAATCAAGCACAGATCTTGTTTCAAGGTTCTAATTCTAAGACCCAAGGCCAAAAGAGGATGGTGGATAATGAGATGAGATGGAAGTCAAAGGAAATCATTGTTATCTGCCATGAAAGATGCATTGATGATAATGGAGGATATGAATTCAAAATCGGGCCTTATTTCATTATAAGTAATATGTTTTGGCTTTCCAAGTGCTTGATAAATTCGTAAATGAATATGGGCATTTACGATGGAGACATAATAGGCAGGCTAACACGAATTTGTATATGCTAGTGACTGTGAGGTCATAGATTATCTTAGAGATTATTCAGCTAATAAAAGATGTAGTTGAAGTTGATTATCCTAAAGTTGTGTCATGCACGAGCATCTTAGCATTAGTAGGCTCTTATGCAACTTACAATTAAATTCCAACATGTGATTTATGTGCAGGTATTGGTGTATATACTATTATAAGTTTTAATATAGCCTATAACCATAGATTTTTGATAACATTAAAATAATAGTAACAATGAGGTGGACATAACTTTTAGCTCCACCATTGCATCTAATTGAATTTTGGATATGTTTCCCAAAATCAAGTTTTCTAAATCTTCACCAAAGTGATCTTCAAAATTTGACCAAGGTAAAAAGTTATAAAGGACTGTATGCAGGTCTGTCAACATACCAGCCAATGCAAATATTCTGCAGTCAAAGAAATAGTCATGTTGCAGGGCCCACAACTTTTAATCCAACCATTGGATTTAGTTGAATTCTGGATATGTTTGAGAAAACCTAATTATCTAAATTCTCTCCATGAATTTTTTCAAGATTCCCGATAGATCAAAATTTATGACTATTTGAGTGTAGCATTATATTAATGACAGTTACAGGATCATGATTGCAATATGTAACCAACACATGCCATCTGTCCAAGAATGCACAAGGGATTCATTTTAAATTTGGTAAAAATATTTTTTATAATTTATGAAACATTCAAGTGGCTCAGCTATTAAAATTCCAAAGGGGTAAGAAGAAGACGAGTCATGAGAATGATTAAACTGATTTTTCAAGAAATGGTTATGGAAACCAAAAGACAACCCAAAATGTTATTTATTACAAGATTCAGATGTAGTGAGGTTCTTCTCTTTACCGGGAGTTCTACAACTACAGGAGAGGGAGAATACATTTATATGTGCAGTGATTGTATCAGGGAGGGGAATAGCAGTGTTATTTCTATTTTTCCGCAACTTGACTGTAATGACAGAGATAAAATAATATTGTTATTGTTTTGTTATGCATTTGAAATAAAAGAGAGTTTCGTACATCAGATTCTAAAATTGAATATGGTTTTCTTGGATTGAAAATGATTTTACAATCATTTCTTTCATGTTTTAGGTGCAATTTTGCATTATCATTCATATTTAGCAAAATAAAATAATGCTTCTTTGTACTTTCCCTATGATATGAGAAACTGGATAGGTAGTCCTATGGCTATTTGTTCATTTTCTTTCTTCATTGTATAGCTTTTAAATCTTATAATCGTATTTATCCCATAGTGATGGGTAAATGCTAAAAAACCTTTATGTTAACCATTTATTTAAATTCTCTGAATATCTTTTTAAGAGGGAGTTGTATCTCTCAATTCAGAGGAAAGCTATCAATCTCATGATAGTATTTCCAATTGTTAGTGGCAATTGTTCTTCTATTTGGGCATCTTGAGTCATTCTTTGTATTTAATTTTGGAAGGACAAAACTGTTTACTAACACACTGATATTAGACTTTGAATCTTATTTTTCATTTTATAAAGAGTCTCTTGGGTACTATGGTTTCTTTACTCTTCTCAATAATATTTCTTATTGAATAAGTTAAAATTAATCTCAAAATTTCAATGTCATTCTCTTATGTTCCTGTATGGCTGCTCATCATCTTTTCCAAACTTGAGTCCAATGGGGGACTTAGATGAGATAGGTATTTGTTTACTAGGCTCCTTGGTCAATGTGACTAGTTGTAGTTGTAGGTTATAAGATTCATTTTTCTCTTTGGTCTTCCCTCTCACCTCTATCCTTTCTCATTTTCTCTAACCTCTTGAAAGTTTTCAATTTTTTTTTTTGTTGCTCCTTCCTTCTCTACATCTATGTGCTTAAGTTGTGGTGCAAATGATGAAGTTTCACACTATTTATGTATTCCATCATATTATTTTTCTTTTGTCTCTCCTTCTTTATCTTCTGTTTTATCAATTTTTATTTCTTCTTTTCCTTCTTCTGGGCTAGAGCTGTAATAATCTACAATATTCTTAGTTGCCAAATTTCTAATACTTAACTCTAATTGAGTTCCAATTGGGTCTACTGAAATATTTTTAAAGGGGTCCTCACTAGTGTTAATTGTTTTAAATTCTCCCCTTATCAAGTTCCTTTAATCTTGATGTGGCATATCTATTTGATCAGTGGTATCTTTCTATTTAGGTGCATCCAAGGTAGTGTCATTCACCTTGTCTTTTGTCATTGATGAAGTCTCTACTACTATCATTAAAGTATCGATATCTGATGAACTTTGTAGAATTGTTGCTAGTGTAGGTGTGACCAACTCATTTCCAACATCTTCTATATAAGCTCTGCTTATATGTTCACTTAATACCTAATTGACAAGTTCCTCTATATCCCTTGTGACCTATTCTTTTAGACCTCCCATGAGTCTTATAATTCTCATTTTATCTTGAAAAAATGGGTAAATTTTGTGCGTAATTCTTTCAAATTGTGTGAAGTGCTTTACAACACAACATTTTCTAACAATCTATTCTTTCAAATTTTTTAATTTGACCTCATTTAATTTATCATACATTTATTTTGGAGGTTTTTCATGAATGGTATGTAATGACTTTTTAAACTTAATCATATAATGGATTATAGTTACATCCAAATTTTTTTTCTTATAAATTGAATATCTATCATAATACTGTACCAATTTTATAAGAATACCTTCTTTCAAGATGAAATCATTAATTTTCTCTGTCTTAGGCTTCCAATTAATTTTCTTGGTACTCTTTTCTTCTTCTTCTTTTTGTGGTTAAGCTTTTGGAGGTATTATATGACCTTTCATCTTCTTTGTTGCTCATACTCCCTCTTCTTGACTTCTCTTCTTCTATCCTTCTTGACTGTATAAGATTTTCTATCTCTTATTAGGTCTGGTAGCCTTTTCTTTTACTCTCTTTGGCCTAGGCTAAAGACTTTTATTCTTGTTTTACCTCAATTAGGCCAACTGTAGGAGTCAGTCTTGATGATCTACTTATAGTAGTTGTAGGTTGCTCACTCAGTATATTTACTTCACTTGATTCCTCTAGATGATCAAATGTAACTAACATTATAAGATGTATAATTATCATAGGTTCCACCATAGTTTTTTACGTGGAGAGGAAATGACTAGTAATGTTGCTAATGATGACACTACAATGCTAGGTCCTTCTTTTATAGACAAAGGTTGAACTAGTAGTAAACTTGATTGACCACTTATCTTTACTTCTACTACAATATTCTTAGCTACAACATATTCTTTAGGTGTTTTATCTATTTTCTTCAACATCTTTTTCATATAGGCATCAACCCTTCTTATTGTTTCCTTTTCAATCTTGGTCTAATAAGCCTCCTTCATATTTTTTTCATAGATTCCAAATCTTGCACTTTTGGGATCAATATTAGAATTCAAGATCATAGATGCACAACATTCTATCATCTCCTTGGTGATTTCATATCTAAGAAGTTATACATACATCATTCTATGAGTGACTTCCTCCATATTTTTCTTATTTGTATCAACTGTAAAACACAATTCATACTAGTACTTCTCAACCATAGATTTAGGGATCCTTGTTCTCTATCTCAAAACTAACTGAATTTTTTTATCATCACAGTTGCACTATTGTCAATATTATCAAAAATATTTCTCTTATACATATTAGTGGTCTTCTCCATTGTGCATATATCATTGCTCCAACTAGATATTCCTTTGAAAGGAAATATTCTCAAAAGGTGGAAGAATATGTAGGTTATCAGTGATTGAAATTTGAATTGACCATTCTTAGTTTTCTTTACCCTTTCAAGGTTATCAATTAATTGAACTCTCAAAATCTCTCACATGTTTAGCTGGTCTTTTTCAAGACATAATTTATAAGTTGCACGAATAGAAATAACTACTATCTCATCTTCTTTAGAGCTCATGCATATCTTGGTTTCCATGATCTTTCTTACATGCCTTACATCATCCTATTGAATTTGACTTATCACCATATCTCTACTATTGTAAGTTGCTTTAGTGTTCTAGGAAAAGTTCTTTCTAACATTCTACTCATTAAGTGGAATTAAATCTTGGTTGCATAAACTAGTTACATCATGAATGAATTAAGTAGAAATGTCCTCAACCCTGCCTCCCATCTAGAATTTACCGTCATGGATTCTTCTTAGAATGATCTTACTCCAATCCTCATTGTCAAATTCATGATAAAACATATACTTAATTACATTGACTTGAATTAAGTGTTCAAAACCCTCCTTATATTTCATATCCTATCTACAAATATTGTTTAAATCATTGGAAATGTTGTATTCTCCTACAATCTCACATTTGTAGTTAATGTAGCTCCTAACATCTTCTAAGTATAAACTTGTGTTAGGGTCATTTTCTATGGGTAGAATTGTTAGAATATATAGTCCACCAATATAACTGAGTGAGGGTGGGGTGTGTGTGTGTGAATTAGTTATCCAACTATTATCACAATTATCAACCTTAAACAAACTTAATCATGTGAACAATATAATTAGAAACCACAACAAGATACTCATGCACAATAACATGAGATATGTTAACTAGGGAAACCCTTGATCATAGGGAAAACCTTGGTGGGGATGATACCCATAAGATGATGTACTAATATAAATATTCCTCATTAGAGGATGGACCTTGTTGGGAGTCTATAACAAAATTTAGTACATATTAGTCCTTGTTAGGAGACTTTGAATCCCTATTAGGAGACTTTGAATCCTTGTTAGGAGATTCCAACCCTATTAGGAGTTGTGGAAGGCAGATGGACCCATTGTCCAAACAACTTTAAGGGAAAGACTAATGAACCCACTATCCAAATGATTTTTATATTATTCCTTATAGAATAATAGATTTGAATTGTACTTCCTCCTCTTCCTCTATCTTGTGAATAAGAACTCTACTTCTTCTAATCTTGATACCAGATCATGAGCTTTGCATCCAATAATCCCTTGGATCACCTACTCACATTCACCAAAACACTCTACTCCTTTTCGTACTTCCTTGATTACTTTGCATTCAATAATTGATCACACTACTTACAAACAAGGAAAACATCTTTCCTTTATAGCATATCTTTAAAATAATTCCTTGAGTTAGCCTCGAGGCTTTCCCAATTAATTATAATAAGATGATTAATTAATTCACAATTACAATAGCACTATCGGCTCATAGTATATACACAAATTCACACATGCAACTTTAGGACTTGTGCACTCTTTGACGTCATCATCAAACTATCCTTGATCACTAGCTGATCACACATCACCAGATTATATCTTTGCTAAAAGATATAATAGGATAATTATAAACTACTTTCCATGCACTTTGTCTCTGTACCACTGTTAGTAAATCACTTATATCTTTCGTACATCTTTGACTTATACTATGTACATTTAGCCTTGTCATTAGGACACAAGGTACAATATGTCCTTAAACACACTTCACTTATACATTAAATCTATGTTCATACAAGTATGATCTCTATTTTCTATTCTACTAGTCTTCACAGACTTACTACTATGTTGACATTGATGACAAACATTATAATGAATACAACATGTCAATACTCTCCAATGCTTAGGATACTCCCCCAAAGGAATACCATCAACATTCATGTTAACAAGAATAGGGTTTCTTTGAAGATGAAGATCAATTTAGTTTTTTCCATTTACAGTACATCATGTAAAAAGTCATTCCTCCATTTTAATGACTTAAGACTTCAACTACACATTAAAAATGAACTTTGTAAAAGTAAAATAGCTATGAAATCGTGAATTTAGCACTTCCAATGTGAACTGACAAAATATTCTTCAATTACTTCAATTTTCTTTGTATTTTCTCTCAAATTCTATTTTTTAATTTAATTTATCTAATGGTGATCAAATAATTTAGTTTTAGCTATTAAATCCTTTGCAAATTACTTCCACATTAATTGTGCAATTACACATTGATAAAAAATTTATTTATATTACTAGCAAGAGTATTTTGTTTTGCATTCTCACGTATGACCTTAGAATTACATTTAAATTTAATTTTAGTTCCCTCCAATCCATATCATACTACCATTATATCTTCATAAATCTTAATTCATCCTTCCCATATTTGTGGGCTTGTAGGTGTCTTAGATTTAACAAATGTTTCATTGAAGTCTTCTATTTTCTCTTTTACATTTTCTTTTTGCCTTTCATTTATGTTTTAATTCATTCTCATATTGTTGTTTGCATTCCTTTTGTAGTTCATATTATGTGACTTTATAATTGGGGTTCTCATGTTGTTCATCCTACAAAGTCTTTCTATTGTCCCAAATTATTGCAAATGTGAAATGATATCACTTTATTTTCATATCTAGGTCCAATTTGGTTATTATGTAATCTATAATCTCTAGCAATATGTCTAGAATTGTTTCATTTATAACACATAAATATGTCTTATGATATTTGTTTCTCCCAATGTTCTACTAGCTGCAGGGCTAGTACATCCATACATTCTATTATTATTATTATTATATCTAAGTTTCTTATACTCATTAGCTCTACGTCCATAAGTAAAATAATTAAAATAATAACTGAAAAGGGTTTAGAATACTTACCTATACATTCCTTCTTCATGTGACCAATTTCATTTCATACGAAGCATCTCTTATTAATTTCTATCTTCACTTCTTTAGGTTGTTTAGATTATTTACATACTTCCTTGTTCAAATCTTCTTGTAGTTGTTCAAGCTATTAGTTCACTAGATCTGGTTCCTTAGTAACTTCAAATCCTTTAGATGATTCTCCTTCAATATATCCAACACCACTCATGTCACCTTTAGGCCTCTCTTCCATCATTTTATCATCAAGCTTTCAAGTGCTTGAATAGAAATTTTGAAGATGTTTCTTTGTTTGTGTAATCTCTTTTTTCATAATAGTGTTGTACTTCTTACGTTTTGTATATTGTAGCTTTGTTTTTTCAAGTTCAGATGTCAACTTGGTAAGTCTGGTTTTCAGATCTTTATTCTCAAATCATAAATCTGATTTACCTTTCTTCAAAAATTATCTTAAGATTGGTAACCTCAAGCTCATGCTTTAGAATCTTATTCTCCTTCTTTAGTTTAGAAAGTTTTTTAGAATCCTTGATTTGATCATGTGACTCTTTCTTCTTGGATTTGATAGATTTAATATTCTCTTCTAACTTTTAAATCTAATCTTGGGCATCTATTTTTTTAAAAATCTTCATCTTGTTTCTAACTTTTGTTACTACATCAAGTTCTTCAAGAGATTCCTCTAGGTTTTTATATAACTAATCCATATCCATAAAGATATTACTCAACTTGTTAGGCATCCTTTGAGTAACTGTGATCTGAGACCAATTGTTAGAATTAGGAAATATTGGGGATGGGGGAATCAATATTCCACATTTTTTCCCAACAATAGATATCTTATCAATATTTAAGCATGCATATATGATTAAACTAAAAAGTAAATATAATAGTAACATAATAAACTCACAACACCATTATTTGTTAACTAGGGAAGCCTTGGCCAAGGGAAAATCCTGTCAGGGATGGTACCCACAAAATGATCCACTAATCAAAAGTTTCTTGTGAAAGATATTGACCCTATTAGGAGTCTATTACATCTGTATAGTGTATTTTTCCTTTTTAGAAGCCTCAATCATGTTAGGAGTTGGTATTACAATTAAATACATATAGAAAGCTAAGCCCAGTACTCAAACATGCATATACAATAGTAAAATTTGTCTATATAAAATATATATACAAAAAAACTTATGAGCATGTTTATATCTTCAATATCTGATTTATCCTTTGTAGCTCTCTTCAAAAAAAATTGTATGTATTGTCTTTTCTATGCTATGACATATAGTTTGCATCATATAATAATCATAATACAATGACATAGTCATCACACAACTTCACATACATAACTGTTTCATTTATACCCAACTATTTTGTCCATTTGGCCATCAAGTATTCACATGTGTCATCAAAATTAAAATGGCATTTTTTCAACTTAGGGTTAACATCTAGGATGTCTTCCCATAATTGTTAAGTAACTATTTTGGTTAACCAAAATAACTCCTTAACATAATAAATCATTTTATAAACTCTATCCTATTCTACTTGTGCAAACCTATAACTGATAAATTGTTGATATCTTTGTCCGTAAAAATCATAGTGACTTGAGCTCTCAAATATAGAATCCTCATACAATGTACTACCTTGTGTTAAGTGTGCACATGCCAAAATACTATCAGTAAAGTGTGCTAACAAAAAATGGTGTATTTCATGGCAATTAATCTTCATAACACTTAAACAATTTTCTAATTCTTCATGCCAACACATGTCTTCATATATTTCTAACTTAATATAGGTTATATGTTTCCTCAAATGACAACACTAAATTTTACCCATACTATCCTCTTAGCCAAATATCCAACAATTTTCTTGTTGAGTCTTTGCAAGGAGTGACTTGTTGGATTTGTGGTGTGATTCTTCATCTTGCTTGTGATTTCCAACCTATTTGGACCTTTCTCCAATTTTTCCTCTTCATCCCCAATTTTGAACATTTGGAGTGAGGTAGGGATTTCTTATTTTACTTGTTTTACACCATTTAATTGCTAAATACTTGGGGGTTGAGAGCTAGTCTTCATTTTATGCAATTTCATGACCTAGTTGGATGGGTAGGTGCATTTGTATGAATTCTTGTTTTGAAAATGGAAGTTCTTATCTAGTTATGCTTTTGTATTGTATGTGTGTGACAAAATTATAATTTTATTTAATTTTTTGGAGTATGGATGAATTTTATAAGTGGATTTTTTATTTATTCAAATCATAACATGGTTTAATTTTGGGTATTTTTGGTGTTGCCTCAATTTGCTTTCCATCCAACACTTGTCCATCACCTTGTTTAGCTTGATTTGAATTATGTGTTAGTATCTCCTACTACAAAAAGTAAGATCATAGAGTTAGAATGATTAGAGGATATTCACTGTATATTGCAATCTAAAAGTGTTGTCAAAATGTGGATTTTTCCCTTTTACCATATTTTACTAGAGTCTTCAGTATTGGTTTCTTTTAGGAATTGTATTCCATCCTCATATGCTAGCAAGACGAATTATAGATTTATTGGGAATCTATTCTCTTTTCAAATTGACTAATTAAGTTATGTGCTTTTGTACCTCCTTATTGTTTCCACTCAATAGTTCTCCTTAAGTGTTTTTCTTTTCTTTTATCATCTTGTTGCATTTTTTGACTTTAGCCCTTTTCATATTGACGAATCATTGATATAAGTAGAGTTGTTTGTACATGATCATGATAACATGATCATGTCTATGGTGGGAACATGCAAGAACCAAACTCCTAGATATAAGCCAGTTGAGTATTTGATCATTGGGGTTTGGGTTGCAAATTTGCATTGCCTTGCAACACTCATTGTATAATGAGAAGGGTGTATACAAGTAGACAAATGGAGTGGCTTCAACTCATGGTTATCCCATACTAGAATTTGATCACAAGGTAACTTGAAGAGGTTTTAAGAAGTGATGATTAAATAAACATATAGGATAACAAAATTTAATGCAAGATAAGTGAAATTGACCACTTGGTCTCTCAAGGGAGTTGGAAGAAAGGTGGTGTGTTTGTTGGCCTCTCATGGGAGTTAGAATGAAGACATGAAATCTTACCTCTCGAGGGAGTTGGAACAATGATACATTCTAAGTTTGGCTTCTTGAGGGAGTTGAAATGAAGACCAATTGCTACTTGGGCTACTACAAGCCAACTAATGACACTCCACAAGAGTTGGGCTACATAGTAGCCTATAGGTTGTTTTGACTAGTGACCTTTAACACTGCACTATGACATTCATGAGCATCTATGTTATCTTGAGATATTCATTTGGTTGGCATTTGCAAAGCCTTTTGGGTGTGTGTCTTACATGACTATGTCTAGGTTTCTATCTCAATGAGCATGACGAGGTGGGCTCACAGGTTCCATGTGGTTGGGAGACATTTCTATCTATACCACTTATAGAGATCAAATAATAGGGATAATCTTCTTCCAATTGATGGAATTTTCCTTGTCCATCTAGATCTTCTCTTTCCCTTTTGTTATTGTATAAGTGTAATTCTTTAATGCAACTTTTCTATATTAGATTTAATTAAAATGTGTAATTTTGAGATGTTAGATGATCTAGATCATGCTTTTATCAGAAATATTTTATGTTTTGAAAGCTTTCGAATGTATACCTCCTTGATTCACTAGTTTCTAGTACTCCCAGATGTGGAGAAATTATGTTTTAGTTCTTGTTTTTACCTTCTTTCCAAGGTCAACATATTTCCCATTGTACATCATAACATTTTTTGTATGAATATGCATCCTAACATACGATAGAACATTCTATCATATGATAATGCATCATACTGTATGACTCAGAATGGTCTATGGTATGAAATTGGCCACTCATCATTTCTTAATTGGAGTTTCATTGTATGATAATCTATGAGCTTGACCTTTGTATCTTGGACAAAGGGCACTTTTGTGCATGATAAAAAATATGAGTTGGATATTCATATACCCTTTTGGGAGACACATTGTTCCAAATTGGAACATATTAGATACCAATCACCTTAAGAGTAATTTGATGCAAATTCATGATAAATTATGCGCTTTAATTCAATAAATGAACTTAGATAGTTAACCATGGAAACATTGTATTTTGGGTTAACAATAGTACTGAATTGAATGTTAACATAGTAATTTGGAGGAACATTGTATGTTAGTCACTTAGATGGTAATTGATCTTATAAGCATAGTAAAGACTTGGAAATCTTTGATAAGTTTATTTAGTCTTTGACTTGTGATGTGAAATATATGATATGTACGATAGTAAAACCTATCTTTAAACAAAAAAATTTATGTTAGCCTAGGATTGATCCTTGTGTCCAAGGATTCTCTGGTGACATAATACATGTCTGATGATTTTGCATTGAAGAGAGGTTGTTTAATCACCTAAATTGTACTTAAAGTTTGTAGTTTTTACAAATATATCTTCCAATATCTAGAGTAACAATGCTAACTTTGTTACATACAAAATAAAATTACATTTTCTAGTTAGTATTTAAAAAATAAATGTTCTCACACTAAATATAATGAATTTTAACAAGATATATAAAGTTATTAAATATTTTCCATAACTCACAAATATTTATAATGATAGAATGAGTAAACCCTAAGAAAGTGATAAGAGTATTATAAATATAGAAAAGACACCCAAGTTAGATGATTTGACCCCTTTTTCTAAATTATTTCTTATAATTACAAGATGATTTTCCAATATGATATTGATGATAAGAATATAATTCTATATCTAATTAAAATTTTAAAATTCGCGCAACTCAATTTTTTAAATGAAAGACTCATATGCTTGCATGACTATTTCCATATATATACATTAATAAAACAAACACACATTTTAACCATAAACAAATTGCTACTCAATTTTAAAATGTACTATTATTATGTAAAAACAATTTAAAATGATGGTAAAAACCATACTCAAACCAAAAATCTACTAATCATCCACCTAAAAAATGTAAATAGCTTAGTAATGGAATGAAATGTCATAAATTTTCAGCGCAATAAAAGGGCTCGTTTGGTGAACGGAATAGGAATATGTATTCTTGAATACGTATTCTGAAATACGTATTCTGGAATAGAACGTATTCCTGTTCTCCGTTTGGTTCAGACAATATTTGATGGGAATTCGCGGCCCTAAAAATTTATGTTTTCTAAAATAAAATAAAATGGAATAGGAATACGTATTCCAATACCACCTATTTGGATGGAATTGCAAAACCCCATTTTTGGGCCAAAATTGGAATATGTATTCCTATTTTACCTCGTATTCCAATCCCGTTTTGGTGCATCCAAACAAGGAATTCAAAATTTTTGGAATACGTATTCCTATTCCTATTCCAGAATACGACCGAGAAATCCTAGATTCATTTCAAACTGACGCCTTATAATAGTTTTATTTATATTTCTAGTTTTCCGCATAAATTTGACAATAAGACAATTACAACCTGTTTAGGTATATATAATTTAATTTCCAATAATCTAATATGACGTTAGGTTCTCTGACAGTTATGATCATCTTACTGAACTATTGATGATGGGGAAGAAAAAACATTAGATAGATAGATAGATAAAAATTTAACGTCCACCAGGCCAAAAATAGCCTATGGGACAGCAAGACAACTCAAGCAGACTTAAGTAGCGCTGTTCGCCTCTTGTGTAGACTAATGATGAGCCCCCCCAATTGCTCAATGTACTCTTCGTTGAACAGGTTATGCCAAGAACTGTCACATATAGTATCCGCAAACTTATCCCTGCTATCCTTGTAGGCCTCACATTCTAGAATAAAGTGTTGTTCAGTTTCCACTTTCCCAGAATTGCAAAATCTGCAAATTCTCTCTTCCCAAGCCTCCTTTGGCCTCTTCCAACGCCCGGTCTCACAACGAAGTTGGTGAGAGTTGGTTCTCAACTGAGCAATAAGAATTTTAGCTCTCCAAGAAATGTTGGCTCCTATGTACACTTTTTCGAGTTGATCACAAGTGGGGTTGAACTCATTTATATAATATAGTTTCTTCCTCCCAATCTTGCTTCCCCAATTTCTCTTGTAGAATTTCTCCATAACAAAGACCTTTATTTCTTTATTACTTGTGGGGCACATATTGAAATTAATATTCCATTTACTCATCCACTTGATGTTTTGTTGCATCCATGTCCTTTTTCGCTTACATAGTGTGTCACTAAAGACAACTTTCAGCCATCTATCCTCTTCCATTTTTTCAATTCTTTTTAGATAGCTTAAAAGGTGAACCATAGCAAGTGCCTCAATAGGCGCAGCCCCCATTTCACTTAGCATGATGTCATATGGAATAGTGCTTTTAATTTTAAACTTGCTTGTAATCAAGCGCTTTTGGATTCCTTCGATTTGTTTCCATTGTGCTATAGTAGTGCTGCTGGCCCATAATTCACACCCATAAAGAACAACTGGTAGCACAAGAAGACCAAACAAGGTTTGAATAGTTTTCCAATCCCACAACTCCGCTTCACAGCACCTATTCTGAAGAGCGTAGAAAGCCTTCCATCCACCTAATGTCCTTTTATACCTGCAGCTAGACCAGCTTAGTTTTTTTGTTGAAATCGATGCCAAGGTATTTATATTCCGCAACTTCTTCGAGAACACTTCCATTGTAATAAAATTCATGTTGATGCTATTTTTTATTATTAGAGAAAATCATAACCTTGGTTTTTCTGATATTGACTTGCATCCCCACCATTCTACAAAAGCGCTCAAGAGAAGATAGATGGTCTTGCAAACCACAAGCAGATTTGGCAATTAAAATGAGGTCGTCCGCATATAGGAGTAGCTTTATAACAAATTCCCCTAGCTGAATGCCTTCACGCTCTTGCGTGTTTAACCACTCTTCCAGTTTGTCAATATATAAACCAAATAAAGTAGGGGATAAAGGGCAGCCCTGTTTGACCCCGATATCGCTCCTAAAATGTGTCCCGTCATTTTAGTTTTCTCATCATTATGCAGTGGTATGCAGAAATGGGTGCCCAATAAATGACGCAAAGTAGTTTATAAATTGTTTCAATCTAGTTTATTTAAATGGTATATATATATTTTTTTTTTTATAAAAATGATTTATCTAATATCATATTGATTTTTGAGTAGAAATCATTATTAATGTGGTCCTACACTATCTGAAAGAGAGTTTTAGGAAGAATATAAGGAATCTTATAATATACAAAATTAATACAATATAATTTAATGATTTATAGGGAAATTTTTTAAGGTGAACTTCCCTTGGGGAGTTAATGTGATGACATTGTATACATGGATGACAACTGGCTAGTTTTATGAATATGAAATAGTGTGTGATATGATCTAGAGGCTAGACTTAAACAATATTATTTAATAATTAGATTAAATAATTCATTTTAATATTTATTAAAATTGAATGTAATTTCATAAGAATTATCTAAATGAATCAATGTTTAGAATATACTTAAATCTAAACAAGTAAAAAGGGTTTATAAGATATATAGGTGAAAACATCCACAAGTTTGTTTGATGGTACTATTTTAATATCTTCATCATTTTCTAGTCTATAGAAAGTTGTATCTTGAAAGCTATATAAAATGGTCATTTTTAAACATGACATGCTAAGGGAAAAATTAAGTACAAAATCAAGTCTTAATGGGTGATGTTTAAGCAGTCTCTTGTAAAATATTTTGTTAGAATCAAATTTAAACAATATATTGTAGGTTTTTTTGGTTTAATTAGTTAGCAAGTAGAAATCATGAGATTTAAAATAGATCTTCTTTTTCTTAATTAAATATGCTCTTCCTTTTATATTGAAAAACATGAAAGAATTTTAGAATAAATAAAAGAAATCCAACAATGTATTTACAACCAGTATATCTATAATTCACAACTAACATATCTATGCTGACAAATTATGATTCAGAATATAAAATATAGTTTGCAATAGGGGCAAGAACCTACTCAGTGCTAGGAGTTCTTCATTTAATATCTACACTTAGTGATTTAATATTCATGCTTATTGACTTAATGCCCAATTTTTATTTGTTTATTTATTTTTTAAAGAGGGGTAAAGGATTTTGACTTGGAGCTATGAACCAGTGAGGCCACAAATGAGGGACCTCATCCCCATTAGATTTGAACCTTGATGGCAAGGATAACAACTCAACAACTTAACCATCACAACATGCCACTATTGGCTGTCAAATTTTTGTTTTTATTTTGGCAACAATGCACCAATTGTTGCAAGCTTAAAGCCGTTAGTACAATGACAACTACCAATAACTAACTAAATTTATTTTAGATAGTTACCAAAATCTTCAATCATAAATGCATTTCTTAGGAGCAAGGATAAGGCTCATGCCATATCCTTCACATCGGTGCTTCACAAGACTAGTTTGTAGATAGGTGGCTTTATTTCCTATCCATTGGCTAGTTTGATATCAAACAAACCATCATATTGTACCATTCTAATATTTGGTTCATGAAAGGTATCCATCTACTTGATCTATTACATTGAATTGATTACAGAGTTACAAGATAACTAGTAGTTTTCTTTCTCAAATTTGTACATAGAATGCTCTTTTGGTAGCTAGGGTTTTGCATATAAAATATCTTTAGGATCTCAAGATTGTAAAAGTGATTTTTTCTTAATGATATATCTATTTATAGATTCAACTAAAAAATAATATTGAGATCCTAACACAGCCTCATCTCTTACCTATCTTTACCTTTGTGCAATGAATGTATTCTAATGGTTCAACCAACTGTTTATTTTTGGATACATTCGGTCTTTTCTTTTCAGGTGCAACATGTTCACTTTCCACTATGTTCATGTGTCATAACTTATCGATTTGAATGTGGGGACTAGTGTAAGGGTTGACTTCACTTGCCTAACCCCTCTAAAGATTTTTTTTTAAAATCTTAACTTAGTTGGGAAGTCTCACCACTTGCTAGTAACATTATCACTTCTCCAATCTTTACTCTTGTATCCTTCAACCTTTTCTTGGTCCACACTTTAGTAAAGTCCTTGTTGACTTGCTCTATATCAATGGGCTTGTTCTTTCCTTTGTTGTCATTGTGATGTTGTTTGGGTTTACAGTTGACCCAACACTCCTTGGCTACATGACCCATCTTATGACATCTATAACATGCCTCTCTTGATTTATTCTATGGTCTTGCATGACTCCAATGACCCATCTTCCATTTTTAATAGGATACAATATAGCCATCATCACCACAGATGAACAAAACCTTCCTCTCACTCTTAGGGGATGACCGATAGAATCGAGTTATCAATCCAACGTCTTTGTAACTATCCTCTTTTCTCATTTTCAAGATACCTACACTCATGTGAACTGTGTCCATATAGGTAATATCTTTAGTAGTAGTCTCTATAGGAATCCTGACTATATCTTGCAACTTTCCTATGATAATACATATTTGACTTGTCCTATCTTAACACAACAAAAAGAAGTAGATTTTTGATGACATACCTTTCTTTGATGTCCTTTTTTTCTTTATGAAGTTTAACTCTTTTTCTCTTCAAGACTCTCCTTTCTCAGTTACGTTGATTCCTTCAAATCTTAGACTAGTTGTGTCAGTGGCCTTCCTTTGAGTCTTTTTTGGTTCCAACAGCTTCTTGGTGCTTTCATTCAACTTTCTTAGCTTATTATTTCCTTCTTTTATATTATTCAATTCATTCATTAATTGTCAGCTTTATTCATGCAACTTCATTTGGTATCTTACATAGCCAATTTTCCCATATTTTTTCATCAATGTCAAAAGGGGACATTATTGGAAATTTGGCTAGGTAGATAGTTTGGAGTTTTCATTTATGGAAACATATATTATATATTAAATCAACATATCATGAAGATGCAGTTTTAGGTTGAAGACTTTTAAAAAAAAAAAGTATCACAAAGATTATTTGTTAGCACAGACACAGTTTTGGTTGGCATGGTTCACACAAAAAGAATTTGCATGTGCACACTTACCTAGAGAAAGTACAAAGTGTTAGGATATCATATCTATGTGCACAAATCTTGAAGAGCAGAACAAACAAAGATATTGATGATTTAGTGATAACAGGTATATGAAGGGATAACAAGATGAAGATAAGGATAGAGGTATTTTAAGTTAAGGAATTATTTTTTAAACCAAAAAATTACTTAACCAATTAGGGATGACATCCTAGATGTTAACTCTAAGTGAGAAAAAATATGTTTTGCATTTTGAGGCACGTGTGAAGACATGAAGGCTGACATAGTAGAATAATATGGTATAAAGGACATTTTGAAATGCAAAGTTAAGTGTAAGTATTATGATTATAATACTATTTTTAAGTGATATGAATTTGATGTTAAAATAAGTAAGAGGTGGTACATATAAAGATTATATAGAGAGCTACAAAAGTCAAATAAGATATTGAAGATATCAACAATAGCAAGAGTTTTATTATATCTATGGTTTTTGTATACTATATATATATATCATTGTATATTGTATGTTTCGAAAATGGGTTCATAAATATATATATATATCATTGTATATTGTATGTTTGAAAAATGGGTTCATCTTGCATATGTTTTGTAATTTTAATAACAACTACTAATAGGGTTGAGGCTTCTAACAAGGTCAAGTCTTCTAACAAGGACACATACACTATATAGATGTAATAGATTCCTGACAGGGTCAATATCTTTCACAAGATACATTTGACTAGTTTTTCCTTGGCCAAGGTTTCCCTAGTTAACAAATAATGGTGTAATGAGATGCATTGATTTATTATTATTTTTAATTTTTAGTTTAATTACATATGTATTTTTAAAGATTGTAAAAGATATCCATAGTAGGGAAAAAGTTGTGAAATACTAGTTCACCCCTCCATCCCCCTCCTCTTAGTATTTCCTATTTATAGCGCCTTTATCATCTTGTGTTACACTCAATCTCACTATTACATGCTCTTGTTTCCATTTCATATCCTTGAATCCCTTGGTAAGCTTTTCATTTTTAGTTGTGAGTTTTGAGATTGCTTCTTCTAATTCTTCATAACCACTTTTCTCTTTGATATTTTCTATCAACCCTTGGTTTGTTGTCCTAAGTTTTTCATTAGCTTCTTTCTTTTGGATAAGGATTATCCCAACTTTTAAATTAGATCCTAAATATGCCAAGCACTTTATCAAGTTGTTTCTTTTACTCCATGGCTTTCATATGATCTTCCCTCAAGATGTCAGGATTGTAGCTATTATGGTCTAATCTTTGATACTAGTTGTTCAACCAACCATTACTAAGACAGGGGGGTGGATCAATATGCCCAATTCTACAAAATCTACTAGTTAATGTAGCTAGATTAAATAAAAACTTTTTCATTGGCACCTTTACTATTAATATAATAATAAAATCTATGCAATAAAACCATACAAGATTACATAAAGATGCATACATCAATGAAATATATATTTTTACTTGGAAACCCCTAGCATGATGGTGAAAACCACAATAAGCATGATATATCTGCTAGACCTTCCTTGTAAGTAAAAGGTTTCCATAAAGACTTACATTTATTCCTTCTAAGAACACATAATGTTATGAATGCATATAATATATAAGGAATATTACAAACTATCAAGACTACCTTGCTAGATGATTTTGATCTCTTTATGAGAGATACCTTGTGAGAGGATTTATAAGAATTATTACAAGTCTACCCTATTAAAGGCTTAAAAAAGTTACAATGATTAGAAAGAAAGAAAAAGTATAGATCTGAATACTTGGCACAACTTTCATGGTAGATCCTCTACAAAAAAATCTTTGAAGATGCTCTAATCTCCTTCCTCATTTCTAGCTTAGTGAACTTGCTCTATACTAGTCTATTGTTTCTCTTTCTTCATAATTATTTTGGTCTTCCTTTACAAATCTTTTCTCAACATTGTTACAAAAAAAAATTCTCAACCACACCACCATACTTTAAAATGAAGTCTGAGTGAACTTAAATCATGCTTAGTATTCACAAATAGAAACCCTAAAAGTTATCCTTCATAAAATGTAAATTTGAAATTTGAATCACATAGTGATCGTAGTCACAAGATACCTATGAATACCTATCTTTAGATGATTTTACCCATAGGCATACTTTTCCATTTGCAATTTTACTTGTAGACCTGATTCCTTGCATGGTTTGGCCACATTCCGTCACTTTTCTCTACATGCATGTCACATCACTCTTAGACCTTCTCTAGATTTTTCACATCAATAGTGATTGGGTCATGACCATCAAAATTCCACATTGTTCTTCTTTTCTTTGTCCATACTGGTAGCTAATCTACCAATGGTTGCACTTACAACACTTCAACTCTTTTTGTTAATTGGCTTCCAATCAATGATACTGTTTGATCACTTAATTAATACATAAGTTCTTTTCTCACCATTTTTCTCATTAATTATGCCAACATAGTTTAGTCCAATAAAATTATCTTGTCCACTTGTTTAGCTTGACAATTAGCTTTTTTACCATGGATGAAAACTTTATTCCTCTATCTCCAACATTGTTCACATAAAAAGTATTATGATCTTCTATATCATATTTGATTATTCTATTGATTTACAATTTAGGGTCCAGTTCCTTTATGCATTTACAGCCATTTTCTAGTAGTCCTATAATAATACTAATGATTTCCTTTATTATTTGTATCTCTTTATAATCTTCCAACCATAAATATTCTCCATGTATTCTGTATAACACAATTTTGATGAATTCTTTGTCAATTTTCTTCAGCATATGAGCAATATGAGCTAATCCATACTCATCATTTTGTAGTTTCTATTGACACCAAAGTATGCACCTTGGCTTGAATTATGACCCTCAAGAGACCTTGTGTAACATGGAAACAACCTCCAAGTATGGGACTTTTTCTTGAAGGTTGAATCTCTAAAGAAGGTCAACTTCCCTACAATGAGGATGCACCTAAACTACGTCTTTTAAGGAAAAGGGAGACAAAGATGATGAAATTAAAATGTTGAAATGGAAAGGTGATGCACCATATTGAAATTTGATTATTATCACCACCTATAAATGTACTACACATTAATAGAATATCAAACTCCACAATTCTAAACTCCAATCTATCTCCAAAGGATTTGTATGTAGGTTAGAAACTAAGAAAATTATGAAAGGAAGAATAACTTCACAATACAACATTTAGTAGCATAATAAACACAACCTAAAAACTAAGAACATAGGAAAGAACATCCAACACAAGGTAGAAATCTGTACAAGATAGCTCAAATGAAAAAATAGGTAAAACACACATTTTATTAATGGTATGCAAAATTAATATAGTTGTAGAGCATAAGGCTACTACAAAAATACAATAGAGAAGAACCTAAAAAAATATGTGCAAAGTTTCCTTTTACAGAGATCTTCCATAACTCAATTACAACAATATAGCTTAAACTCCCACGAATGGGAGTTAAGATTAAAGAGTGTAAACCAAGAAAGAAATTTAAAAAATTAGATTTTGTACATACTCATGAAGTGACATAAAATGGGCTAATAAATGTTCCCATGTTGAGAAGATCATGCCTATACCTTTTGCAAGTGGAAACAAAGAAAATATAACCACTTACGTCACCTAAAAAAGCCAAAAAAAAATGTAGTTCAACAATAAATATTTAGCTCTCGGGTCAAGTTATAGTTAGCAAAAAAACTATGTAGAGCACAAAACTGCAATGCAGTTTCATCTTGTGCACCATCACAATGCTCAAATTCCTCATGGAAAACTAACTCACAATGCTATGTGAAGTATAAAAATACACCAATTGCAACATTTTAGCATGAAAACATATTGCAAAAAATGATCCTGCGATGTTGTGCATCACAAGGTCACAACTTTAGGGCATTGAATGAGAAAAAACCTTCTCATTTGATGAGAAAATCCTTCAACATGCAACTTCTTCAACACATGAAACTACACTATATCACAAGATTGCAATCCAAAAGCTCCTATCTTCAATATGCCTTGTGATCCTCCACGAGCATGAAATTGCACCATGGTTTTCAAGCTAGAAATGTTGAATCAATAGAAAAGTGTTCATTTGGCATTAGTCTCATTCAATGAAGCTCTTACAACACACAAAATTGTATTGTGATTTTCTGCACCTAAGAATGCTCAAAACAACATAATTGTTTCTTGCCAAAAAACTATAGAGCCTATCACATGAAAGATGTCTCTGATCAATTATATGAAAAGTGATAATAGTTACAAAAAAATTCAATGGTTCCTTTCCTTTGGAAATTTTTTTGTATCCTAGATTTATTTCTTCACAGTCAATTTCAATTTTTTTTACTTTGGATATATCCATTCACATCCTTAGTCAATAATATTTCATTTGGTATACTTGATGGGGCTTTTGATCTAGCTAAGTCCTTTGGCTTCAATGAGAACAACCTATATTAAGGATCCTCTTCATTTGATTAGGTAATCAACATATTCCTATGCACCATAATGTTCTCTTAGGTTCTATGTCCCTAATTATATACTTACTTTCTTACTTGGTGGATGAAGTGTCTATGTCATATGTACAAGGCTCTTTAGTTGTAGTTGTGTCTTCTTCCTTTTCAACTCATATTTTCCTCATTTCCTTTCTATTTAATCTTTGTTTCTAATCCTTTTTCATTTTCCTTTCTAATCATTATCGGTAGATTATTGATACTGATAGTTATAGGAAGAATGTTCATATGTTGAACACATATAACATGGTAATCCAAGTGATCTCCAAGATTGAGTAACCCCTCACATGCATTCAATATTCAAGGACCCTAGCTTTCCACATTTATAGCATTTCATAAAATCACTACCTTCAATTTCCTGATAGTACATAATTTTTCTGGTTATCGATGATCTAAATTTACAAGAATTGCCTTTTTGATCATATCGATTTCATTTGTACCAATACCCATTGAAATTATTTTCAACTATCTTGTTGCTAGTTCCTTACCTCCGCTCTTGAGCTCTATGACTGAATGTGTTGCATTTATAGAAGTAACCATTGGATGATACTCTTTTTGCACTCATCTCTTTAAATTCAAAAAACATTTTGTTTGTGTCTATACTCACCATAATAATGAAAAATAGGATGGCAGTTCATCTTACCTATTTCATCATCTTTAGACATTGGTTCTTCAAAGTTTAATGATTATTGTTTCTTCTTGGTGTTGCTTCCAATAAATCCTAAATTGGTAGTATCTAATCATTCCTATTGTTTCATCAATAGTTTATCATATTCAGGCATACTTCCTTCAAACTTTGTAAGTCTATTACTTATTTCCTTTTCAAATTTTAATTCATTAACTAGGTCATCATTTTCCATGTTTAGTCTTTGATTTTCCATTTCTAGATGTTGAGTTATCTTATTGATTATGTTTATAAGATCATTTGGTTCCTAAATTTCATTTTGTTGTCTTTCCATGACCAAGTCTTTTCCAATAATTTTCTCTAAAACATCTTGATACTTCAATTCAACATCATCTTTGTCATTTTTAATAGTTCTTACTCTATCCAATACTTTAGTTATTTTGATGGTTTGACTTTCATAGTCCTTTTTCATCAAGTTCAACTTTTTCCACAACTCTTTGTTCTTTTCTAGTGAATCACCATTTTCCTCTACTACTTCCTCTACTGCAACATCAACTTCCTCAGAGTTGACATTTCCCTTCGATAACTTTTCCAAATCATCAAGACACATTTGAATCTTTTCAATTATTTCTTTCCTTTTTGCAAATAATGCTCTCAACTTTTCCTTAACTCAAATATTTGTTCATTTTCATGCTCTAAGGCTTCTTCCAATTCCTTATGATACTTGTAGCTTACCATTGTTACCTTGTGGCAACTGATCAAGAAAGTAGTGTACACTCACCATCTATCTTTGCTAGAGTTTATGGAAAGGTTGAGCATTAATTAGGGGTTTTGGGGTGGCATCCCCCCAATATAGTCAGGGGTGATAGCCGACGACCATTGAGGGTTTCAAGGTGATAGCTCTTGAATTTTTTTAATTTTTTATTTTGGGGGTGGGGGGTTGGGGGGGCGGGCTAGTTTATCAACTATTTACCTAGGGGCTGACATGTAATTATTCTAACCCTAATTTCATCAGTGACATTTTTTTAAAATATAAAATAGCTTAGGTTTAGGGATTTCATAGTGTGTGAAAAGATAGTATTTTCTTGTAGCAATATTGAGTTGGGAGGGATTATAAATTATAATCAGGTTGTAATAAAATAATAATAAGAATATTGCACTCACCAATAGTGGTTATAGCCCAGGGATTGGGTGAACCACTTTAAATCTTTGTGTCTTGTGTTCTCTTTTGTGTGCTTTTTTTAATTTTAAAATATTGGATATATTTACACTTTATTATTATTATTTATTTTAACACAAAAGACTATGGTCTATATATTTGTATTTAATTATTATTTTTTCTCATTAATCCTAACAACCAATGGCCTAGACCTAATCAAGTTGTTAAGATTCCTTCCAAGAATGAAATGCTCATATACCTATTGTTGGTAAGTTGTAGGTGAGGTACTTAAGGGGGGATGAATCAAAACCCTTTAGTTTTAAATTCTTAATTACCTTTTAAGCCTTAAATTGATAAACTATCAAATATGTAGACAATGATATCTCTTTTTGTAACTAATAGCATTACTGATAGATTTTGTGTTCATATAATTTACTACAATGTAAAGTGAAGTTACTAAAAAAAACATTAAAATTCATGAACTTATAACAAAATGTTTTAGTCTAAAAGAAAACCCTTGGTCAGAGGGAAAAATTATGGTGGGGATAGTACCCACAAGTCATCACTGTAGTAATAAGGTGCCCTATTAAGTGCTTATACTAATGTCATCTTCTGAATGACTACACTCTATTAAAAATATCTAATACCTTATTAGGATTATCAACAACCCTATTAAAGACTACTTTGTTAAGAGATTTAATCCCATTAATCTAGTGTTCACCCTATTGAATGATTTTCAATAGCAAGAACTTCTAAATCCTATTAAAGACCACCTTGTTAAAGGATTTAGAAATCTTTCCGACAAAATCATTAACTATAAATAACAAGATTTGACATGTACTATCCTTTCTCCTCTACTCGATAGTTCCTCTTTTCTTGTCATTGTCTTTTCTGTTATCCGATAACTTGCTATACTATTCCATGATTCCTTTTTCTGATATCTAATCATTGTTCCATACATATGTAAAACTTTCTCAAGAATTTATTCTTCACTTTCTCTCTCTTTTCATTTTCTTCTTTACTAAAATATTTTTTGTTCTATTTCATGACCTAATTAGTATTTCTTAATGTTTTTATTGATTTTTTTAAACCTTTTCTTTTAGCTTTACTGATAATATTCTTTATTGTTGATATAATATTTAAGGGTTCCAATATCACTCCATTCTTTTCAATAACTCTACCAATTCTCCAACAACACTTCCTAAACCAATAGAATCCTTATGTTTAACTTAGCCTTTTTAACTTTTTGTCTTTTTTCCAGCAATGTAAACCTTCAAAACATTTACAATAGGGTTCTAGTATTTTTTCAAGTTAACACTAATTGATCCTCTTAAAAAATCTTATTTTTTAGGGCATGAATCTTGAGGGAGGATCTAACCACCTAGGTCCTCCCTCAAATCTAAAGAAGTTGGAATATAAAAAGTTAAGTTATGAAATTTTAGAATTGTGTTCATGGATAAGTGCAGATATGATATCCATGTCCATTGAAGTTTATGAAATCTACAATTCATTTGGTAAAGACTGGTAAGTAGACCAGTGTATAGAAATATTGATAGAAATAGTTTGTAGCATATTGGATATATCTAATTAGTGAAGTATAATTGACATTAGTGAGCTTGGATCATGGTTGAAGAAAGTTCATGATGCTATATTTACAATAGAAAATCTTGGAGATCATTTTGGAAAGGTCACTAAAGTGAAACATGCTATGTATTTTATTAGCATCCAATTGTGCTGAGGAAACTTATTGATATTCATTGAAAAAAGTATTAATTATATTTCAGCATGTAGGAACTTGAATGTAGTAATTGTAGTAGTGCTTAAGAAGGAATGCATGTCTTAATATGATCTTATGTGATTAAAGGTACATTAGGGAAGCTCTAATAGGTTGACCTAATTGGTTTCTTAGAAAGGATATATAAAAATGATATTTTGTTTGGATGTAAGGTACCATGTATCATCTATATAATGTATGTGGTTAGTTGATGCAAGCTTAAAGGATGTATGATTAAAAAAGAGTGGAGACTGAGTTGGATGATGATATTGAGTTTCAAAGGAACTAATTTGGCAAGTTGCATATCAATTAGTTCACTTATTTTGGATATGTTATCTTAAAGTTTTGATATTTATAATGGCTAGAGAAATTTGGATAGTGGGTCTAGTTGTTTCTCTATTAACCTTTAATAGGGTTAGAACCTTTTAACAAGGGTTCACGATCCCCTAACATAAATTTTTCCTCTAACAAGGATTGTTGTACAAAATGCATTGTAATTGGGTCCTAACAAGATCACATCCTTTTGCAAGGAACATATATATTAGTACACTATCTTTTAGGTGCCATCCCCATCAAGATTTTCTCTCTAATCAAGGTTTCTAATTATCTTACAATGTATATATTTCTCTTATTGTGCATCATTATTTTAATTTTTGGAATGGGATTTTATTAGTTTGGATTTAAGTTTAATTTCTCACAACTGATTCACCCCCTCCCACCCCACCTAGTTGTGTGTGGACTTGACTTCTTAACAATTGACATTAGAGCATCAGGTCCTCTTTGAGAAGGAAGATTTACATCTTGAGGAGATCTAGGGCTTATAGGAAGGAAAGTCTAAAGTTTGATAGAGAGAACTATGACTATTGGAAGGATAAGATGTAGATGCACTTTATCAGTATGGGGATTGACTACTGGTTGATTACAAAGACATAGGTTAATATAAAGAAAGAGAACAATCTACTTTCATGCACATATGAGGAAAATAAAATACTCTAGTATAATATAATTGTAATGGAAGCACTGATTACTACACTTTCAAAAGCTAAATTCATTGAGGTAAAAGGTCTTGAACTTGCTTATGATATTTGGTTTAGATTAGATAAATTGTATGAAGGTGATGAGCATACAAAGAAAACAAAGTTACAAAATTAGAAATATAAGTTAGAGAGTGCTAAGATGCAATAAGATGAATCTGTTAAGGTCATATGTACAAAGAATTACTAAGATTTCTATAGGTATAAAAAGCTCTGGAGGAACTATATCAAAAGATGAAGTTTGCTATAAGATTCTAAATTCCTTAACTCCTTATAATAACAAGGTAAATGATCTTGATTAAGTTATTCCTCTAATACAAGATTTTAATAGAGAAAAATTGATTGGGAAATTGCAAGCTTCTAAGACTAGTAGATTGATCTAGATGAATTTCCTAGAGTTGAGACTACTTTCAAAGCTAACATACATAATGATAAAAGAATACCAACAAGAAGTGCGAGCACTAGTGGATACTACATAAGAGATTGGGTAGATACTTAGGAGGAAGACAATAAAATTGATGAACTTGTTTCACTAATTGAAAAAAGAGAACCTAAAGGTAAGATACCTGGTTTTGTTTGTTGGCATTGGAAGGAATATCGTTATTTTTATTATAGATGACTAGAAAGAGTATCAAATGATAAACCTAGAAGACCATGCAAATCAAAGATTCCTATGGATTATTTATATGTGAGTGATGATGAACTGAAGTTAAAGAGATTAACTTTTTAGATAGTGATGATGAAGATGAAATTGGATTTGTTGTTATAAAAGAAGAAAGTCTCATTAAGGAAGAAAAGGCATTTTTTTCATATGTTGAGATAAATAAGTTTGATTGGATAATAGACAATGAATGTTGATATCACATGATAGGTGACATAGATAAATTTGTTGAGTTTAATAGAAATGATGGTGGTGTAGTCAAAGTTACTAAAATGCACCTTGTCTTAAGGGAAAAAAATCCTTTACTCTTTATATTGAGACTAACACCAAGGATATATACTTTGTTGATGGTTTAAAACCTAACTTGTTAAGTGTTGTACATCTTGTTGAAATGAGACATCATCTACAATTCACTAAGAATAGATGTACAATCAAACATAAGCATAGAAAATATATTCACACATGTATAAGAACTAGAGGTAATGTTTTTCAATTAAATCCTATTGAGATCAATTGTTTTGTTCTAAAAGTGGATGATAGTTGGTAATGGCATATAATATTTTATCACATAAACTTTGATAAAATTGTGAAGGTAAGTAACTCAAATTTTGTAACTTGGATTTACCAAAGATTGCACAAAACCCTCTAATATGATGTGTAACTAATGTTTAATGGCTAAACAAAATAAAATTACTTTTCCCAGTATGGAAACCATTCATACCAAATTTATGTGTTCCTACAAAAACTAAACCTTTCCATGGTGAGAGGTATTTCATTCTTTTCATTGATGATTACACTAGTATGTTGTGGGCTACATTCTTAAGGGAGAAATTTGAGGCAAAAGTTGAAAAATGAATCCACTATGAGAATTAAATGTCTAAGGTTTGACAGAGGTGGATAATGTAATTCTAGTCAATTCAATACTTTTTATGAGGATAATAGAATTTTTAGGAAAGTTTCAACACCTAAGAGTCCACAATAGAAGGGATGATAAAAAGAAGGAATATGATAATAAGTAAAGCATCTAAAGTGATGTTTCTAGAAGGTAAAGTAGCACATGTTCATTGGAGAGAAGTAGTTACCACTACAATATGCACTATGAACAAAGTTCAAATGAGGAAAGTAATATGTAAGACCCCTTATAAATTATGGTTCGGTCATACCCATATAGTAAAGTATTTCATAATTTTTAGAAGTAAGTGATATATTAAAAGAGAAGATGATATGGGGAAGTTTTATCCTAGAAGTGATTAGGATATTTTTATTGGTTATTCTACTAAGAGTAAGGCATATAGATGCTATAATATAAGGTTGAAGAAGATTCTCGAGAGTGCAAATGTTAGAAGATGAAAGATTAGGTTCAAGAGAGAACACTAGATGATGACTGATGACAATTCAAATCAGGCTAGTACAAGTCAATGACTTGTAATAAATTAGAAAACAAAACAACAAAAATTCTTTGAATTGGATAATGAAATTTATGTATATAGATTGAAGAACTTGGAGAAGAATAGAAAAAACCTATTTTTTTTGCAACATAAAGGAACATATATAATAGTACACTATCTTGTGGGTGTCATCCTCACTAGGGATTTCCCTTTGATCAAGGGCTTTCCTAGAAGACAAATCATTGTGTATGGTGTATGAATTTCTATTATTGTGCATCATTAGTTTAATTATCAGAGTTGGAATTAATTGGTTCATAATGCTGCATAATGAGGCTTCCTAATGATTAATAGTTCATAATGCACAACACATGGTGAAGGTTTTACAATTGGAATTGTAAGCAAAATGGATTTAAACATTCTAGAGAAAATTCCATAGTTAAGTGCGCTCAAGCTATAGTAGTATTAGGATGGGTGTTGAGATAATAGTTGTTACACACATTGCATAATATTATTATATTGTATTATTTTATTATGTAATGTTACACCTAGGAGCATCTAGATGGAAGTGCAACATGTAAAGATTCCCATGGGATATACTTGATGAGTTATATTGTAACATTATGGTAATATTTGATGTAATTATTTAATATTGGAGAAAATAATTAAATTTCCAATATTAAATGTGGGGTTAATGGGTTAGGTAGGACATGGTTAATGTAATATCACTTTGTGGTTTTGTGTGACTTGCTACTATATAAGGAACCACAAGGGTAGTTGTTGTTGTTGGAAATATAAGAGGAGTAACTAAGAGGGGAGGGGTGAATCAAGTACCACAAAAACAAATTCCAGATCCCTTAGATGTCAATACAAATCAAAACCAAACTTTGTTGAAACTGCTATAACTTAGTTAGCATTGAATCACTTGACAAACACTAAGAATTATTGTAACTCAGTAAGCACTCAAATGTTACTTCTTTAGATGTTTAATATGATTAACCAAAATTAATTTAGTTACAAAAATAGAAAGCAAATAACATGAACACATATGACACTAGGTTTTAATGTGGAAACCTAATTTGGGAAAACAACCAATTGCAGTTAGCTACTTATTTTCACCCTTCTAAAGTGAGCCCTGTTAGGATCCAACCCTGTTAAAGGTTACAAAAAAAACTGTTAGGTGTGACCATGTTAAATGATTTAATCACCATATTAGGAGTGGCCTTGTTAGAGGTCTTTAGACACTTTAATCTAGAAATGCCACCATGTTAGAGGATTTGGAAAATAGTTTTTAAGCTAACTCTGTTAAGAGATTTGATACACTACTACCATTATTAGAGAGTAACAATGATATAATCTGATTAGTGATGCAACTATATTGCTAATTTTAGATCTCTATTCTGGCTTGAATACTTGATCCTCCTTGATGAGATAAAACTTTGTAGCTCAGTCAACTCAAGATACTATGCTATCCTTCTAATTCGCTTCCTTGGTTTATCTTTTTAATCCCATGCTTCTCATATTCAATCCCACAACTTGTCCTTATACTTATATCTTTTTCCTTGTCAAGTCAGCTTGAATACAATTACAAATATTCAATATTCATCCCTTAAGTTGGCCATATTTAACATATAAATTCATCAAACTAAATATGTTAATTCAAGATAATCCTTCGTTAGCCAGCCCAGCTTAGTCAACACTAATTTAGAAAAGATTTTCTTCAGACTCCCTTTGTTAACCACGTGAACTCGATTAACCTTGCATCCTAAATTAGATTCCTTTGGTAATTGAGTGAGCTTGGTTAACACGTGTTCCATGCCAACTTCTCTTTGGTGCCTAAGTGAGCTTGGTAGACATTGTCTTCCTGCAAACTTTCTTTGGTGCTTGAGTGAGCTCGACATATACTATCTTTGAACTTGGTTTACTATGGAATGCTCAATAGATATTGGAAACTATCTTCATTGTCTGGGTGAGCTCAATAGACAGTGATTGGTAAAGTCTTGACATTTTGTGTAACATCATAGATAATATACAATTGAATAATTATTTTCAACAATCTCCCTCTTTGGCATTGATGGAAACACAACATGTAATAATACAATGAAATTTTTAGAGAAAAATAAAAGTGAGGATAATATCCTTAGTTTCATTCTGGTTCTCATAGATGAGAACTCCCTTTGTCAGTGTGAACTCCTTTTGACATCAATCTCTCCCTCTGGAATGATTTTCTAATTAATCTAATTATAGTGACTACAATATCAAACTCTCCCTCTTTGTCTAACTTGACAACAAATTTTGATATATCATGTGAAAACATAAATTTCATAGTAAAATATTCTTATTAAATTTCTTTGATGTATGAAAGAACTCTCCCTCTCTAACATCTTATGCCAAAGATGAATTTAGTGAACTTCTATGTACTTGATGTACTGATTCAAATGCAATCTTCCCTTTATAATACTACATCAACTTGACTGATTTTCAACATGCTTCGTTGATGCATCACTAAAATTTGATAAGTGAGCTTTAGACAAGGGAATCACCCCTATCTTACCTCTTAGATACAAAAATGCATCCTTGGGTAATCTCTTGGTGAATGTGTGTGCAATCTATTCTTTTGTATTCACATATTAGAATCTTACTTCCTTATCTTGCACCAATTCTCTTGGGTAAAAGCACAGATCCGTGTCACCGTTTGTGATACAAAAACCTATTTTGGTCAAATCTCATTTCTCTATCAAAACTCAATTTTTTTCAAAAACTAAAAATACTCTTTTATAGATCTCAGATTCAATATCATCATTATATAAATTTTTGAGTGCTTTGATTAGTTATAATATGTTATAATCTCAAAATATTATAAGTTGATATTTCAACATTTCAGAAGATGCTCCCTCAAAAAAGAAAAAAAATGGTAAATCATTTTAAAAAAATAAAGAAATTATATTTATCACTAGAGGAGAGAATCCACTTCATGAATATGTAATTTGTTTTCAAGAAGGTATAGATTTGATAGGGAAGTTTTTATAGGAGGAAAAAACTATTGGATTCTAACAAGGTCAAACTTGAGTACTTATAACAAAGAAAATATACATCAAAAATAATTATTTCTTTTTTTGTTCACTAGCTATACATGTCATCTATAAAATATTTTCAAATCAGAAAAAAAAAAAAAGATGATTTGCACATACTTGTTTGATGGGAACTACATCCTATATTTTTTACAGTTAAAAAAGGGACTTCAAAATAAAATAAAATGAATAAATTCTTTGTCAAAAAAATTATAAAAACTATAGGCATAAAACTCATACAATTCTACACATTTCATCAATTTACATCATCTTCATATTTTAAACACAAATACAATTTTTTTTGTCATTAATGTTGAACTCTCACATTCTGATATCACATTTCTTTATAAAAGGTGACACAGGTTTGTGCTTTTACCTTCTTAAGAAATTATACTTAATTGCAATGTGCTTGGTTTTGGTATGCATCACAGGATTCTTGGAAATGTTAATTTCACTAGGGTTATCATAGAAAATAAAAACTAGATATTTAATCTCTTCCTTCATACTTGTCAAAAGTTGTTTGAACCAAACAATATTTAAAAAATTGACCGTTGTAACAACATATTTTGCTTCTTCTATTGACTGATAGATACAATTTTGCTTCTTTCTTGTCCAATATACTAGCCTCTTTCTAAGAAATAATGCTCCACCACTAGTTCTCTTCCTATCATCAATGCTTCCTGCCCAATCAAAATTAGTGAATTCTTTCAATTCAAAGTTGCCTAATTTTTTATACCACAAACCATAATCTTCAATACCCTTCACATACCTCATGATTCTTTTGATTTCCATCATATGCTTTTATTTTGGATTAGCAAAGAATCTTGCCACTATTCCATTTGCTAATGCTATATCAAGTCTTGTATGCACCACATACTAAAGTTTTCCAATCATTGATCTGTATGTAGTCTGATCTACTTGTTTTGAATCATCATCTTTGGAAAGATTATGTCTAGAAGACATAGGTGTTGGAACTAGCCTAGAATCCTCCATTCCAAACTTCCTTGGTATCTCCTTGATGTATTTTGATAGAGTAATATAGATACCATCCTTCTTCTATTAAATCTACAAGACAACAAAGAAAGTGATCTCTCCAAACATTGAAATCTCAAATTCCTTACTCATTTATTCAGAAAAAGATTTGCATAAATCATCATTTCTAGTAAACAATGTATCACCCAAAAAGATTTATGCCAACACGATCTTCTTATTTGGTCCTTCTTTGATGTATAGGTTGTTGTTAGTATTAGTTCTTTTAAAACCAATTTTTATGAGATACTTGTGTAATCTCTCGTACCATGCTTTGGGGGCTTGTTTGAGACCATACAAAGCTTTGTGTAGTCTAAAAACCATGTCCCTTTCTCTAGGATCAATGAAACCTTTAGGTTGCTCAATATAGACTTCCTCTTCTAAGATTCCATTTAGGAATGCTTATTTCACATCCATTTGATATACTATGAATTCTTTGTGTGCTGCATATGGAAGGAGTGTTCTAACACCTCTAAGTCTAGCAATAGGAGAAAAAGTTTATCCATAGTTAATACCTTCCTCTTGAGCATAGCCCTTATAAACTAGCCTTGCCTTATTTCTTGAAACTTCTTCATACTCATTCAAATTATTTTTGAATACCCATTTGATTCCAATTACAATATTATCCTTGGATCTAGGAACAAGAGTCCAAGTCTTATTCATTTCAATTTGATCAATTTCTTCATTCATAGATTCAATCTAACTTTCATTCTCTAATGCATCTTTTACATATCTATGTTCAAATTTAGTAAGAAAACATGTACCTTTTAACTTTTTCCTTATCATTGTACCAATTGACTGATCTCCAATTATTTTTTTGGGTGCATGATGCCTTCTAACATTTCCAGCAAGTTTGGGATCCTTCTTTATGAAATCACTAGGTTCACCATGATCTTTTATTTCATGCTCATGTCCCACTATCTATGACTTGGGTCCATTAGATTGTGACTTAGTTTCCTCTTGCTAAAACTTGGGTCCTTCTAATGACTCAGGTTGCACTTGCTGCAACTTGGGTTGAACTAGAGATTTTGGGGAGTCAGGTGTTGAAGGCTGTTGATTCCCACTTTTTTGAACATTAGGAATAGTATCAGGCTCATAGTAAACAAATTTTTTGTAGTCTTCAAGTACCTTACTACTTTGTTCTTTGTTCTTTGCTCTTTTCTGCAAACTCATCAATCTTCACATGTGCACTTTCCATAACTTTATGAGTTGATAGATTCAAGAATTTATAAGCTTTTCTCTTATTGGAATATCCCAGAAATATTTCTTCACCACTTTTGATATCAAATTTTCCTTTTCTAGACTCCTTCAAAATATAGCATTTACTGCCAAATACTTTGAACACACGTTGGGTTTATAACCATACCATAATTAAAAATTTGTTTGATTTGAATCCTTCTTCTAGTAAACTCAATTCAAGGTATGAATTACAGTGTTGATTGATTCCTTCTAGCATTTAATAGCAGCATTATTTTCTTTCATGAGGGTTCTTGCACAATCCATGATTGATCTATTCCTTCTTTCATCACTGCCAGTCTGCTAAGGTGTGCCACATGCATACATTTGTCTTTTGATTACTCTCTCATTACATAATTCATTGAATTCATTAGAAATTGATTCTCCTCCTCTATCTGATCTTAAACATTTTAGTTTCTTTCCCATTTCTTTATCCACTCTAGCCAAATACCATTTGAACTTTTGAAAACCTTCTGATTTATCCTTCAAATACATAATAGTCATCATTCTTGAATAATCATCAATAAATAAAACAAAATACTTATCTCCTTTGTAGCTTTTTATGTCAATATGTCCACAAAGGTCTATATGGACTAGTTCTAATACTTCTTCAAAATGATAGTTTTTTCTTCTAAAACTTGTCTTATCCATCTTTGCAATTTGACAATTCTTGCACATGCCCATGTCAGGTTTCTTTAGGCCTGGAATGCCTCTAACCCTTTTGTTCTTGCTTATGTTTATTAGGTTATCAAAATTGATATGATATAACCTCTTATGCCATAACCAAATATCTTCTACTTGAGTAATGAAACTTGAACTTCCATTAAGATCTAGGTAGAATAGGTTACCTTTTGTTTGCTTGTCAGTCCCAACTAGATTTCTTTTCCCATATAGTAGATTGACCTTTTCATTCATGAATTCTACCTTGAATATAATTTTATTCAATTGAGCCACACTAAGTAGATTATGCTTTAGTCCTTCAACCCAATAAGAATTATCACATCTGAGATCATTTGTTAGTGCAATACAATCTTTACCTTTCACATAACATGGTTCATCATTGCCAAATCTAACACTTCCGGCATCATAGTATACTAAGTTCTCAAATTTAGATTTCTCACCAGTCATATGGTGAGAACAACCACTATCACTAATACATGTATCACTCTTACTAATATGTGAGATAAGTGCCATTTTATCATTCTCATTATCTAATTCATCCTTAACAACAATGTAGACCATTTCATCTTCTTCTTCACTACTTTTAGAATCTTTACTAATGTAACAAGATTTTTTACCTTTTTCTTTGTAGTTCTTGTAGATTTTGAAGTCCTTCTTTCCCTTGTACTTGTAATTCTTCTTTTCTTCTTTTCCTTCTCTATTTGAAGACCTTGCAACAATGTGACCAACCTCTTCACAAGAAAAGAAGATCATAGGAATTTTTCCTTTGTACTTCTCTTTGCCCTTGGGAAATCTTCTTGCAAGTAATGATTCAATGACTTCAAGATCTTCATCAAAACCATCTTTATCTTCACTATTATATTTCCTTTTAGATTTTTCAACTTTCATATTGAGTGATAGCTTGGCTTGAAATGCAGATTCAAGGTTGCTAGTCCTAGGAACATAATTGTCATAGTTATCTAGCTCAAATGCTATCAATCTTCCCACTACTACATCCAATGTTATATCATTCTTGGAATTTCATCTCATATTTTGAATTTTTGATACTCTAATGATAGATATATGAAGAAGTGTTTTGAGAACCTTTCTTACCATAGTTTTATCTTCGATATTTCCTCCTAAAGCTCTGATTGCACACACATTGGCTTTCATTCTTTCGCTATATTTTGCAATATTATCATCTTCTCTCATCCTCATTTGATCAAATCAACCTCTAAGAATTTATTCCTAGGCTCTTCTTACATTATCATCTCCTCCATAGATGTCCTTCAACTTGATCCACATCTCATGAGAAGTAGCACAATATTTGACTTGATCAAATTCAACATAGCTAAGAGTTGAAGAAATATCAATCATCATAATGTTATGATTCCTCTTTCTCATAATTCCTTCAACAATCATAATTCTAGTAGGTACCACATACTTGGCATCTAGGTACTTTAGCCCTAAGTCTCTGATAGTTTCCAAATGAAATATCATGGTTTCCTACCATGCCTTGAAGTTATCTCTATTCAACTTAGGGATCTCCCTTTTGTAAGACATCATGATCTTTAGCTTAGGTCCTTGAAACCTTCTCTACAAGAAACAAAATCTTTGATATCAATTGTTGGAAATATAAGAGGAGTAATTGAGAGGGGAGGGGTGAATCAGTTACCACAAAAATAAATCCCAGATCCCTTAGATGCCATTACAAATCAAAACCAAACTTCGTTGAAACTATTATAACTCGATTAGCATTGAATCACTCAAAAAACATTAACAATTATTGTATCTCGATAAGCACTAAAAAATTACTTCTTTAGATGTTTAATATGATTAACCACAATTAACTTAGTTGTAGAAATAGAAAGAAAATAACATGAACACATATAACACCAAAATTTAATGTGGAAACTCAATTTGGGAAAAATTTCCAAGTGCAAAAAGTTACTATTTTTCATTCTTGTGAAGTGAGCCTTGTTAGGAGCCAACCCTGTTAAAGGTTAAAAAATGCACTGTTAGATGTGACCCTTTTAAAGGATTTAATCACCCTATTAGGAGTGGCCTTGTTAGAGGTCTTTAGACACTTCAATCTAGAAATGCCACCTTGTTAGAGGATTTCGAAAATAGTTGTTAAGCTAACTATGTTAAGAGATTTGATACACTGCTACAATTATTAGAGAGTAACAATGATACAACTTGATTGGTGATGCAACTGTATTGCTGATTTTAGATCTTTGTTTTGGCTTGAATACTTGATCCTCCTTGATTAGATAAAACTTTGCAACTCGGTCAACTCAAGATACTCTGCTATCCTTCCAATTTTCTTTCTTGGTTTACTTTTGAATCCATGCTTGTCATATTCAATCCCACAACTTAACCTTATATTATATATTTTTCCTTGTCAATTTGGCTTGAATAACTTGCACATATTCAATATTCATCCCTTAAGTCAGCTAGACTTAATAAATAAATTCATCAAACTAAATATGTTGATTCAAGAAAATCCTTCATTAGCCGACCCAACTCGGTCAACACTAACTCAGAAAAGACTTTCTTCAGACTCCCTTTGTTAACCATGTGAACTTGGTTAACACTGCATCCTAAACTAAATTCCTTTGGTAATCGAGTGAGCTTTGTTAATATTGGTTCTATGCCAACTTCTCTTTAGTGCTTGAGTGAACTCGGTAGACACTATCTTCCTACAAACTTTCTTTGGTGCTTGAGTGAACTTGACACATATTGTCTCTGAACTTGGCTTACTCTGAAATATTTAACAGACACTAAAAACTATCTTCATCGCTTGAGTGAGCTCAATAGACACTGACTGGTAAAGTGTTGATATTTTGTATAACGTCAAAAACAATATACAATTGAAAATTTGTTTTCAACCATTGAATGAGAAGGAAAAAAGGCAAAAAACAAGAGTCAAGAAAGGCAAGGCTTGACAAGTTAGCCAAGGGAGCATTTATGAAGGTCAAAAACATGACAAGGGATGTGTGGATTCATGCTTGTTTCCATGGATTTTTCTTGGTTGTGGCTATGGCTTTGAAGGCTTAAAAGGTTATACTACAATGGTATTTTTGCTAAATAATTCATGGTGATTGATACATTTGGAGGTTGGCTTTTTCCTAGAATGAGGGTTTCCTAGGGTATGTCTTGTGTCACATTTTTGTGTGTATGTTGTCTATTCTCTTGTGTGTGAATTTTAATTACATATTTATTTCAAAACTATTATGGGCTATGTAGAAGTAGTTATATTTTTTGTTACCAGTTTCCTTACAAATGGTATCAAAGATATGGTTTTGTTATTGTAATCCTAGATTGTATCCATGGGAATGTATGTGAGGACAAAAGAAAGGGCAAGATATGTGGTCTTATAGGTTGTTTATTGTAGACCTTAGGATTTTGGGGCATGTGAAATTGTCAGTCAAATAGATTTTTGGATGTTTTATTTAAATGAGGATTTTAGGGGGAGCTTCAAGAAATGACCTCCTATGCAAAAACAAACCTCAACATTAGATCCGGATCAATGTTTTCATAACTTTTATATATAACATGCCCAAGTCTAGCCATGTTTAGAGAAAATGTAAAATTTTATTAGTTTCAGCCCTTGACGACTGTCAAATTTAATCCTGTTGGCATTTTTTCACATAAAAAATATTTAAAAGTGAAAAATCATAGTGAAAATTATAAAAAGTCTGTCTTGGTAAAACAACCATAATTTTCTCTTAGAATATCAGATTTTGGACTTCTTATAGTTGTTGAAAAGCTAATTTAGAGAACTACAACTTGGTATTGATCTTGTTTTAGTTTCTTGGTATTGAGTACATTGACCGTGTGTTGGAAATTTCATGATATTGCTATGTTGCATTTGAAGTTGACATGGATTGATCATTCATAGGTGTTCATGGATACTTAGAGATGGTGATGATGCTAATTTCTCTTGGATTAGAGAAGTATTTGTTGGGATAGTTGTTTGATTTCAGAAAGAAGTTTGAGGGGCATTCACCTGATATGGACTTGAGAAGTCTTGGTTGGAGACTTGTATATCTTGATGAACATTCTCAATCCCCACTCTTGGTCTACTTAGCAGTTTAGTAATTGAGAGGTATAGCTCATTATTTCTCTTAGGTGCATTATTTTTATATTTTTCTTTCATGGATATGGATCTTGAACTATGGTACATGAGTTTTTTCTAGAGGGTTCATTTGAGAGATGGTTTAGCATTGGTTATCTCCATGTGCATATGTTTTTTAGTGCTAGATGAGTTTTGGAAATGGTTTTATATTGAACATATTCCTTGGATTAAAAATGGTTACTCCTTGGTTTAGGAATGTTTTATGAGTTTGATCTTTTTGTGAGAGGCTTACACCCATGATTAGTTATATGGTATGGTTTGGGTGTTTTTGTGGCTTCTTGGTTGGGGTTTTATGGAGGAGATCTTACTTGGCATAGTTTACATCTGGAGGTGTGTGCAGAAGGACATGATACATGTTATGATTTTCATGGCTTCTCTTTGGTCTTGGTTATCTTCCTGGATGTTTGATTTCACTTACATTGGACTTGAGATTGGTTGGAGATTGTGATCACTGGTTTTTTTTCATGTATGTCAAGTGAGAGATGGTATGGTTATTCCCTTATCTCTTTCCTTTGTTGGTTGTGAACAACTTGGGAGAGTGTTGGAAACTTGTTATGTGAGTTTTTCTTGTAGGTTATTGGTTTATGTATTATGGATGTCCTTGATACTTCATGGATTGACTTCTATGAGATGTTGTGAGTGGATTGGTTATAGATTTGACATTATCTTTTGTTGTGGGAGCTTCTTGGTATATATGTGGTTGATATTGCTCTTGAGGCTTTTGATTGTAGGTAATAGAGTTGATGTATTGATGATGTGAGAATCACTGGTATACCTTTGGAGGTATAGATAGTTGGATGGTTTGGCATTTTCTATGGGTTTTATTTCAACTACGGATATTTTGACAACTAAGATATAAATGATTACCTTTGGATCAGGTTTTTGTGCTTGGAATTTTATTTGGTACAATATTTTATGATCTTCCAATGTGAGAAGTTGTGTGGCTTTCTTTTCGGATGACTTGTATGTATGTCTAGTGGCAGTGTCATAATAGGAGGTGGGATATTTCATGTTTGAGATGTTGGATACTTTGATTTTGTTTTGGGTATCAGGATGGAGCACTTAGTTTACTTTGATCCATGATAGTGGATGTGCTAGGAGGGATTATTCCCTTGTTTATATATGTGGTTATAGATTGACCCTATGTAATGTATACAACAAGAGGCAAATTGTTGAGATAATAGGTTTTGTGCACATTGCATAATATTGTTATATTATATTATCTTATTATGTAATGTTGCACCTAGGAGCACCTAGATGGACGTGCAACATGTAAAGATTATCATGTGACATACTTGATGAGATATTGTAACATTGTGGTAATATTTGATGTAATTACTTAACATTGGGGAAGAAAATTAAATGTCCAATATTAAATGTGGGGTCAAAAGGTTAGGTAGCACATGGTTTATGTAATAGCACTTGGTGGTTTTGTGGGACTTGCTACTATATAAGTAGCCACAAGGGTAGTTGTTGTATGAGAAGGGAAAATAGCAAGAGTTGGGCAAGATAAGGCTTGATAGGTTAGTCAAGGGAGCATTTGTGAAGGTTGGAAGCATGGCATGGGATGTGTGGATTTATGTTTGTTCACACAGATTTCTTGGTTGTGAATATGGCTTTGAAGGCTTCCATGGTTGTATTGTAATGGTATTTTTGTTGAACAATACATGGTGATGGATGCATTTGGAGGTTGGGTTTTTCCCTCAATACCTGGGTCACATTTGTGTGTGTATGTTGTCTATTCTCTTGCATATGGATTCCAAATACATATTTATTTCAGATCTATTATGGGTTATGTGGAGTCAATTATTTTTCTATTGTGAGTTTCCTTACAATGGGTGACCTCCCGGAAAGTCCCAGTGCTTCACCTCTATGAGGATCACCTAGATCCAATGAGTGTTAAGTGTTCCATTTATTCTCATGAGAGATGGATTTGTTGTAATCACTATGCATGAAACAATCGTGATAGCAATATCACAATAAACATACATATTATTATGGGGATATATGTCATGTTATTTTGATAATGACTATTTAAGCTTATCTACTATGAACTATTTTCTGAAGTGACATGTCATATTCCTTAATGATCATTTTGTTTATAAAATAGTACTTTGTGGCTTTAATGTTAAGATCAAAATTAGTTGCATTAAAAAATAAAAATATTAAATACTAAAGGAAATAATGAAATGAAAAATTTATTATGTTATGTGTGAAAAAAATTGGTCCTGTGCAATCATATGTTTTAATGTCATGTCTAAATGTACACATTTAATAATTATATGTCATATTTTTATTGTGTTGAATAATTTAATGATTTCAAAATACACATTTGTAATCATATATATATATATATATATATATATATATATATATATATATATATATATATATATATATATATATATATATATATATATATATATATATATATATATATATATATATATATATATATATATATATATATATAATGTCACATGAAATAGCATACATTATAAAATATTAAATTTATAATTTAATAAAATAAATTGTTATAAAAAAGCTTCTCTTAGCTTCAAAAATGTCTAATCACATACTCTGCTAACAAAGCCAAATAACCACAATAGAAAATCACACGATATAACACAACCCATGATACAAAACAACTCAATAAGCTCATTTTATTATTTCATTATTTACATTAACATGAACTCTATTTATGAGTGTATTTATTTTATATTATTTACATCACAAGTGTTATTTTTTCTTGTTTATTTTGTGATGTGTATCGCTAAATAAATGAAAATTTATCCATTTATTTTATTGTGCATCAAATAAATTGGTTAATCATGTTTTTATGTCATGTTTGAAAATATACTAAAAAAATATTTATTTTATTTTGTGTGAAATAAAGTGAGTTCATATTGTTTTTTAAATGTTGTGTTTAAATAGGTAATTTGTGTTTTTTTATTAAGGGTAAATATGTCATGCTATTTTGATAATGATTATTTATGAAGCATTTTATGAAGTGATTGATGATAATGATCAATTTATTTATGAAATAGTGTTGTGTGACTTTAATATTAAGATGAAACAATGCAAGAGGAGATTTGTTAAATTATGTGTCAAAAAATTTGGTCCTTTGCAATCATGTTTTAATGTCTCATCTAAATGTACACATTTAGTTATTGTGTCTAATAATTTAATTTAATAATTTAATTCTTACATGTTATATTTTTATTGTGTCTAATAATTTGATAATTCAAATTACACCTTTGTAATCATATTTTTTTAAAATTTTGGAAAAATCTCCAATGCCACAAAATAACATACATTATAAAATATTATTTATAATTTAATGAAATAAATCATTATAAACAAGAGCTATGCATAGTTGGAGTCCCTGCCAACCATGATATTTAATTTATATTGTAGCTGCAATCCTTGCAAATTAAAATATAATGTTTAATTTAATTGGCTCGTGACATTAACTTAATCAAGCTTTACCAATAATGTGCATCAATAGATCACATAGACATAGATGGAAGACTTGTTTAGTGTAAATTTTGTTGCTTGCAATATTATTACTAAGCGGAGCCATTAAATACAATATTTAATTTAATTGGATCTCAACATTAACTTAATCAAACCTTACCAATAATGTGTATCAATAGATCACATAGACATAGATGGAAGACTTATTTAGTGTAAATTTTGTTGCTTGCAATATTAGTACTAAGTGGAGCCATTTGTAAATCTTGTAACATAAGCTCCTCTATTTCACCTTTCTTACTTCAGATAGTAATGCTTAAGTAGGTTCCCTATCAAACCAATAGGAAGGGAAAAAAGTAATCTAAGATCAATCATTATAATGCCTACTATTTGTAAAAGTATTAGACATGAATACTTTTAATATTGATAGATTGGATTTGGATTTGTTCTTAGAAATTTTGTGTTTTCTTAAAATATATTTAATTGAAGGTTGTTTACTTTTTATAAGATTTGACAATTACAATGATTAAGAATGTTATATATTATTTATTTAATTTTTTACTTGTAATCATGTCAATATGTACAAATAGTTTAATAAATAGGTTGAATCATTAGAATATACAAATAGGTTTTTGATCAGTTAATGTACAAATAGTTTTTACAATAGATTTTATAATAAATTTCATTTTATACTTTAGTTCATTAGAATGTTCTTCTACCAAGTCTTCTACACATAGAAGGCTATGTTATATATTTTTGTTAGACCATTCATAAAAAAAATCTAATTTACTTTGAAGATGTGATTGAATAAGATTTCATTCCTAAACAGAATCTTTGCAAACAATAATATACACACTCACACTTTTACTACAAGTGTTTATTTAAATATGTACATATGCTAATTTGGAAGAAATTGTGCAATAAAGTCATTTTAGTAACAATTTATAATTCAAAAATGTTCATAATAATAAAAAAAATCAATATGTTTATTTTAAACTATAATTTATATTCATTTATACTATATTTTTAAATTAGATGATTTATTACATTTCTTAAAATAATCTTCTTCAAGAAGCAACTTCAACTTTTCTGTAATTCTCATTTTTCATTTTAATTTTCTCAACTTATTCTTAAAAAATGTGTTCCCAAACATCAAATTTGCAGTGATTTTAAACTTTTCCCTCAGTGGATCAACTGGTGTAAAGATTACTTGATACTTTCATACTTGATGAAATTATCTGGTTCATTATTATTGTATGGTTTCTATTTGATACATTCCAAAATAAAGATTTTAAGAAATTTAAATATGGAGATCTACTAGCATCCATGATCGTAAGTGGAGAAGTCTGTGATTTCTTTTGTGAAACCAAAGTGTTGTCAAGTCATGGACTAGATATATACGCCTTGATGATCATAGCCAAAAGCTTGGTTATTATCAGAACGATATTGATGATATCAATTGTTTGAAAGAACAACTTTGATATAGTCGATCCATGATGTGGAAGGTATTTGGTTTTATATGCTACTGCATTACATTTAGTTTGGATAAGAACTATCTTCATTGATGATCTCGATCGTCGCAAAGAAAATGTGATTCTGTAGTCACAGATATATATTTAAAAAAAAAACCATGTACTTATTTGCAGATTTTAATTGTCTTAAATCAAGACAACATCAAAAAGTAGTTTTCTTAGGCTGGATAACTCTCATCTATTTACAGCATTGAACTTATCTCTTAACCCATCGTCTGCTCTGTTGCAAAATGATAGAAATGCAGTGATCATTGACAGGACTAGGGGGGTAACCACTACCGAATCATGGAAATGTGGTGACCAACGACATGAATTATGATTATGGGCATGGTGAGAAATCATTCCATTTATATATTTTGATCGAGAGATGTGCGGCAACATCGTATTTAATGCTTCAGGGCCTGTGTAGCAGCTTATCTTCGATCTTGCACCCATCATGCTTCCTTTCATTATCTCCACATCACTACTGGTAGTCCTGACACCAAAATGTTCGTTCTTTTTTAACATTTTTAATGTTGTATTTTTTGTTTTATTTTCCTGCTTAGATTTCTAATAGATTTAGCACAGGGTTTGAGAAATGTTTGAGATCTAAGAACTTTATGTTAAAGATTATTAACTATTGTTGATGGCTTTTGGGATTGTAACATACTGTAACAACGAATTTTCTTTTATAAGAGGGTTTAAGTTGAAAGTTTTTATTTTGTTTTTTTCTCCTTAAATAGGGTTTTCTTTATCAAACTTTGAAATGAGACAAAAAGGGAGGAAACTGTATGGGTAAAAGCACAAACTTGTGTCACCCTTTTGTAAAGGAAAAGGCTAACAAAAATATAACTGTTCACCTTCAATGACATAAAATTGGTATTATTATTTTGAATTTGAAAATGAAGTAAACTAATGAAATGTGTAGAAATAGATGAAGTTTAGGATTATAATTTTTAATAATTATTTGGAATAAGAATTGATATATTTTCCTAATTTTTACAGATAATTTTTAAGCTGCTAAAAAATGCTGAAAATTAGGGGTCTAGTTCTCACCACAATAGTATATGGAAATAAACTTATTTGCCTTTGATCTCAGACTATGTTATAGATTACATATATAATTAGAACAATCAAAAATAAAAATTAGCTTTAGACCTATATTTTCACTTTTATAATTATTCAAATTTCAAGTCACCTAAAATCGATAGTTTTCATCTCCAACAAATTTTTAAAAAATAATTATATTCTAACCAAGAGAAAAATTATACGTTCTTGAAGGGGACTCTCTCCTCTAGAATGTCATATAATTTTTAATTTTTTTTATATGATTTAATATTTTTTCCTTCCCCAATATCAACATCCTTTCGAGTGTTAAAATACATGCTTTTAGAATTTTTCAATTACAATATACTATATCTAATTAAAACACTATAAACTCTATATGAGAATATTCTTGACTCTGAGCTCTATAAAATAGTGTTTATATGTTATTAAAAAAAATCATAAAAAATAGTAAGAGTTATTGAAATGCCACTTTCTTGAAATAATTTTATTTTTGTATTAATTGGATACAAACTAGTATACAACATGCATTTAATAAACATTTCCAATTGGAAAAATGTGAGACCATATAAGACTATCAATGGCGAGTGCCTGGGTGCAAAGACTATGTCATCTATTTGAGAAGATAGATGGAATTTCAGTCATTTACCCTAGGCGTTGTTCGTCCTATTTGGCAGGATACAAAATCCTTTATCCAACATGTCATGGATGGCAATTGAGAGGCTTTGTTCAACGTTCATTGTCCAATTTGTAAAAGGGTTGTAATGAGTATAATTAGTAAAGATGTGATTTCTTAATCTCGCTATGAGTACTTTACCCTTTGCAACTTGTGTCAATTTTTGCATCACAAGTTTATGATTTAACAGACCCTTGCACTTGTATTATCTTTGTTATTAGACCAAGTTCTTGCCTATTATGTCCCATCCATATCTCCTTTTATTTACTTGTATAGTCTTTAATTCCTCTCATCCATGCAAACATCATTATATTTCTGTCCATTCTTTTAATTTTACATAACTGTGGGACAATGATCCATGAATGCTTCAAAAAATATCCTCAACACCTTGGCTTCTAGTTATCATCCAACCATTGGATATGATCTTAATACCTTCAAAAACCATATTTCTAAATAGATTATTTTCATAACCTTGGTTTGTTTATTTGTTTGCTTGGGTGACATGATTCTTGCATCTCTATCTTCGTAGATCGAGATCAAATCTGTAATATTATGGGTTGAATCAGAGATTTGACAAAAGAGACCAAGCCTTTCTAGATTGTTATCATTGGCAAGACCTTAATCCTAATGGTATCTAGTATTATGGATATACTTCTAAAATATGGAGAATGTGAGAGTAGAGAATTGCTCACTCCCTAGGTAGTCATTCTACACATATGTTCTTGAGAAGAAATTACAATTGTACAACACCCAAAAAAAAAAATATAAAAGATAAACTTCCTTAATCATATGACAAAATTATTGGAATTGTGAAACAAATATTGGTCTATGCAACCAACTAAAAAAAAGGAAAAAATCTTTGTACAATATTTGATCAAGAAGTTCTCTAATTGTGAGCTTTAACTTTTTTGGATCAATTTTTGGCTCTTTATTTTTGTTAGATTCTCTCTAAACCATTACCTAAGTTTTCACATCCACAAACAATATCACTAGATTTTGAGTAGTAGGGTCTTAATTTAAATTCTAAATCAATAGTACCAATTTTTATTCTTCTCGACTTTTGTGTTCTTTTCAAGGTAGTTTTCTCTGTTCGGTTGGGTTAGTAGTGCATAGTCCTACATTATCCTAAACAATTTCATTGTGCATATTTTGTTAAACAACTTACCAAATTTTCCTATTGAAGGGTGCTACACTAGCTTTTTTGTATTTTATTCTCTATATTGAATTCTACCATTCATTTTTTAGACAAGGCATGTGAAAAATCAAACAAAATAGCTCACCAAAATGATGTCTAATGGAATGCTATGGTTGTACAAAATAGATTTGTTCAAAAGACTTTATAAACTTTCAACCAAAGATTGTCAATGGGTGCAGAGCACAATTTTACAACCTTTTCTAGTTTAATTCTAATTACACCAAAATGGGAGCTTTGGAATAGGATACATACATTCTGTCAAAGCACAATGGAGAGGTATTTTTCATCAGATGTTGTAATCGTAAAGTGCCCTAGTAGAAAAATTATTTGACAAGATTGGAAAAATGAAAAATATTTTTCACCACGCACATTCCCAAAACTATGCTTCAACATGTTGCATAGTGATAAAAAAAAATATTTCCCCGCACACCTAGATTTTTGGTCAAGTAGTAGAAACTGGAATGGAAAAGAAGAGGGAGGAGGACAATGATTCATTGAACAAAATACCTCAAGAAAATGTCCTTTCCTTGATTGCAATTGGTTGTAATGTATGCAAATAATGCATTTGTTGAGAATGCTTAAAGCCTTAGAACATTTTGCAAAACAAAACTCCTGTACAGAAAAAGGGGAAGAAGAATTGCTATAGTGTTTTAAGCGATCACGACATGTTAAATGATACGAGCAAGGTATGGAGTCTATTTATTCTTTTGTTGTCTATCTAAAACTAATTCAAAGATTGTCATGTTACCATTGTATTAAAAAATAAACTTTATAAATGGTGAGGACTCATCCCTTTCCTAAGATTATGAAGAATTCAAATGATGTTACAATTTTTTGATTTAATCATCAAATATAATATTTTTACATATGCATGTACTATATTCAAAATAAGCATCCTTATCTACAAAATCAAAGTACAAAGGATTATCCTAACTACTCAACATTAGGATTTGAAAAAGCAATAGAAACTAAAACTCAAGGACACCATACCTGCAACATAATAGCGGCAAAAAATGCCTCTATACACAACTCCAAAAGTTCCTTGCACTATTTTTATGTTCAAAGAATCATCAAATAGAATTGCTAGAAAAAATTAAACTCTTGAAAATCCAAACAAAAATAATAGAAAATATTGAATTATTTTAAAGGAAATTTGAAATAAAACATCAAGTAAAAAATATTAAAAATAATATATATTATAAAAATTCAAATAGAAATCCTACAATATTCACTACTAAATATGTATTGTGAAAATTCAATAAAAAAACCTTCCAAAATTTCCAATAAAGCAAATGTATTATAAAAATACAACAAAAAGCCTACATAAGTCTTATTATTAAATCTATATTTTAGAAATACGAATAGTATTCCTAAAAAATACTCACTAAATTTTTTATATTATAAAATTTAAACAAAATTTCTGCACAGTACTGAATATAAAATATATCTTATACCATTCCTCCCTATAATCTCATACATTGCAACTAAGTCTTGTCTATCTCACCTGCTTGACAAGATATAAATAGTTAGATTAAACTTAATATTAAATTGAAATCTTTCTAGAAACTTCTTATTAAGGATTTGAAACTTACATCAAAATATTGAAGAGAAATAAACATAGGTTTATGTGTGTTTCGTATTTGATGAGCATCAACTCTACAATGTGATATGTATTAGAACAATTTAATTTTATATATTTTGTATGTAAAACAATAAAAATTTGCATGTGGTTAAAAATATATAAAAATATAATTTCTTGATCTCTGTTTATTTTCTCTAATTTCCTTTGTCTCTTTCTTTAGTAAAAATGAAAATGATGCCAATGTATATTATGTATATGTCTAAAACTATCATTTATGGTAGAGACAAATATCATATTTAACTATGCAATAGGTAAGCCATACAATGCCTACACTGTATAGTTCACAATGACCATAATGTATAGATGCCATGAATACCCTAGAATACTCTTGTGTCTCTCTCTTCATTTGAAGAGCATGTAAAATTTCTTGCACAAAAAATGTATAAACATAATATTAGCCCATTCACCATAAATCCCAACATTTTGCCTCCCACATTTTGAAAGTAAATGTCTATTCCCCATGAAATGTACCTACACAATACTCAAAAATATGTAAGCATTGAATTATTCTTCAATTAAAGAGGACTATTTTACATGCTTCCTTACTATTATGTAAAGAGGGGCAATACATTTAAAGAAATCTTACTCAAACAAAGGAATATTTACACAAATTAGCATTGATAAAAAAAGTTGAACTAATGTGAGTGCATCACATTTACATAGACAATAGTTCATAGTGCACAAGAGTCTAAATATATGTTGAGGATAATAAACAATATCATATATACATGTTTTAAGTTCACAAATATAAAAACATCAACACAACACATAGATCACAAGCACATTTTTATGTACAAACTTTTAACAAATATATACCAATTTTTGGTGTAACACAATTATTTTGTCAAATGAATATCAAATGTCTAGCTAAATTCCTTTTCTATTTAATTGTCAATTGACCCCAAACATGGGTAGAACATATTTGTATCATGTGAGGACTAGTCTACAAATCATGTCAATAATACCTCCAATGATATGCACTTCTAATGATCATATACATCAATACTAAAAGTTGTACTAAGGTGACTAATGTAGGTAAACTTTATATTGATATTGATAGCTCTAAAATAGTGACATCAATGACACCCAAAACTAAGAAGGCTAACAATATGTTTAACCAATAATCATGTCTAATTGGGGTGTTGCCTTGGATATGTCTAAATGATTACCTTTTATCTTTTTATGTCAATAATTTTTTTGGGCCTTTGTAATTAATTTCAATTCTTTGGATTGTTATTATCAATTTTAAGGAACAATCATTGTGATATATTCATTCATTTTCTTTTAGGATATGAATTTAAATATTTTATTTCATGATGCAATATTTTGAAATTATGTCAAATTTTTTTATAGAGATGGTCTCAATATTATAGGAATATTTTTTCTAAGATGGTTGAGTGATGAGAGAATAAAATAGAAAATAGAAAAGGATTTTTGGTTAAATAGATTGTTAGCCTTCCCAACTTTGGTTCTCATTAATGTTACTATTTTAGAGCTATCAATATCAATATAAAGTTTATCTACATTAGTTACCTTGGTACAACTTTTAGTATTGATGTATATGATATGTTGACCTCATATTTTGGATTTAGATATGGTTTTTCATATGTTAAGGGATTTTGCAATTCGTTTGGGTGGTTGTGTGGAAGTTTGTGGAGTTTAGTATTACTTTGGGTAAAACAGGCTACTAGGATTGAAACCTTAGAAGTGCATATCACTGGAGGTATTATAGACATGTTTGTGGATTAGTCATCACATGATACAAATATGTTCTACCCATGTTTTTTTTGGCTCATTAATAAGATAAGGCCCATTTTGAAATTTAATTATAAGTACACATAACACGATTGCATTATGTGTACTTTTCACTTTTTTTTCATGGTCTCTACTTTTTTGTGCACCATCTTGGTGCATATGCCCTTATATGTGGGAAATATTTTGAAGGAATTTTATTGGATTCATTATGGATGATCAATGTAAATTAAAACTCTTTTATTTGATCACAACCATATAATCAACCTAGGTTATGAAGAATATCCTTGAAATGATAAATAATTTGCAACATGAAAATAATTCAATAAGATCAACTATAATCAAAGAAATAATAGGTAGAAAATATTTAAAATATTGAGTTCTACCAAGACATATTGTAATCGATCATATGGGTCAAACAGGGTTGTAGGATAACCTACGACCCCTTTCAATCTATTGCATTGTGACATGTGTCCTTAGGGGTCCAAGGACCCCCAGGGACATATGGTAATTGATCATATGGGCTGAATGGGGTTGTAGGCAAACCTATGACCCCCTTCAACCCATTACATCATGACATGTGTCCCTAGGGGTTTTAGGACCCTTAAGGACACATGGTAATTGATCATATGGGTCAAATGGGGTCGTCGGCTAACCTACAACCCCCTTTGACCCATTGCATCATGACATATGTCCCTAGGGGTGCTAGGACCCCTAGGGACACATGGTAATCGATCATATGGGTTGAATGGGGTTGTAGGCTAACCTGCTGCCCCTTTCAACCCATTGCATCATGACATGTGTCTCTAGGGGTTCTAGGACCCCTAGGGACATATGGTAATCCATCATAGGGGTTGAATGGAGTTACAACCTAACCTACGACCCCCTTCGACCCATTGCATCATGACATGTGTCCCTAGAGGTCATAGGACCCATAGGGACACATGGTAATTGATCATATGGGTCTAACCTATGACCCCCTTCGAGCCTTTGCATCATGACATGTGTCCTTAGGTGTCCTAGGACCCCTAGGGACATATGGTGATTGATCATATGGATCAAATGGGGTCATAGGCTAACCTACAACACTGTTCAACCCATTGCATCACAACATGTGTCCACTAGGTTCTTAGGACCTCTAGGGACATATGGTAGTCGATCATATGGGTTGAATGGGGTCATAGGCTAACTTACGACCCCCTTCAACCCACTGCACATCACAACATGTGTCACCAGGGGTCCTAGGGTAATCGATCATATGGGTCGAACAAAGTTCTAGTATAACCTACAACTCCCTTTGACCCATTACATCACAACTCCCCTAGGGACATATGATAGTAGATCATATGGGTTGAATGGGGTCATAGGACAACCTACTACCCCCTTTGACCCATTGCATCATGACATGTGTCCCTAGGGGTCCTAGGGACATATGGTAATCAATCATATGGGTCAAATGGGGTTGTAGCCTAACCTATGACTCCCTTCGACCCATTGCATCATGACACATATCCATAGTGCTCCTAGGACCCTTAGGGAAATAGGGTAATAGATCATATGGGTCGAATGGGGTTGTAGGCTAACATATGACACTCTTCAACCCAATGCATCATGACATGTGTCCCTAGGGGTTCTAGGATCCCTAGGGACATATGGTAATCGATCATATGGATCAAATTGAGTCATAGACTAACCTACAACCCCCTTCGACCCATTGCATCATGAAATGTGTCCCTAGGGGTCCTAGGACCCCTAAGGACATATGGTAATCGATCATATGAGTTGAATGGGGTTGTAAGCTAACCTATGACACCCTTCAACCCATTTCATCATGACATGTGTCCCTAGGGCTCTATGGTAATCAATCATATGGGTCAAATGGGGTTGTAGGATAACCTACAACCCCATTCAACCTATTGCATTATGACATGTGTCCCTAGGGGTCCTAGGACCCCTAGGGACATATAGTAATCGATCATATTGTAATTTAATAAATTATATAATACTATGTAATAATTTCTAATACTATGTTCTAATATATATTGTACTAGTATATATAATAATATATAGTACTATGATCCTAATATACTATCTAATCATATTTAAAAACATATATAATATTATAATAATAAAATTTTCTATTTAATATATAATAATAGAATAAAAAATAATAATATTCAAATATCATTATATCTTAAATGTGAAAACATATCTAAATATATTTGTAAGCTTTTGGTTTAAAATGTACAATTAGTTTCCACCATCTCAATTTTTAAAATTTTGTGTTTCGCCGCCACATTTCGGGTACCCGATCTAGGATCAAGTGCTCAATTAGGCTTGGTATTTACCAAACCTCTTTGATCAAATCGAAAAATGTGTTTGAGACATGTTTCCCTAACATTTGGACTTCAACTAGTCATTTGACAATTTTTTTTCATCCAAATTAAATGAAATGAAAAGGGTTTTTTGAGAACACTCAATATTCCATCGATATAATTGTTGTTAAATTATGAGTTTGATAAGTATTTTTTAGTTAATTTTTAATGAAGATATATGTAAACTGTTGATTGATCAAACATGGATTAACAACAAAGTGAATATATGACTAGCCTTTTATGTTGATAAAATTGCATACCCATCATATCCCTTATAGGGGCATGAGCTGATATAAAATAGATAGAGTTTTAAAGGGAGTTCATTCCACTCCCCTTTTTTATGATATGATTGGTCCAACCCTTCCTTATTTTCATCTATAATAGGAGTAGGCACTATAACTATATAGTTAAAATAATATAACATTTTTAAAATCCAAAAGTTGTGTCACATTCTATGCTTTTCCCAATATAAGAAAAATTTAATTTTGTAAAGTTTTCAATTAGTTGAGGTGGTTAGAGATGGGATTTTTTTTATTCTTAAAACGTTATAGTAGAAAATTCATATTTAATTATTTATTTGGAATAAAAATACCCAAAAATATGTGTCACATCTGGGCATGAATCTATTTTTATATCTATAATAATATTTAAAAATATTATCATTTGATTTTGATTAAAGTATTCAGACACACACCTACTTTTTATTTTTGACCTAAATTTTTTGTTGTACTACATTAAAATCCAAAATTTTGACCAATCAAATATTATTTTCTCTAGATAAGGCCTGTACTTAGTTTAGAAACACATTCAATTTCCTACAGATTCTTTTCTTACAACTTTTTGATATAAATCCCATAGCTAGTTTAAAATTACATGTCAAGTTAAATGATTTGCAAGTTTTTCCCTGCCACTTAAGGCCATAGTTTGGTTGACCATGATCCTACACATACCCACAACTAATATAAAAAAATAAAAGAATAAATACCACTTCAAACCCAAAAATACATGAAAGCACAATGGATAGCCAAATTACTAAAGAATTGTAATGTGGTCTCAAGGTATCAAAGATGTAGGAGTTGATGAAATCCAACTCCATAGTTGCCAAGATCACCTACATGCAAATAACCTATCAAAAGAAAGCCAAGAAGAAAGAGGTGGAGCTTGGAAAAACCCTAAACAGACATGAGAGAGAACATATTGCAAAACAATGAAAATGTATTTACAATGAGAATGCAATGTGTTTACAATGAGAGAGAGACCAAATATAAAGGCCTCATGGAAGCTTGTAGAACAAGCTAGAAAGATGTAGAAGATAAGGTTGACAACCAAGCACTCTTCCACAAAAAGGTGGAACATGCTAGAAAGGAATAAACTCATGTGTTGTCAACAACTCATCACTACATGTATTAAATACTAAATAAATGCATTAACCTAAGTAAGCTTAAGTAAATAGAATAAATAATTATTAATTATTTATTTATTTACTCTAACATCTCCCCTTAAGTGCAACTTAGGGGAATGCCTTAAGCTCATAAAACTAAGATGAAATGCAGAATGGGTCCTGACAATGAGACCTGTTAGGTACCCATGTACAATGCAAGCAGATGCAACCTCTGAAAACAGGGAAAGAGAGAAAACCACATGGGAAAAACCCTCCCTCAAAAAGAGGTAAGAACCTAGTGAAGAAATGAAGAAGCCTCCAACTAGGGGAATGTCCCCTAAAATAAGAACAAAGAGAGATCATGAAGAGCATCACAAAAGCATGAAGAAGCCACAAAGTCTGCCATCAGAAAGAAATTGCTGATCTGATGAACCTCCATGGAAGAAGAAGGCACGAACCAAGAATGTCTATATGGTAGATGATCCATCTCACTGAAATGCATAGGTAGCCAACCACTGCAATCACCTCATATATAGGATCAACCACTGAATACATAGTTCACACAATCGAACCATTGAACCATGGATGCATTAGAATAACATCATAACCCCCCCTTAATGTAGATGGGGTGAGATGACAAGCAACTGAGAAGGTGGGCCAAAAATATCCTGTAGACGAACCAAGAACGACGAGAGAGGAAGAGATACAAACACCTATAAAGACACAGTCACAACGACATTGCATGGGGCTAATGTTGTGGAAGGGACATTCACTTGACAAAGGGAGAAGGCCTAAAACAACAAAAAACTATCCCTCCCATGGTGCTTTATAAAAAAAGTGCAAGTACAACTATCTCAAAAAATAACGTTCATGAACCCGAAATGTAAAAGTGACACTTTATCTCATTGCATATAGAAAAGAGCTTACAAATGATGTCTATAATGATCAAAAAAAGGAAAAAGCTAACACAAAAGAAAGTACAACCCAAAACAAAAGAAACCATGCCAGGAAAATGATCCTTGGACCTAAAAAAACCAAGATATCCACCAAAAACATGATAGAAAGAGCATGGGCTAGAATTTAAGGAAAAAGACCACATTTCTAAAAAGGTGACAAAACCAACTTTCCTAAAATATAACATTTTCAAAAAATTGACATGGGATGCAAAAGATATGCATGCTAGAGTCAAAAATAGAACTTCAAACTTCAACTAAAAAATGTGACAAAATTGCATCAAAACTTAAAAATACCTACACTAATGTCTCTATCTCTGAACTAGCTTTCTGGCGCTTCTTTTGGATCAGAAAAATACCTCCGTATGCTCAAGTTATGGCCAAACAATTGCAAGTAGGTCCAAAAATGACCCTAGAGATGTGCAAGAGGTGGATGATGCCATGCTGATGTCAGAATTTCATGAGCAAAAATTTGATGGCTTGAAGGCCATCATAAAAAAAAAGAATGTCACATGGCATGCCATGTGGATTCCACGTGGCAAGTAGATGATGTGGCAGGTGATGTCCCCGTAAGTGCAACTTAGGGGAATGCCTTAAGCTCACAAAAATAAGATGAAATGTAGGATGGGTCTCGATAACAAGGCCATGTTAGGTACCCATGTGCAATGCAAAGAGATGCAACCTCTAAAAATGGGAAAAGAGAGAAAACCATGTGGGAAAAACCCTCCCCCAAAAAGAGGTAAGAACCTAGTGAAGAACTGAAGAAGCCTCCAACTAGGGGAATGTCCCCTAAAATAGGAACAAAGAGTGATCATGAAGAGCATCACTGAAGCATGAAGAAGTTGTAAAATTATACCATCAAGAAAGAAACTGCTGATCTAACATACCACCATGGAAGAAGGCACAAATCGAGTGTGTCTATATGGTAGATGATCCATCTCACCAAAATGCATAAGTAGCTAGCCACTGCAATCTCCTTGTATATAAGATCAACCACTGCTCTTTCCAACTTGTTCTACAAGCTTCCATGAGGTCTTTATAATTTTTCTCTCCCTCATTGTTTCTCTCTCATGTCCACTTAGGATTTTTCCAAGCTCCACCTCTTCCTTCTTGATTTCCCTTCGATAGGTTATTTTGCATGTAGGTGATCTTGGTGACTAAAGAGTTGGATTTCATCAACTCCTACATGGTATCAGAGCATGTAGGAGTTGATGGAATCCAACTCCCTAGTCACCAAGATCACCTATATGCAAAATAACCTGTCGAAGGGAAACCACGAAGGAAGAGGTGGAGCTTGGAAAAACCCTAAACGAACATGAGAGAGAAAATAATGCAAAACAATGAAATTGTATTTACAATAAGAATGTAATGTTATGAAATACAATTAGGGAGAGACCGAATATAAAGGCCTTATGGAAGCTTGTAGAACAAGCTGGAAGGAGGTAGAAGATAAGGTTGACAACCAAGCACTCTTCCACAAAAAGGTGGAACATGCTAGAAGGGAACAAAGTCCTATGTTGTCAAAAATTCATCACTACATGCATTAAATACTAAATAAATGCATTAACCTAAGTAAGCTTAAGTAAATAGAATAAATAATTAATAATTAATAATTAATTAATTATTTACTCTAACACCCCCCCTTAAGTGCAACTTAGGGGAATGCCTTAAGCTCACAAAACTAAGATGAAATGCAAAATGGGTCCCAGCAATGAGGCCATGGTAGGTACCCATGTACAATGTAAAGAGATGCAACCTCTGAAAATGGGGAAAGAGAGAAAACCACATAGAAAAAACCCTCCCCCAAAAACAGGTTAAAACTTAGTGAAGAACTAAAAAAGCCTCCAACTAGGGGAATGTCCCCTAAAACATGAACAAAGAGAGGTCATGAAGAGCATCATTGAAGCATGAAGAAGCTGCAAAGTCTGCCATCAAAAAGAAACTGCTGATCTAAAGAACCTCCATGGAAGAAGAAAGCATGAACCGAGCATGTCTATATGGTAAATGATCCATCTCACCGAAATGCATAGGTAGCTAGCCACTACAATCACCTTGTATATAGGATCAACCATTGAATACATAGCTCACACTATTGAACCATTGAACCATGGAAGCATTAGAACAATAGCATAACCCCCCTTAATGCAGATGGGGTGAGATAATAGGCAACTAAGAAGGTGGGCCAAAATCCTCTGCAAACAGGACCAAGAGCGACGAGAGAGGAAGAGGTACAAACACCTATAGAGACAAGGTCACAATGACATTGCATGGGGCTAATGTCATCGAAGGGACACTCACTTGACAAAGGGAGAAGGCTTAAAACAAAAAAAAACTATCCCCTCCATTGTGCTTTATAAAAATAGTGCAAGTACAACTGACTCAAAAACAACGTTCATGAACCTAAAAGAAAAAATGGCACTTTATCTCAAGGCATATACAAAAGAGCTTAAAAATGATGTCTACAGTGATCAGAAAAAAGAAAAAGCTGACACAAAAGAAAGTACAACCTAAAACAAAAGAAACCATGCTAGGAAAATAATCCTTGGACTTGAAACACCCAAGATATCCACCATATAGCAAAAAATGCCAAAAATATGATAGAAAGAGCATGGGCCAAAATGTAAGGAAAAGGACTACATTTCTGAAAAGATGACAAAACCAACTTTCCAAAAATATAACATTTTCAAAAAACTGACATGGGATGCAAAAGATATGCATGCTAGAGTCAAAAATAGAACTTTGGACTTCAACTAAAAAAATAGAAAAAAAAAGTACATCAAAACCTAAAAATACCTACACTAATGTCTCTATCTTGGAACCAACTTTCTGATGCTTCTTTCAAATCAAAAAAATACCTCTTTATGCTCAAGTTATGGCCAAAAGACCGCAAGTAAGTCCAAAAATGACCCTAGAGAGGTGCAAGAGGCTCAAGATGCAGTGACATCATGTTGACATCAAAAAAATGCTAGGTTAAAATTGACAGCTTGAAGGCAGTCGCCACAAAAAAAGAATGCCACGATCGCATAGCAATTCTAATTTCCTATTGTGAAATACTCTCTTGTATTGTATTTGCTTCAAGCTCTTTTCTTCCTAGGTTTCTCTTCAGCAAGCTATTTGCATTGTAGGTGATCTTGGCGAACTTTTGGAGTTGGATTCTCAACTCCTACATGGTATTAGAGCCAAAAACTAAAAGTTGAGAAGAGTTCCCAATAGCAATCTGTGTGGTGGCACAAGGAGCAAGTGAAGAAAGCAACTGAGGAGTGCTTGTGATGTGGTGAGAAGTCCTGGAATCAAGAATCCATGAAGGCTTGGAAGTCATTGCTCGTGCAAAAAGAGCATGACCTTTCCCTATATGTGGAGATGAAGATTGAGGAGCTAAAATTTGATGCTCCTTCATGGCTTCCTCTAAATACCATGTAGGAGTTGATGAAATCCAACTCCGCAGTCACCAAGATCACCTACATGCAAATAACTTGTCAAAGGGAAGCCAAGAAGAAAGAGGTGGAGCTTGGAAAAATCCTAAATAGACATGAGAGAGAACATATTGCAAAACAATGAAAATGTATTTACAATGAGAATGCAATGTGTTTACAATGAGAGAGAGACTGAATATAAAGGCCTCATGGAAGCTTGTAGAACAAGCTAGAAAGAGGTAGAAGATAAGGTTGACAACCAAACACTCTTCCACAAAAAGGTGGAACATGCTAGAAGGGAACTATTGAAATATAAATGAAGTAACCGAGAGGGGAGGGGTGAATCAGTTACCACAAAATTCAATTCCAAAAGTAAATCCCTTAGATGTCTTTACTTACTGCTGATACTTGGTAAACAATGCAGGAATACTGTAACTAGGTAGATTAACTAATTACTAATTATCTAGCATTCATAGTCATTAATATGCTTGCAAAGATTAAAATAAATGAACACAAGAGACACCAGATTTAACATGGAAAACCAATATGGGAAAAACCACCAAGTAACTAGTCACCAATTTTCACTCTTCTGAAGTGAGCCCTGTTAGGAGCCAACCCTGTTAAAGGTTACAAAACACATTGTTAAGTGTGACCTTGTTAGAGGATTTAATCACCCTATTAGGAGTGGTTTGGTTAGAGATCTTGAGAACAATTCAACTAAAATGTCACCTTGTTAGAGGATTTACAAAATGGTTGTTAAACCAACTCTATTAAGAGATTCTAGATTCACTGTTACAATGATTAGAAAGCAACAATGAGGTGACCTGAATGATATGCAACTTATCTTTTGCTGATTACAGATATCTTTTCTGCTTTACCGAATCCTTATTGATCGAATACAACTTTGCAACTCCTCCAGGATATCTAATCCTTCATCAGAATTCGCTCAATATTCTCTTATCTCATCCTTATCCATATGTTCCCTATCACACCAATTCACAACTTGAACATCTATATATATACCTTTCAGATTACCAAGTCAGCTTAAATATAGGTTCCAATAACAAAAAAATTTTTTTTAAAAAATCATTACATTAGTCGGCTGCATGAAGCAATTAAACTTAATATCAAAACAATAAAATCCTTTGCTGGCCGACCAAGCTCGGTAACCACTGCTCCAGAATGGTTTTCTAGTGTTAACCAAGTGAAGCTCGGTAAACACTGCAAACCTTGCAAAAATCCTTTGGAGACCGAGTGAGCTCAGTTAGCACTGACCTTCCTTTGCTGACCATGTGAGCTCGGTAGACATTAACTTTCCTTTGTTTACCTTGGGAGCTCGGTAAACATTAACTTTCCTTTGTTAACCTTGGGAGCTTGGTTAATACTAACTTTTGCTACAAAATCCTTTGATGCCCGAGTGAGCTCAGTAAACATTAACTTTCCTTTGTTAACCTTGGGAGCTTGGTTAATACTAACTTTTGTTACAAAATCCTTTGAAGCACGAGTGAGCTCAGTAAACATTAACTTTCCTTTGTTAACCTTGGAAGCTCGGTTAATACTAACTTCTGCTACAAAATCCTTTGATGCCTAAGTGAGCTCGGTAAACATTAACTTTTCTTTGTTATGGTCAAGAATGTTCAGTAGACACTATAAATTGCTTTGTAAATCATCTGAGCTTGGTAGACTCTGTCTAATGACTGATATAACATTTGTGTAACATCAAAGATAATACACAATTAACAATTGTATCCAACAGGAACAAAATGTCGTGTTCTCAACAACTCATCACTACATGCATTAAATACTAAATAAATGCATTAACCTAAGTTAGCTTAAGTAAATAGAATAAATAATTAATAATTAATAAATTATTTACTCTAACAAAAGAAGCTCAAAGTAGAGAAAACATTAAAGAAACCAACAACAAAAAGGAACATGACAACCATACAAAAGGAAAACCTCACTAGCATTTTTGGATATCTTCTTCTTGCTCCTAGTGAGGAGGTCATCTTTAGCTAGTTCAGATTTATCATCAACAACACCCTAATGTTTATACACAACTTCTTTAGATTTTTGTCCTGTATTTCTTATTGCCATGTTTGGTTTTAAGATAACACTAGAAATTTGAGATCTAGAATTTGTGTATTTTTTTCATAATTTTTTGACTAGTTTTTTTTCTATTATTTTTTGAAGTAGCACCATATGGAAATTTTGGTACCTCTTCATGCCTTGGGAATAACTTGCATCAAAATAATCTAAAATCAACACATTTTAAAAAGTTAGAATGAAGTGTAGAACAATAATATATAATTAATTTTCTATTTGGTTAAGTAGATCAAAATTATTTTAAAATGGTAGACATATGTCTAAGAGGACTGTGAAGATACTGATACAAAAAATTAACTTCACAAATGCTAATCTTATCCAAAAAAAAAAACTTTTATATGGTTATAAAGGTAATAAAATGTGTGAGATTATGGTAGTGATTTTAGAGATACTCACTTCACCATTTGCAAACTTGATGAAGTCAAAGATGAGAGTTGATCTTAGAAGATTAAAAAAGTCTAAAGTAACAAAAAATAGAGGAAAAACATCAACCCAAGCCTTTTCATGTAGTTAAACAGGCCTATTACAAAGCCTAAACATGATCACACTTTTTTGTTAACAAAAGGTGACCACGTTATGCTTTGTATGACTAAACTATCATACTAGACATACTGTGATCGTGTTATGTCTAGTATGATTATAGTAGATATAACATGATCATGTTATGTCTAGCATGACTTTTCTAGGCACAATGCAATTGTGTTATGTCTATGTAAAAATATAGTCAATTGTTCAAAGGCCTAATAGGCATAATTAGGCCCAATTAATGAAGAAACTACCCAAAAATTGATTAATTTCATCAAATAAATAATTAGATCAACTAGGTAACTACAAAAAATAACTAAATCATGAGTTTCATGCTTTGAATGAGCCATGCATGTGATACAATAGAACCATCACATTTTTCAATCATTTAATCGTTTGCTTTAGAATATTGTGAGATTAATTTTAAAACATTGTAACGAAAACATGTATATTACCAAATACTATCCAAATCCCACACATAAAGAGTGTGGTGGAGGGATGACACACATTGGGTTTTATACAAAGATTCAAATACAAATTCTATTAAAGAAACTTAAGCTTTTGGAACTCAGATTGTGGATCTTGGAATCATTCAGTTTGTTGTTCATTCAAATGGAAACTCTTACAAGGCATACCTAATTGAAATCCAATAATACAATGTAAGGCTAGAATATAGGAGAGAGATTCTTGCAATTGAACTAGAAGATGAATCATCTTTTGAAAAAATGATGAAGACTTCCTGTGAAGGCTCCAAGGTATGTCAATTCATTTTACTCAACTTTCTCTTTGATTTTTATCACGTAGGAAAATTCAGTGATGGTTTTTGTGTGAATGTCAAGTATAGGAGGAATAAGGGTTTGAGATTAAGCCAAGTTGCATCACCATTATAAATAAGGAAACCTAAAACAATATACTTCTTGAATGACCAAACAACTTATTGGAGAAAAATTTGATGCTTGAAATTGATGGTCGATTTAGTGTAGATCTTGAAATAGTGAAACATGTTGATAAGCACTTTGGTGAATGTATGGATATAATTCTAGAGGTTCTCTCTCTCTCTCTCTCTCTCTCTCTCTCTCTCTCTCTCTCTCTCTCTCTCTCTCTCTCTCTCTCTCTCTCTCTCTCTCTCTCTCTAAAACAAGAGAGATACAATTTTCCATGGCATTCTAGTAGTTGGAGGTGCAATCTTCATCACAAGTTTTCCATGGCAGTTTAGTAGTTGCAAGTGTCATTTTCATCACAAGTTTATATGGCACTCCAATAGTTGTAGGTGCCATCTTCATCACAAGTTTTCCATGAGAGTCTAATAGTTGCATGTGCCATCTTCATCACAAGTTTTCCATGTCACTATATTAGTTGCAGGTTTCATTTTCATCACAAGTTTTCCATGATATTCTAGTAGTTACAAGTGTTATCTTCGTCACAAGTTTTCCATGAAGTAGTAGTAGTTGGAGGTGTCATATTCATCACCAGTTTTCTATGAAAGACTAGTAGTTAGAGGTTCCATCTCCATCACAAGTTTTCCATGATACTCTAGTAGTTGCACATGTTATCTTCATCATAACTTTTCCATAACAATCTAGTAGTTGTAGGAGTCATCTTTATCATACGTTTTCCATGAAAATCTAGTAGTTGAAGGTGTAATCTTCATCACAATTTTTCCATGACATACTAGTAGTTATAGGTGTCATCTTCATCACAAGTTTTCCATGATAGTCAAGTAGTTGTAGGTATCATCTTCATCACAATTTTTGAATGACATTTTTTTGTTCATCCAAAAGGTGACCCTTATAGGGTAGACCTAATTGTAATTTAATAATACAATATAAGGTCAACATATAGGAACCAAAATATAAATCATCTTGTGAATAAATAACATAGACTTCCTATGAAGGATCTAAGGTATGTCAATTCAATATTCCACTGTCACCATATTTGAAGAGCATGGAAATGAAGCTAGTCACATCAAAAGTTTTCCATAATAGTCTAGTAGTAACAGGTGTAACCTTCATCACAAGTTTTCCATGATAGTCTATTAGTTGGAGGCATCATCTTCATCACCATTTTCTATGATAGTCTATTAGTTGTAGGTTTCATTTTCATTACAAATTTTCCATGAAAGCCTCGTATTTGGAGGTATACCGAAGACCTTTTATCACTACGTGAGCTACTAGTAGATGGTGAGAATTCATCTTATCATCTAACTTATGCTCACGTACATATCGTGTGCTAAGTGAAACCAAGGTGAATGTTAACTAGGTCTTCTTAGTCTCAACCGTCTTAGGAATCATTAGAGCATGTCAATATGCCACCACCACTAGATTTGGAGGGCATGAAAATGCAACCACCATTATCCTATGTGGTACACTTAATTTCATATGTTGCAATAATTTTTTCACTTATATACATGAGCTTGTTTCCATTGTAAAAAATGTTTGTATATGTTTTTAAGCTTAAGTATGTAGTTATGAATCTACATGTTAATGGAGTATTGGATTTCTTATGAATCTTTTGTACAACCTGCATAGAATACTAATTCACAAAATTCTTTAGAATGGAAAGAGAAAGAAAAAGAACAATTTGACTAGAGATGGACAAAGGCATCAAGTCAAGATATAAATAATATTTTTAAATCAAGTTGAGTTTGATATGGTTTTTGATAAATAGAATGTTTTATATGTTGTCATCCCTCCTATAAGGTTTGTAGAGCTTAACACCAAACTTTTGATTTGTGTTTTCATGTAGGTACTATAAAAGGAAAAGGAGGTCTAGTCAGAGAAAACTTTAGAACTGGTGGCATCAATTGAGGTGTGCTATCTAAGATTATTGTAGATTTAATGGGTATATCTCCTCCATTAAAAAATATAAGTGCTTCTAGAGACTTGTTGACTCTATTGTATCAGTATGGGTCATGAGGGGTCCTAGTGTGTCGAAAGGGATATTAGGAACCCTTAAAATCCCATAAGATCCATTAAAATTTTGTTTCTAAGTACATATGCATTAAAGAGCTTTTTTTGCTACTTGATGGTTTATTGTTATAATTTTTTAATGATGATGCTAACTAATCCTTCCATGTCAATAGATGCAAGAAAAGATCCATCTCATTAGAGGGATATGGGAATCATTTTAGTGAGGAGATGTGGACATTCGGTAAAGGTAAGAATGTCATCCAAATAGTAACCCTAATGGTATAACCAATCACAAAAGTCATAACTATATTGAATTCTTGGTATACTAAGAGAGGGTCATGGGTGAAATTATATGCTTTAAGAATTTAATATAGGTAACTATTTTACCATATCCCATATTTTAAATGAAAGAAATAAAAAATAGAAAACACAATACATAACACCAATTTCTTTCATGGAAACCCAAGATGGGAAAAACCACATGAGAGTATTAGCTCTCAAATATTATGTATCTGATTAAATAATATATTGGGTGGCTTAATGCTAGGGTCACTCATTGCTAAGATACAAAAATTAGCATTGATGACTTTTAAACAAGTTGAACTAATGTGAGTGCATCACATCTACATAGACAACAATTCATAGTGTACAAGAGTTTGGATATCTTTTGTGGATAGCAAACAATATCATATATACATGTTTTAAGTTCACAAATATAAAAACATCAACACAACACACAGATCACATGCATATTTTTATATACAAACTTCTTGACAAATAAATACCAATCCTTGGTGTAACACAATTATATTGTTAAATGAGTATCAAATGTCTAGCTAAATTCCTTTTATATTTAATTGTCAACTGTCCCCAAACATGGGTAGAACATATTTGTATCATGTGAGAATTGATCTACAAATCATGTCAATAATACCTCCAATGATATGCACTTCTAATGATCATATACATTAATACTAAAATTTTTAGCAAGGTAACTAATGTAGATAAACTTTATTTTGATCTTGATAGCTCTAAAATAGTGACATCAATGACAACCAAAATTAGGAAGTCTAACAATATGTTTAACTAATAATCAGGTCTAATAGGGGTGTTGCCTTGGATATGTTTAAATGATTACCTTTTATCTTTTTATGTCAAGAATTTTTTTGGGCATTTGTAATTCATTTCAATTCTTTGGATTGTTATTATCAATTTTAAGGAACAATAATTGTGATATATTCATTCATTTTCTTTTGGGATATGAATTTAAATATTTTATTTCATGATGCAATACTTTGAAATTATGTCAAGTTTTTTTTAGAGATGGTCTCAATATTCTAGGAGTATTTTCTCTAAGATGTTTGAGTGATGAGAGAATAAAATTGAAAATAGAAAAGGAATTTCAGAGGTTGTGCAAATGAGATTTTTGTGGAGAGAAAAAGTTTATCTTTGATGATTATGCTCATCATGCATTGTCATCCTACTTATGATATTGCATTTTCATATTAGTTTCTATGTAGACACACATGAGTTTACACTCTATTTGAGGACATATTGTCTTACAACTCTCTTTTTTTGATACACCTTTGTGTTCTTATCCTCTCATTATTTCACATACTTTCATGCACAAAGGAAGATAATCCACCTTTGGTGGACATGTTCTTAATTGTAGGTTATCACTTGCATCATTCCTAATTAGTATGCATTTCCTATATATTTAGGCACTTCTACATGAATCATATATTGGGGCATCTATTACCCTTTTTTTAATCATCAATTAATTATATCATTTGAGGATCATATCACTTGTCTCTCTTATGCTATTGATAGAGCTTCTAGATCTTGAAATTTTCATTATTTTCCTTAGGAAAACTCTTACATAGGTGAAATAAAATTCTTGAGAAGAGCTTTTTTGGCCTCATTTCTATAACTAGCTCTAATGAACCATTTATTATATAATATCAAGCCTTTCTTCTATGTAGAGAAAAGGCCAAGGCCTCTTGATTCTCTACAAAGATAACAATGCTCCTAGATAAACTTCTATGAAATCAATTATGTTCATATCTAGACTCCCACAAAAGTTCTCACAAAATATTTTCAAGCTTTTGAAAAGAGGAAGTTAAGTTCTTAGGATACTTCTAACCAACTACCAAAGTGTGTTTACCCTTTTATACCATTGTGGTCATATTGGATACAATTGATGTTGATGGACATAAGTAATGCTGATGAAGAACTAAATCAGAAAAATGTTGTAAAGTATATGTGAAATAGTCACATAAGTTTGTTAAGATGCCAAGCTATTTGAATATACTAATTTATTAAGTTGCAATCACCTGAAGGATGTAATGTTGTATGAAGAATTTGAAGACAAAGTATGAAGATGAGAATGAAGAAGTGATGTTGAGTATGTGAACTTAATTGGACAACTAATGAATAAGTCTGTGACAACATAATATTGTTTTTATTATTTCACATGATTTAATGAAGTGTTAAGATAATGTATGAGAAAGTTAGATTGGTTGATAACAGAAGGAATGATGTTGGAGAGTGAAAATATAAGTGACACCAAGCTAGAGATAGTGATCAGTAAATGAAGAGGATTAAAGGTGAAATAATTAAGGATAATATTGATTGATAAAGACAAGTGTTAATTGAGAAAGGGAAGAATGAACTAAACACAATATTAATCAAGCATGACAAAGGTCAAGAAAAGAAGAACACCAGTTGGTAAATGAAGAATAATTTGTAACAGATAGATTAAGGAATGATATAAAGTGAATATAAAGACTATTCTAGAAGATTCTAGGATAAGAATGTAGTTTTCTAGCAAGATCAATGAGTAGAATCATTCAAAGAAGATGTGATGGTAAAGATTTAAGAATAGTTTTGAGATCCAAGAAAGGTACAACTTCTAAGAAAGATATCATTAGCAAAGATCCAAAATCTAGCATAGATATAATGAACCCAAGATCATGTGGAAGAGAGTAATTAATGCAAACCCTAATGATTAGTGCCCTATCCTTTGGGTATTCCACAAATTACCACATAAATTAGGATGTTGATGATCTATCCTCTTACTTTGTAAATCAGACATCTATATTCAAACTAAACCTCATACTCATCATATCCTTTCATGAAATCTATAACCCTATCAAGACATATCAAGAAATTACATGATTCTTTGAATCAATGGAAAAAAATATCAAAACACAAAACCAAAAATCAATTGCAAGTGATATCTACAATCTTTGATCATAAACCATAAAAGGTTACAAACAACAGAGATAGGAGACAAGAATGAAACTAGGTTCATTTTCTTCTTTTGTATTCATTTCTTTGAAATAAGTAGATTCAAGATGTATGGAAATAACTCATAAAATACATAGTAGATCAGAGCTATACACTAGAATATCATTTATTGTTGTTCATACAAGAGAGAATACTGAGATAAAATGGTGGAATCATAGCTAGAGCCTTGCTCAATAGTTTGTAGCCAACAACATTCAACCCTATACAAAGAAAGAAAAGAGAAAGATATATGAGAATGAAAGATGGTCGGATATGATATGAAAGTGCCAAATTCCATATTCATTCTCATCTAAAGTTTTGCAAAATCTCTCTCATCTGTCTACAACTAAAAAATGGATCAAATCTCATCATTGTGCATAACAAACTTTGAAAATATCTCCTCCAGAATGATGAGAAAATGCCTCATTGATAAAATATCAGATCCACTATCCAAATGATACCAAAACCTTCATTAGATTTCTTTGGAGACAAAATAATACCATTGACAAGGCCATCCCCACATTTGGTGCATAACCAATTGATCATTTGGCCAAAAACTAATTTTGAACTACCCATACCAAAATATAGTTGAAAAAAGAGCACCTTGGACAAAAATTTGAATATCTCTTATGCACTACAACCTATGCAAACATTGATGATAAATATAAAAAGTAGACTTCAAGAAATTTCCATTGATAAATGATAGTCCTATATTATCACAAAAAATAGGTCCATGGTGTCCGTTTGAAAGTCCAGATTGAAAACTGATGAACAAGCCCCAATTTTTACAAACATTTTCCCTTTTTATAAAGTTTGGACTTTATAAATAAAACCCAATTTTATTTAAAATGTCTACATGTTTAGGGAAGTAAAAAAATAATATTTTACATTTTTTATATTTTCCCTCCTTTTTTACTCCACGGCAAACCTAAGTTGACCAACCATGACACATGGTAGTAACCATTGGTCCATCAATCCTTTTCATCCACCATGTCACTTGACACATCAACATCATCCTAGAGCCTCTGCCACCTAGGCACCATGTGGCACCATCTGATTGGTCCTTAGATTTTAAATTTCACCACTAAACTTGTTGTTACGTGGCGGCCCACATGGCACAATCTGGATGCTCTATCTCAAATTCACCACATCATTTTCTCTAATATGTGGCAGCATGTCACTTTTTTGCATGCCTAGGCATCAACTGCCATGTTAAGCTATGATATTGTGATGTTGCATCACATTCGCCTAGTCACCATGCATCGATCCTAGTGCCACATCATCACTGTCATGTTAGTGCACCTGCCACATGCCACATCCATGATGTTGCATTTTTGCATGCTGATTCATCCTCCTTGCCACATCTATCATGTCATTGGACTTTCCACATGCCACAATGTAGCACTTTTGCATGCCTAGTCATCCTCTTGCCACATCATGCGACTATGCCACGATGTCACATTTTTGCATGCCAAGTCATCCTCTTGCCACATCATTGCAACTAAGTGACATTCCACCATGTGTCAAATCTGCCATTTGACCACCTTGAGATGCATGCCACCACATATTGTGCTCTAGTTGGCCCATCTAGTTTCTGAATTCACCTCCATGTCACATCTATGTCGTAGCCTGCATTATTCAAAATTGTCATTAAGATGCCCACCGGCCTAGGGCCTGCACAAGACTTGTTTGCATATATAAGGTTCTCTATAGCTTCCCACATAAATAATGTGGGATTAAAAACCTAATCTCTTTTCCCCTTTAACTATCGCTATGCTCTATCAATCCGTATCAAGTTTTCCATATGTTATCAGTTTCATTTCCCATACACAACTTATAGTCTCCTTTCACGAATAATCAGGTTTGGGAGAAACTCTTTAGCACAACCAATATGTCATTCCTCACAGAAAAATATCGTGTTTAGAAAAAGAAAAATGGAGCATTTAAAAAATAATTAATAGATCACTCATTTCCATTTCGTCTTAGCAAATTGGTGCTTCCCTTTTAGTGATAATTCACAATGCTCATGACTAGGCACAAAACTACATCATGTCATTTCTTTTTAGATTGGCCTTCACCCCATATTGGGCCTTTTTGCTTTTAATATGAGCATTTTACAAATCAATTTGATCCCATACAGAAGGCGTTGGGTCGAAATTTTACCATGAGGGCCATCATCGAACTTATGGATACACACGCTACTTCCTACCTCATATGTTCATAAACATTGAGGGCCCATTTGGTTGCTGGAATACAACTAGAATAGGAATAGTAAATTAGAATATGATTTTTATTCTTTGTTTGGTGTGTGGAATAGGAATAGGGAATAGGAATACGTATTCTCATTTTAGCCCCAAAATGAGCTTTTGTCCATTCCAAAAAATACCTATAATTGTAATTGTTATTCTTGCATTCATTTTAACTTTTTCAAATTTGATTAAATTTTCAAATTTTCTTTGACCTGGGGTGAGCACTGGAACTTTTTTTTCAATATTTTCAAATATTTCAGCGATTTTCCAATGGCACCGAAATATTTTCAAATGGCGCCGATTGCAAGTTAACCCTATTCCAATTTAAGCTTGCATAACCAAACAAGGGATAAACAAGATTGGATTGCATTTTTCCATTCCTATTCTTCATTCTCCATTCTCATTCAAATTTTCTATTCTAATTCTCAATTCCTACGCTTGCAACCAAACAGGCTCTGAAGATTTTCATTCACTTGTATAGAGTAGCCAAAATAATTCATTCGCTCATTTGGTAGCACACCCATCTGCAAGAATGAAAATCTCAACAACGCCAATCTCCATAGTCATGTTCGAAATGACACCCTTGTTAATTCACTCTACCACTCTCCTCTAGAAAAATATATATCATTTATGCCTTTGCAACAACCTAGGCTACAACTTATCCTTGTGGAAAATGATCATATTTGCAAGTTAATCCATACTTTCAAGCTCCAATTTTTAAGTAGAACTCACAAGTGAGCTCTCCCTCGCGAGGAGGATAACCTGCAAGAGTAAGCTTTCTATGTGGTTCCTTCTGCATTAAAGGATGATTAAATTTGTACTAGGGCCCAAAGTTGCAATTGCCATATTTTATATAGAATGAACATTCAGGTTGTCCAGGGCACTGGGGTGGAACATTGATTCCTAATGGATGTTGTGGAAGCATCCCTGGATAACCAACTAAAGGGTGGTTATGAGAAATGAATGACACAATAATAGATGTTGGATTTATTGTTCTCTCTACATTCATGATGCAAATATATTTTTTTAGAACCAAGTAATCATTTGGAAAATTGAATGAGCTACAAAGTATAACTTTCCTCTCATCTCCCTTTAGTTTGAAGCTCAAATCTCAATTACATGGACCTTATCATACATATGATGCCTTAGTGACAATCCTACCAAATATCTCTCACAACCTGTAATTCAGATGAAAGGCACATGAGCAAATTAAGAAGAATTCAGTATTGAAACTTCAACCTAACTGTGATGCACAACTATGATTCAATTCAATCCCATGAAAAAGGGCCCAAAACACATTTGCACCTTAAATAGCTCTTAATTTACATTTGGTAAATCAAAATGAACCATGTGTCATCATGTCTAAGAATAACTTCTCTCTATGGGTTCTTAAATGACATCAATTATTTTCTCAAATATTTCCTTGTTTATAATAATACTTAAGAGGCTTCGCATACGGTAAAAACACTCTCTAATATGATGCCAAGTCTTTCGTATGCATAGAACATACATAATATCTAGATGCTTATGGAGATCTAGTATGGTTTGAAACAATTAACCATTTCTCATGTGAAAAGTTTTAGCCAAAATTTTGAAAGAAGAAAACACTATTCAATAATAATAAAAACCTCAATATGCATGAATCTTCAGACTTCCCTTATATATCCAATTTATTTATTATTTACCATGTGTGATTCCATATACCCCTTCAATATTGAATGATGATATGTACATACTAATTGGTTTTAGTGATCAAAATCACTTGTTGCAAAATTTCAGTCTTCCTCTTAGAGTTATAATTTGGGCATAATTCCATTGCTTGTATGTTTGAGTCTGTGTCTATATACCTTGTAGGTGGCTCCCTTCTCATCAAGTATCTCCCTAGCTTGCATTTTGAGATCTTCGAGGTTTTTTATTGCCTTGTTTCTATTGACACCTCTATGTGAGAGTGTCACTTTTTAGGATTGGGTGGATTGTTGTCTAAAATGTCCTCCTGATGAGAAGGAACCCTAATGACTCCTAATACTAGCATGGTGGTTCTTTTGGGTTCCAGCCCCTACCATTGAATCCTCATTGCTAGTGCACTCTGTCGAGTAGCATCCCAAAGTTCAAAGTATCTTGGCATCTCTAGATTTATTCAAAGGTTGATTCATAGTGAAAATATTAGAAAAACAAAGATCCATAGCCACACAACTTTCACAGTACAAATCTGAAGTCACAATATGTTTTCTTTTTATGATAAAGAGTGGAGTTATATCAATCTGGGTGCTTTCCCATTGGAAGCAAACATATTTGAGCTCTTTTCCGAAGTAGTGTTGGGTAAAGAAAGATACCCTTAGTTGTTCAATTCGTTGGAAGACATATGCCTTAATGACACTCCCTATCTAAAAGAAGATGTGGACCCTATTTATATAATGAGGAAATATTAAATCTAAATGCGAAGATGTTCTTTGGGAACACCACCAAGTTCTTTATGATGGAGTAGCTTGAGAAGTGTGAATCCGGTTAATGAAGATAGGAATCCATGCCCTCAATGTGGAATTTTGACTTTGCAACTTCTCTGAAGAATGAGCTAAAACATAAAGAAAAGCCTTATGCGAAAAGCAAGGCAATGGGATACACAATGCACTAAAGGAGAATTGGTCGGGTTGTGATCCTGAATTAAAAGGAAAAAGAAAGCTTGCAGAAAAGTAAGTTCATTTTGTCTTCCCTACATAGAAAGAGTTATAGTGCAAACCCTTGTTCTATATTTTGAAGTAAAAGGGGAGTTTCTATAGGATTTGAGAAAAAGTGCATAACAAATCCACGAAGCCCAAGAAAACCTACATGTAGAAAACCTATCATGGAGAAGAAAAAGACAAGAAGAGGCAAGGGTTTGATCTAAAAAACTCAGACGAAGAAGAAAAATATTATTCAATGGATTCTTAATTAAATTTACAAAGAGATCAATCCTTATAAAGGAGATCAAAACCCGAAAAGGGTAACCTAAAGCCTAAAAAAGGTAGGGTTGCACATTATAATTAATAAAATATTAATTATATGTACCTATAAGATAGCTTAAGCAAACTAGAGTAGTAGGCAACTTAATTAATTAACTCAAAGTGATTTAATTAATAAGTGAAAACAACTAATTTCTCTAATAGTTTCCATTAAACCAAACTCAACTGATTAGTTAAGTGGCTAGTCTCGGTACTATCTGATATTTAGGTGAATTATATGATCATCAAATTTATGAATCAACATATGGGTGGAAGTGAAAAGTTTTAAATAGTTGTTAACTATATAATGTATTACAAATTCACAACCATTAGTTGTGATTTATTTCATTCATGTGGTGCCAACGTTCAGATTCCCACATCTATATGATCATTTTTTTCCCAAATGGAGTTCTTCATTATTTTAATGGCTATTTTATCAAGCAATTTGTCTCCTTTGATAAAGTATAAGGTAATGGATATCAAAGCTATAGGGTATGATCATCTAATTGTTTTGGAAAGTGAACTAAAGAGAAATTCAGACACCTCCTTCAAATTTAATGATCTTGGCGACCTACACAGAAGGCTCAATTCCTAGCACATTCACCAAATTACTGAGAAATTAAAGGAGAGTGGATTAGTTGAAGTTGATAGGTTCCCCATGGCTATGCAAGTGCTAGAGCTGGTGATTGTATGTATCAAAACATTAAAACCAAAGATAAAGTAGATATTGTTACCTAAGGCACTGATGCAATCTACATTTGGAATCCTAGTAAAATAGGAATACTATGACATTGAAATTTATTATGTTGCATCAATGTTCAATGAAAAGAAGACTCTGAGTGGAGAGGACATGCAGAGAACTTGGTTCCAAACTCCTCATTCCAAAAAAAATTAAAATGCCAAGGACCCTTTTTGGAACCAATTTAAAAAGAGAAAATTGTTGACATCTTGGCACTATTGCTAAGGTTAAAAGGAAGAGAAGAGATCTTACATTTCATCGAGCATCACTTCTACCTAGTCCATGCCATCTATGCTAAGGAATTCCAGATTGATTGGTTATATGCAAAGAGCTTGTTCCTTGCCTAAATTTGGCTAGGGCATTCGGGAAATTCTATATGTCATCATATTTGATATATGCCTTAGCTACACATCACCTATGGCCAAGTCTTCCTAGTATTGAAGACTATGATGAGAACACCGAAGTGTATGAGTTTTATCCTCACCTAAAGCTACAGAGGAGCTTTGAAGAGTATGTAAAGGTTAATGGTGTCTTTACAATGAGGCTCTACTAAGAATTGCAATGGTGCCCTAAGCAAAAAATTTCATGAGAGGCCATATCAATAGTGAGCTAATTCAAATGTTATTTCCTCCAATTCCCTTATTTCTCCTACCTAAGGATTGGTGCATTTGATGGTTTCCCAAAAAGGCTCCCCGGGTATCCCAAGGACAAGGTTGTTCTTATTGAGCTATGTAGGCAAATACTGGAGGTAGACACCTTGTATTCCAATGTGAAGAAGATATTTGGGATTCCCTTTCCAATAGTGGTAGGACCTTACTCTTGTGCTCTATATCTAATTCTTAGAATCTAATCAAAGCCTTTGAGAGAAAAATTAAATTGATTGATTATGAGGTAATAAGACCCTAGTATGACCTAGTGAACTTTGTAAAAAATCATTTGAAGCTAAAATACACTCATAGGCATGTCCCAAATATTGAAGACTATTGGGCCAGGTCTTATGATGAATACTAGACTAGAGAGAGGTATTGGTCCAGGTTAACAATAGGTGAAATTAAATTGTATAATGACATTGTTGATGTTTCTAATCTTGAAAATTATGGCTCCTACATGAATCCCTCAACCTATGACCAAATCAAGAAGACCCCCATTGTGTCAACTCCACCTGAAGGTCCTTTTGTTGACAAAATTGAATTCTTGATGCATGGAATCATTAAAAGGATGGACAACGGGTGGAATGGACCAGAGAAAGAAAGAAAAGAACTAGAAGTACAAGCTCTACTCATGGAGTAACTTCTAGAACAACTTAATCAACCGATGCTACATCCATGAGTATTGCTACATCAACATCAACTAGTCCAGCACAGTGTGTTGGTGGAAGAGGAGACCAACCTCAAGAAAAGAAGGTTTAAATCACTCCAACCTATGGAGGAGGATCTCTACCAGACATAAGGAAGGTTGGGGATGATGAGAAAAATAAAGAAAAAGAAAAGGAGAAGCTGAAATTAGTAGCTAAGCCCTCCTCCCCTATGCCAGTAATAAACCTTGATAGTGAGAATAATCCTTTGGATAGTCAAGAGCAGAAGGCATCTCAATAAGTTGATACTCTAGCCATCTTTGTTACTAAGGAAACTTTGTTTCCTATTTCCAATCAAACCAAGTTAACCCCTCCAATTATGAGAAAGTTGTTTGATCCTACAATCTTGCAGTCAACACTCAATGTCCTTTCAACCAAGTCTTGGTTGGAAGAGACAACTGATTGAAAGAAGAGAAGATGTGAGGAAGTCACTCCATCTAAGGACCTCATTGTGCAAGCAACTTTAGCTTAGCCTACAACAAAGAAGAAAAATAAGCAAAAGACTATAGCAACATTGGCCATAGATTCCTCTATTGGTCATATGTTAGTAGAGATTATAGAACCCTAGAAGTGGGGAAAGTTTCATTAGCTCACTACTAATGATTTCCAAATAAGAATGGTTGACATAGGTATTCCAATGCATGATTCTATGGTAAACATCTGCAAATCAAACAATGAGAAGATTGAGGACTGACTAGAAGAATTAAGATAAAAAAGAGGCACTCAAAGCCTCAAATAAGGAATTGATGGATTACATCAAGGCTGTGCTTGGAAGCAACTCTACAAGCATATTTGATCAAAGTATAGAGGAGAACAAGAATTTTCTACTAAAGCTATAGTAGGAGAGGAGTTTGGTCAATTGGGTCGTACCTAGATTGATCAGATGAAGTCCCAAGGTCCTCCTCTCATTGATTACCTTAGAAAAATGTTGTTAGATATCAACAAATTAAGAGAAGAAATGTCCACTCATCAGAGCTCAATGCACAAAACATCAGGGAGCCTAATTCAACAATTGGCTTTATTGCAAGAGGTGATTTATATGAAAATTAATGTGGTTGTGACCTATGGGATTCTAAAAATAGGAGAAGAACCATTGCTTCATTGGAAGAAATCTTTAGAATTCAAAGTTGAAAGCTTAGTGAGTCTACAAATGATCTAAATGATGTACATGATTTGGTGCAAAAAGTCATGGAGAAAATCTTTGGACATCTAAAGATTATACATACTAAATTATATGTCAACAATAACGGTCAATTGGTAGACATTGAACGAATAAAAACCTAATTTCTAGTATTTCTTGAAGAAGCTATTGATCCATCAAGCTTCTAGATGTCATAGATTCTAGAACTTTCAACAACATATTATGTCTTGAAGCATGCAATGGAGAATCTCCAATCAAAGATCTGTAGAGTTGAAGAATTGATAGAAATGCATGATTACTAGATGATTAGAGCTGCTAACATTCTTATCCCAGGTTTTAATGAACTAAAGAGTGTAATTGGTGGAATTAAGGCATACAAGGCAAAGGAAGTAACTCCAAAGAAAAAATGAAGCCCTGACAATAGAATTATACTCTCCCTACAAAATACGACAAGTGTCACCTCTTCTCTCTCTCTCTCTCTCTCTCTCTCTCTCTCTCTCTCTCTCTCTCTCTCTCTCACACACACACACACACACACACACACACACATACACATTTCTAATATTGAAGACATATTTGGCATTCTCCTTATAGGGTAAATTTTTTTAACGGATAATTAGCCAATCAACACTATTATTACAATGATTCTATGATACTATGTAGAGTAATCATGAAATGTAACTAGCCATTCCTAAGAAGGCCTATAAATATAACTTTTTGATGAGTAAATAAGATCAACAAATTTGAATTTGGGAAAATCCCTATAGCTGGGACTACTATGTGTGAATCTACATCCGTGTTTAATATTGTCATTCATTTTTGGTCCATTTTTTAGTTCTTGTGTGGTAGCTAGAATGAAATGTGTTGTTAATAAAACTGTGGAATTGCAAATGAGCTGGGTTTTATTTCTTTTCCATCAATGGTAATAAGCTTTACATCCTTTATTTGGCATGTATCTTCATTCCTCTATTTAATACAAGTTAGTTTGTATGCATATTTGTAGTTGTATGGGAAGTTTGAAATTTTTTCATCTAGGCTATTGACTAATGAGAAATCTTTTGTTGTAAAACAAGCACCATTTAGGTATCAAAGGAAGTTAAGGTGATTTATGTGTATTCACAGTTGTGGATCTTTGTGAACCATCATCTAAGATTCACCTAGATTGCTTTACAGTTTTGGACAATTTAGTCATTCCTCTTCTTCTCTCTAGTTAAGAGCACACCCTTAAAACCTATCAATCTACTAAAAACAACATTCACTACAAATAATTGCATATAAGGGAGTTGTACCTTTCAATTCAAGGGTCCTTGATAGAATAACTACATTAACCCATTCTGTTGCTAACCACTTTGTCCTTCATCACATTGGGAATATTAAGAGTCAAGGAATAAACCAAATTAAGTAAACAAATTGTTAACCAACATCACTATAGCCTCTTTTGGACATCTTGAATCCCCATAATGTCCTATTTACTAGATGAAAATAATCATGCCCCAAGGTGGGTTTGGCTAAGTTTTTTTACATCTTAATCACTTGAATCTTCTAGAATCCATTGACTAACCCTTTCAAACTGATTGAATTAAATTTTTGAATCACTTGGTTGAAAATTTAAACTCATCTTTACATTTTATGACAAAAGTTATTTTTGTGCCAAAGGGCCTCAAGATTAGCCTTAAAAATTGATTGAATCAAGTAACTGGGGTCTGAAATTTGGAACATCTATCTTTTAGTCCACATATTCTCTCCTTGTTAGACTTCATCTCATGACAACATCCAGGAAAAAAAATATTTCCCATCAAAGTTGTCTACTTTGAACTATTCTTCAAATAAACATGTCAAAAATAGGGAAATGCATTTGGTTTTGGATTTGAAAATAGGTCAAATGATCACTTGGGGATCTGAAACCTTGGAGATTAGTAGATTCTCATATGGAGAGTATTAATGCACAATTCAGGCTCATGATGAATAACTGGGTAAATTTGACAAACATGTAAAGTTGGCTTTCGAGAATTGTAAAACTAGGTGTACTTGTAAAAAATAATTTTTGCTACAGGAATGAGCTTTGAAAAGTGTGTAAATAGATTGATTAAAACTTGAAAACTAGGACTCTATTAGTAGTTTTAGAGTATAAAATAGTGCTACAATCTTTTTAGATTCATCTATCATGGTTTCAAAATTATAATATCGCGAACAAGATTATCGATCAATCTACACATTTTGGTTAGTAACAACTTTAAAATTTGTCTTTGGAATAGTCTTTGAAAACTAGTCAAATGGATTCCTCATAAGCTCAAATTTCAAACATAACAATCTCTGACCACTAGAATGTTATGCAAAAATAAATTCTTCAAATGGGTCAATTTGGTTAATGTTGTGATTGGTCAAACATGACTAGTTGCTAAACTGTTATAAAGGGTGACTATGCAATTTTAGGTTTTTGCAAATAGAATCAATTTGGGAAACTAATCAAATAGATTCATTAGACCTTGAAAATAAAAACATGGGATACCATTTATAATGCAAGAGCATCCTGGGTGTATGAGCAATCTTGCATCACCCAAAAATATTTTATTTTTAGTCTTTTCTATTTTAATAAGGACTAGTAGATAGGGAGGTTGCTATTTCTAGGATCTTGCTATTTTTAGTAAGTTTGTCATACGAGCTCAAAATGTTCTCATTTTCTACAAGAAGGTTCATTTCAGAGTTGTAAGCCTACCATAAAAATCTCATTGCTCAAGCATTAGTATCAGAGAAGTTATTGCCAATTTTTGGTGGAAAAATTTGTACAAAAATCTTCGGGCTCACCATTAGAGGCCTTAGAGTGCCCAGATGAGGTCCAAAAACTTGATAGAAGGGCACTAGCATAGTTTCAAGCCCATAGATTAAGATCTGGTGTTTGCAAAAAGTGGTTATAATAGCCAATCGGAGCAATGGTTCATGAGTTATGGCCTTTCGAAGTTGGGCTACCCAAAATTTCTGAAATGATTTTCAAAAATGTATTTGGCGACTCTATATGTTTTGTTAAGGTCTGTCGGCCATAGGTATTAAGTTTGAGCATCTAGAATCTTCTCGGGTGGCATACAATTGCTTATTTAAGAAAGAAACGAACATTGTCTAGAATAGCTCTGGGGTGATAGTTCACAGCACTGTCTTGCAGATTACTGTAATGAAGGTGCCCATTTGGGTTAGCATATTGTAATTGAGAATTCTATAATTCTGCATTTGTGGCAATAATAAGAAGTTCATATTTTTTTCTCGCATTTGTCATTGTTTCTTTGTTTATGTTATGAGTTTATGGTATTAATGGAGTCCCCTGCATCAAGTGGTATCAAAGCTAGGTTTCTTAAGTGTGTGGATAGATCGCCGATTGTGAGTCAGTTCACACTAGGACTAGTTTGGGCTAAGCGTGTAGGTAGATCATTGATTGTGAGGCATTTTGCACTAGTGTTTCAGTAGAAGCACGAAAATGCCACCATGAAGAGAGTCTGGTGGAAGAGCTATAGGTGTTACACTTGAGGGTTTTTGAGCCTTCCAAAGACAAATGCAAGCATTAGAAGAAAAAATGCAAAGAGGAATGAAAGTGAGGATGAGGATGAAGTAGAAGAAAATGTTGAAGTAGAGGCATTTCTAAACCCAGAGGAAGAAAGGCTTTTTAGGGCCATCTCCAAGATTCGAAAAAGACCTAAGTTTGAGGTTCCCACATTTTTAGGAAATCTTAACCCAGAAGAGTTGATCACTTGGATCAATGAACTAGAGGAGTACTTTGAGTATGAAGATATTGAGGATCCAGATAGGGTCAAGTTTTGTGAAGGTAAAACTAAAGGGACATGCAAAGATCTGGTGGCAAGAGGTTCAGTAGGAATGAAATAGAAAGGGAAAGGACAAAATCACCAGATGGGATCCGATGATAGCTAAAATAAAGTGGCAATTCATTCCTATGGATTATGAGCTTGATTTGTTGAAGAAGATGCAAGGAATGAAGCAAGAAAGAAAATATGTTCAAGAGTATAATGAAGAGTTCTATTGAGTTCTCATTAGAATCACCATGTAGAAGCTAATGAGGAGAAAGTTGCTCGTTATCTTAATAGGTTAAGGCACAACATTCAGGATGAGCTGAGTCTGGTTTGGATGAATAGTATTGAGGAGGCATACCAATTTTCTATAAGAGTTGAGGAGAAACTAAGCAAGAATTTTGACAATGAGAATAGTAGAAAAGGTCATGGTGGAAGATCTGGTAGATGATCTTATGGAGGTCATAATGATGATCAAAAGAACAAGGATGAGGCTAGAAGTAGCAGTCAGAACTAGAGGGGAAATAATTTCAATCATTTCCATGATCAAAAAAATAGAGATTAGAGAGGAAGAGGTAAGGGACAAGGATCTGGAAGAGGAGGCTTCCATGGCAAATGTTTTCACTATGGAGAGGAAGGGCATAGAGCATTTGAATGTACCCAATGTCAAGGAAGGATAGATCAAAGAACAGAAGGCTAGGCCAGAGTTGCACATGTTGATGAAGATGCCAGATCCTCACATTCTAAAATGTTGAAAGAAGAGAAGTCCTAGTTAACCGAAGGGTCTTGCTAAATGGTGAGAATGAACCTAAACAAAGAAGGAGCTTGTTTCACAGAAGGTGCAGATGTGAAGATATGTGTTGTGATGTGATCATTGATGGTGGAAGTACTGACAATCTAGTGTGAGAAATGATGGTCACTAAATTGAAGCTAAAGAGGTAGAAACACCCGCATCCATACTATATTGCCTAGGTGCAAGATGACCACAAGGTCATGGTCAATGAGTAGTGCTCAGTGAAGTTCAAGATTGGAAGCTACTAGGATGAGGTACTATGTGATATCATACCTATGGACATATGTCATAAATTGTTGGGTAGGCCATGGTAGTTTGACAGGCATGTTGTACATGATGGGCGAGAAAATACCTACACTCTAACTAAGGATGGAGTCAAACATAAGCTGAAGTCGTTGAAGGATAAAGAAGAAAAGGTATAAGTGCTACCAGAATATGTTTTATTGATGGAAAAGAGTTTCTTAAAGGTATGAAGCATGAGCATATGTGTTTTGATATAATTCCTAAAGATAGTAAGGAAGAAGTAGAGAGGTACCTATAGAAGTTGCAGATATGTTGGAAGAGTTTTCTGATATTGTATCAAATAATGTACTTGATGGATTGCCCCTAGTGAGGAAGATTAGTCACCATATGGATTTGGTTCTGAAAGCCAATTTTCCAAATAAAGCAGTGCACAGAATAACACCAGTAAAAAGTGAAGAGTTAAGCAAGCAAGTTCATGAGTTATTACAAAAGGGTTTGATTCGAGAGAGTTTGAGTCCATGTGTTGTACCAGCAATATTAGCACCAAAGATGAAGGGAGAATGGAGGATGTGCACAGATTCTTGCACTATCAACAAGATCATGATAAAGTATAGATTTCAATTGCTAAGGATGGATGATATTATGGACTATCTGAGTGGAGCTAAGTACTTCACAAAAATAGATCTGAAGAGTGGGTACCATCAAATTCGTATCATAGAAGGTGATGAGTGGAAGATTGCTTTCAAGACAAGGAAAGGACTATATGAGTGGTTATTCATGCCTTTTGGGCTAACCAATACACCGAGCACTTTCATGAGGCTCATGAATGAGGTACTGAAGGAGTTTCTAGGTAATTTTTTCATTATTTATCTAGATGATATTTTGATCTTTAGTAAGACATTGGAGGAGCATTTGATTCATATTCGCGAGGTGTTTGATAAGTTGAGGGGAGAAAAGCTGTTGATAAAACTAAAGAAGTGTAGTTTTGTAAAGAAGGAGTTGGTGTACCTAAGATTTGTAGTCTCAGGAGAAGGTTTAAAAATGGACCTAGAGAAAGTGAAGGCTATCCTTGAACATGGCCTACTCCAAGGAGTGCGACATAGGTAAGATATTTTCATGGACTAGCTACATTTTACATAAAGTTCATAAGAATTTTTAGCAATACCCTTGGACCGTTGACTGAAACAATCAGAGGAGATAGGAATGAGTCTAAGTGGATTGTAGGAGCAAAGAAGAGTTTCAATTTGTTGAAATAGAAAGTTACCGAGTAACATGTTTTAGCACTTCCTGATTTTAACGAGGTGTTTCAAGTAGACTATGATGCTAGTGGTACTATAATAGGAGCTTTTTTGAGTGAAGAAGATAGACTTGTTTCTTATTTTAGTGAGAAGTTAAATGATGCAAAAAAAAATATTATGTTTATGATTAGGAATTTTATGCTATAGTTCAAGCATTGAAGAAGTGGAGACACTATCTTCTTCCCAAGGAGTTTTTTTTGTATACTGATCAAGCTTTGCAATATTTGAATAGTCAAGAAAAATTGAACCAAAGGCATTTAAAGTGGGTTGATTTTTTGTAGAGTTATACATTTGTTTTGAAACACAGAAGTGGGAAGTCTAACAAAGTTACAGATGCTCTTAGTAGAAGACAACTTTTGCTAAAAGAAATGCAGATAGAGGTGGTTGTCTTTTAGATCATTGTAATGAAGTTGCCCATTTGGGTCAGCATATTGTAATTAAGAATTTAGTAATTCCACATTTGTGGCAATAATAATAAGTTCATATTTTGTTCTCACATTTATCGTTGTTTCTTTGTTTCTATTATGAGTTTATGGTATTGAGGGAAGTCCCATACATAAATTTATTATTAGAATATAGTATGATGACCATTTCTTCAAGATGCTTAACAGGTCATAAAATATTCACTATCAAATAGGGCTTCCCACAATTTTGAACAATGTGCATCAACATGTCAATAATAAACAACCAACTTTGAAGATTTCAAAACCTTGTCAATGTTAGAATACTTTAGAATAACTAAGAGGGGGGTGAATCTATTATCCAAGGTCTAGATGTATAACTAAAACTTCTAATAGCTTAGTGAACCCATAAAACATTATTCATCATGCATGCATCCATAAGATTATGCAATCACTAAAGAACTTGTAGGTTACTATTATCTAATCCAATTATTCCTTCATTGCTTGGATCCAATTATTATATTTGACTACTTCATTTTCACACTTGGATTCAACTTGAAATATCAAACATATCTCCTCATTTACTTTGTTCCTTATCATTATGCCTTTGTCTTTACCTCTAATTGTCTTCTCAGGAGGGTGATTCTTTGAAAATTTCCCATTAGGGGTAGGAGTTGACATCTCAACTCTTATCTCTTCTCTAGGTTCAAAACTATGTTCTCCTATAGGCTCAAAAGTTAGCACATCATTCTGTAAGTCATTGTTAGCCTTAAACAAAACTTTAGCATTTTGTCTGAAAATTCCAGATTTATTATCTGCTTCATCTAATTATAATCTACCATCTTTTCTTTAGTTCCAAACTTTTCATTAATCCTTACATTTGTACATTCAACTATTGTCTTAGTTCTATAGTTGAAGCATTTGTAAGCCTTGTTTTTCAATGAATAACCAAGGAACATACTTTCATCACTTCTTGGATCAAACTTACCAATGTCATCATCTCTCTTAATATAACATTTTCTCCCAAATATCCTAAAATATTTGACTAATGGTGAATGTCCAAACTATAGTTCATAAGGTGTCTTGTCCATACCTTTTCTAATCTATACTCTGTTCAAAGTATATATTGTTGTATTAACTGCTTCTCTCTAGAATGTCTTAGAAACATCATTCTCAAATAACATCGCTCTAGTTGCCTTTGCTAGAGACTTATTTCTTCTCTTAGCAATCCCATTTTGCTCAGGTGTTCTAGGTGCAGATAGTTGTCTTTTGATTCCATTTTTTTCACAAAATATGTTAAATTCTTTAGAGGTGAATTCCCCTCCTCTATTAGATATCAAACACTTAATCTTAAAACCAATTCATTCTCAACTCTATTCTTAAATATTTTAAACTTCTCAAAAGCTTCAAATTTCTATTTAAGAAATTCTACCCACATCATTCTAGTGAAATCATCAAAAAAAATTATAAAATACCTTTCACCATAGAATCCTCTTGTTCGAGAAAGACCACTCAGATCTATGAGAAGAATCTACAGCTTCTCTATGGTAGTGAACTTCTTGCTAGGGAATAGTACTTTCTTCTATTTAGCCAAATTGCATTCCTTACACACAACATTAGTAAGCTTAACAATCTAAGGCAAGTCTCTGACTGCAAAAGTGCTACTAACCTTCACAATATTATCAAAGTTTGTGTGAAAAAATATTTTATCCCACAACCAACTGTCATCCACTTTAGCTACCAAACATGTCATCTCAGTAGGATTCAAATAAAATAAATTACCTCTAGATCTAGTGTCAGTTCCAATCATCTTACCATCTTTGTCTTTGATAGTGCTGGTCTTTACAGTGAATTGCAACAAATAACCCTTGTCCACCAACTGTCCAACACTCAACAAGTTATGCTTCAATCCATCAATAAAATAGACATCATCAGTGTTAGTTTTACCATCAAGAGTAATAGATCCAATTCCTATAATATGACAAGTTACATTATTACCAACTCTAACAATACCTTCATCATGATCCTTGAACTTAACAAATTTATTCATATAACCAAACATGTGATGTGAACAACCACTATCAATTATCCAATCAAACTTCTTTTCCACATGGGTAACTAGAGCACTTTCTTCTCTAATTTCTCTATCAAGATCATCTTCCTTGATAGCCACAAATCCTAATTCATCATCAATTTAACTTTGACCTTTCTCATTAGATTCTTCATCTTCATTTGCATACAAATAATTTCTATCTCTATCTCTTCTAGGGTTAAATTTCCCTTATACTTTTTTTCTCTCTTTTAGGATATTTAGATGCATAATGACCAAATTAATTACAAGTCCAACATTTAAATATTTTCATACCATCTTTTTCTCTTCTCACTAGAAGGGCTATTCCTTCCTTAATCTTATTTTCTTCATCAACTCTATTGTTGCCAGCAAAATCTCCACAAGTGCTTGCAATCCTTGTCAAATTAGGTTGAACTGTTAAGGCACTGAAAGCTATTTTTGACTCTTTCAAGTTCTCCAAATTGTCTCTAATCTACTTCTATTCATTCTAATCTTCCAAGTAATATTTCCTTTGTGAAATCTAATCTTAGTGCATGGCATTACCAGCTGAATCATTTGAGCTATCGGCTTGAATGGTGGTGTCAAACTTTTCAAGATCTTCCATATGACTTCATCATCTTCCTTGGTTCCACCATAGGACCAAATTCTTGCAACCATTTCTGTTATTCTGCCAATATAACTTCTTATACATTCATCTTCCATCATTCTAGCATCTCGAAATGGACATATCCAATTCTTTAATATGATTCTTTTTGCATGATCATCACCTTCAAAAGTAGATTCTAATGCTTTCCAAATTTCATGAGATGTTACAAGTGACTTTACCTAACTATATTCATTCTTTGGAAGATCTTTCAGTAGATATTATCTTTCTCTCATGTTACACATGAATAGATCTCTCTCTTCTTCACTGCATTCTTCAAGATTTACTTCTTCAATGATTGTCTTCTAACTTTTGTCAAGATCCAATATCCTGGGCCCATGCACAATAGACAAGTCTTCATCTTCTCCTTCCAACTATTGTAGTTGGCCCCATCAAATATCCTTCATGAACATATTCACTATTGATATCCCAAAGCTATTAAGCTTATTCTTCAAGGACCTGAAGCTCTAATACCAATTGTTAGAACATATAGTCCACTGATATAATTGAGAAGGGCATATGCACCGAGTTGTGGTGCCAAAAAGGTGATAAGTAGTTTTTTTTTTCCTATTTTAAATAGCGTGTGCGCACTATAGCGCGCACACACTATGGCTTGGGTAACCCAAGCCATAGTGCATGTGCACTATAGCGCATACACTCTATTAGCAAAACATAAAAAGTATATATGATGGGCTGCAGACCCATAGCCCATCATTTTCATCAGTATTTTCTTCTACTCCTACAGCAAGGAGCGCATACGCGAGTTGAAAACTTAACATTTTCACCACCATTTGCCAAAATTCCTCCTCGTCGATGAAATCCAAGACCACAAGCGCACCCACAACGATGTCGTAAGTGATATAAACCTAACTTTGCATTGTTTGATATGTTTTTCATATTGTTTTGTAGGTTTTTTATATTGTTTTGTAGGGTTTTTACAAATTTTATTTAGATTTGTCTATTTATTTGGATTTCAATTGATTTTTTATCAGGAAATGTCCATAATCAACCAAAAAATCCACAAGAACATCAAAACCCTCAAGAACATCAAAACCCTCAAGAACCTCAAAACCAAAACCCTCCTCAAGAAGAACAACAAATTCCAACACCCGAACCAATTGCAAGACCTCCACCAGGCACACAAGAAAATATAATAAATGAAATAGTGAGAGGCAAAATTGAATTAGAAAGATTCATTGCTCAGTTCAAAGAATCTAGACAAACCAATCCAATGAGGGCTCAATTGGCATCATCCCTCGAATCCATTAACACCCAGATAGCCTCAGTTATTGGTCAGTTAGATATTTGGCGGGTTAAGAGGGATGAACAAAAAAGATTTTATGCAAATAAATTGTCATATGAAGATGTTAAAAAAAAAGAAATACCAAAAGATAGTATATGTGCATTATTTAGAAAACCCGGTGAGCAAAATACTGTTAGAGAGGGTACTAAACGATTCCCCATCCATTGGTGCATACACGATGCTATTAGAAATATTTTTTGGGATAGATGGTGGATGATTTTTGATGCCCCTCCTTGTAACAATCATGAGGTCCCCATGTATTTTTTGAAGAAATTATATTGTGAGTTTGTCCTTGGGGAGATCCTCAATTATTTTGATATATTAGACTCCCAGGGTAGAGGTGGGGGGTCATCATTTGAGAGGCTGGGAGCATGTCATGACCCTAATGTAGTTAGGGCACCTGTGGTCAAGCCACAACGCGAGCATGTGACTATTCCTTCAGTTGTGAAGGAAAATGTAGAGGCCAACACTCTAGGTACCATTAATGCTTTGATGCAGACCCTCATCCATTCCATGAGCCCATTAGTTGAGGGGGAGCCTTCTGTGCATCGTGGTCACATGTGCACTTCATGTGGATCCCTATGCACATTTGGCACTCATGCTGGAGATGGTGTAGATGATGGGCTTGTCACCGATCAGTTCCTGAACAACACATTTGGCATTGACACATAGGTAAATTACAATTATAAATTACTAATTGGATCACATTTCATATGTATAGTGAATGATTAATTAATTAGCATCTATTGACATTGTTCAAAATTCAAGGTCAGAGTGTTGCTGGGCCTAGCAACAATCCTCTAGGCCCATTTTTTGTCCCTTCCATGAGTCCTGAGGTATGTATCAATTTAATCATTTTAATTAATACATGTATTTATTACGTAATCATATTGAGGATTGATAAAAAAAACTATGCATGTGCATCAGTTCTCCACAAGACCCTCAACCTTTACCACAGGCTCGGAGCATAGACATCATACGAGCTTCACAAAAGTATAGTTGTTTCACGTTAATTTAATTCATTTGATTATATTTATTTTATGTTTCATGTTAGATGTAATGTGTATTGTATAACATGCAGCTCATGATGTCGGACACACCTCCTCATCTGCGACAGTCTATTGATAGTGGAGTGGCCACAGCTGTGGCTAGCTCACAGCCACTGACGGAGGTATGAAAGAATTTTCTTCATTTTAGTTGTTGTTTATAATAGTTAATCTCAAAATTTCTAATGTTAACCTTTGTTTATATATTACTATAACTTTTATGGTTTTTACACAAGCAGAATGTATGTTAGGCCTACTAATACTCTTTTAATTATGGATCAAAACCTTGTTTTTGTTTTACTAAGTGGTAAGGGGTAGTTTTGTTTAATGGTTACCTACTGATAGTAGGTAAGTTTGTTGTTAAAGGGTCAACCCCCTAGTTTTGGCTACTTTTAATTCAAAAACTGGGAGTGAAGGTAGAAGTGGCAGTGAAAGAATTAGATAAAGAAGAACTAGGAGCACATATTGAAGTTAGAAGTAGAGAAGAAGTAGGAAAATCAAATAAAGGTATGAGGACTAAGAGTAGGAGATAATGAAATTAAAAATAAAGATAGGAATAGAAGATTAGTTGTATTCCAAGTTGATTGCAACTAGGAGTAGGACCTACAAGATGGAAGTTATATGTTTTCTATAACTAATAGTCAAGTTTAAAGATATAGTTGGTGATTAGATATACTCACCTTGGTCTAGTAGAGTCATAAGTGTAGGAGAATTTGTGTTTTAAATTAATATTATTCACAGGCCAAAGTCAAATGTTGAACTTGATAATAGAACTAGGCATATCCTTAGGATTTAAAGAAACTATAGTTTTTGGAATCAACACCATCAACTCTCCTTCACTATTTCTTTGGGATGAATGGAACTAGCATAACAAAATTCTACATTCTTTCATTCTTGTCCTCCTCCTCCTCTCATACAAAATAAACTTGGATAAGATAACTTACTAGACTTTTGGATTCATGGCCCTTCTCTCTTCTTTTCATACTCTTATAGCTATGCTAGTGGGATAAATCATTGAGTATTTTCTTATCTTTTATTTTTTCTCTTTCTTTTCTCAAGTGACCACTTGAGCTTTTGCTATAGCTTTTTCAACACGATGCTTGAGATTGAGACATTTTCTTGAGTGAGGTCTCTTCAACTAGTTGACTTGGAATCTTAGTAAGCTTTAGGATTTTGTTGTTCTTTTATGTATCCTTGAAAATGAATGTAATAGTTAATATTCTTGTTTTGGGAGCTTTTGTCCTTCAACTTGGTGATATTTGATCTCCTTGTAGTTTTCCCAAAATCTTTACCTCTTTCTCTTTTTTTCTTCTACTTTATTGTGTGCATGAGGTGGACACATGCTTCCAATAAATTGGGGACTACATGTATTATTTGAAAAAGTAAGAACACTTATTTGGTATTAATTTTAGCCCCATTTTAATATACATTATGGGTTCCTACATTGATTTCACACTCTCCTAACACTCATTGGACCTTCAAATTATTATTTAAGTCCTATATTGATTCATTTTCTTTAAAAACTCAAGGTTACCCTTATCTATAAGTGTGCTTCTCTATTTCAACTTCAATCAAATAATTCCTTTCATTTATTGGGCCTTATCTTACCATTTATGACATGTATTTTCTCTCTAGACCCAAAAATAAGTTGTTAGATAAAATTTCACACGCTCTAAATATCTTAGACCCATAATCAAAACTTGGGTTGGAATTGGTGGGTATAAGATGAATTTGGTGATATTTACTTGGGTACAATATTTTTTTTGGTGATATGTGTATTTATAAGTGATTATATTTATTGAATTGTTGTAGGGTCTCATCTCGCCTGATCATCCATGAGCATTTGAGGTGAACTTACAGAGTGACTATTTGTTGGCGGTAAGAAAATAATTGATTTTGTGTGTACATATATTTGATTTCAACGTATAATAAATATTGATTCATATCTAATTTCTTTGTATCAGTTGGAGCTAGAGAAGAGCCTCAACAAGAGGTCGAGTGAGCATGTCAGGAGGGCCCCGTCATCTCCACTATCTCCCTCCACATGACTAAAAAGGACGTCGAGAGACTTGTTTCCTTCCCCTTGTGGGAAGGAAAAGATGTAGTTGATCTAAACATTTTTATATATAGGCATCAGTGGACATATTCGATACACATTTGATGTATATGACATTCTATATTTGATGTATGACATTATTTGACTTATGACATTATTGGTTAATATATGATATGTTTGTTCATGTTTGTTCATGTATGACATTAAATTAGACATGTTCATGTATGACATTAAATTAGATATGTGCATGTATGAAATTAAATTCAATACCTCATCTATTCAAAACTTTGATAGAATTTTGATTAACAATAAACTTTATCATTGTTTAAGCATAAGTTAATCATTTGCAATATGTCATCATCATATGATTTATGATCTTGTTCATATTTAAATTTTTCCTTCTCTATCATTTTTTTATCAAGTTTAATTCAATACCTAATTAGTTTGAATTTTTTATACAATATTGATTGGCAATAGACTTTATCAGGCAATATTTGTGGACCACCTGGCAATTGGTCACCTAAATGAGAACCTTGATATTTATTACAAACTCCATTAAAGAAATCAGTAGTTTGAAATTACTCCATCCAACAAAATAGTGGTCTACAAATATTAGAGAGATAGACTTAATATTTACCAAGTGGCCATCCAATGCCAAGTGTTGTGGATGTATCTCCATTCAAAGTTCAATCACATGTTAAATAATAGACATTTTAGGAGTAAGAATAAGTTATCTAACCTTATTAACATTCTTTTGTATGAGTTCCAAGTAAGGTATCAAGAGTGCTTGAAATTTAAGACTTTGTCTTCTCATCTTGTCCATGGCTTTACTTAAATCAACCTGGATTAACTAAGGTACCTCAGTTAACTTAGAAACACTATTATTTAAATCCTCATCAATATTTTTCAACTTTCTTTAAAATATATTGTGTCAAATGTAGTACATCACATAACTATTGGAGTAGGTGGATTATCTCCTTAAGAATATTTTCTATCTCGGTTGTAATACCACCAAGTTCAACTTGTTGAGCAGTAATGGACTCATTTAGTTTCTCCATAATCTTCTTTTCTATTCTTTTCTCTTCTAATTGTATCAAATTTTCATTAACATCAACATCAGGTGCATTTACCTATTTTACAAGTAAACTTAATTGATCAATCATTGGAGGTTTGTCATTGGCTGGTGCATCTAGAACAATTTGTAATAAGATGTCCTTTACATCTTATAATACTTGTTTGTACTTCACTTCCTATCTTTCTCTTTTGCATCTTTCACCTTCACAATTCTCCATAATTTATCATAGCATCAGAATCCAATTTTGTATGATCATAGATTGAAAGTATGATAGCTTCATACCCGATCTCTTCTACTCTTTTTCATCTTTTTCTTGTCTTGTAATGTGATTGATCTTGTACTTGGTGATATAATTGGTTGCACTAAAGCCATCTCCTCCTTAGATTTCTTATTTTTCTCATCAATTAAAGGTTTGTCTTACTTTACCCACTTTTTGTTGTGCAAATATTAGGCTATTTAGCTAGTGTCCCTATAACAACATTTGAAACAACAATTTTGTTTAGTATTGGCTATGCGTATACAACAGTGTTCATTATTATTTAAGGGAATAATGATAGTTACTAATCCATTTAACCCCAATAATGTTTCCTTTTATTCATTACAGTCCTATAATAGTTGATAATTTCTATAAGTATTTAACTAATTATGACTTGGTTGTGCATAAGGTGCCTATTAGTAAGTCATATTTTGCAAATAAGGACTCTAAGAAGAATTTTGATCCTTTACAAAGCTATTCTCCACATCAAACTCCCATGCCTGATTCAATTCAAGTGTCTACTTGTAAGAGACAACAAAGCAAACCTAATGCTTAAAATATTAAGGAGAAAATTGACCTTGGTATTCAAGCTACTCTGGATAAAAATTTGATAGATAGCAAAAGGAAAAGGAGTGCAAAAGGCACTTCTTAGAAGAATGAGGGACCTTTCATGAAATGTCAGAAAAAAGATCTGCTCTCTAATCTAACTTTATGTGGGTGGTGCTGATGTAATTTTGCTTCAAAAAACCAAATCATCTCAATAATCATATTCTTCTATAATTTCAAAGTTGACTAAGAGGAACTCATTTCATGGTCATGTTGCAGGTGCTTCAGGTGGTTCATGTATTCTTTGGAACCATAAATCTTGCACTGTTGTATATTCAGTCTTTTCCTAACTAGTGGCAAGTAGTTGTTACTAATTTTGGTATGTCATTCATAGTGCTCAATATATATGGCCCTATTTCTACATGTGATGATAAGACAGAACGTTTGGATTCCTATTCTTAGGCTATTTCTAGCATTGAAGATGATAAATTTATAGTGCCTGGGGATTTCAATGGCATTCTATCTCGGGATGAGAAAATTGAAGGTATATTCCCCCTTTGATTATTTCTAAATAGAAGGGGGTTTATTTTTGGAAGAGAAACTATGGATGGTGCATTAGTTTTTCATGAAGTATTGCATTCCATTAAAAAAAACTCCCTTCCCTCATGTGTCATTAACCTGACTATGATGAAAGCTTATGATAGGCTTCAAAGGGATTTCTTGTACAAAGTTATGATAAAATTTGGTTTCGTTAAGAAATGATGTAAATGGAATATGTCTTTTTTAGAGGGTGCAAGATTTTTTGTAATTAGTTCAATTGGTGATCATTTTCATGCAACAAAAGACATTCGACAAGTCATTAGAGATATAGATTTAATAGTGGTCTACAAATATTTGTTTAATAGGTTGAGGATAGGGTTTACCTAGCCACCCAAAGCTAATGGAGCAGACAGTTCGATCCCACGACAAAAGGTGAGAGAGATTTGGCAATTGGCAACTTTGTACTAGCCAACACTGTAAGTTTTAGCATCACCCGAGATGGCATTGTAAAATGAAAATGGAATTTGATCTTCAAAAAGTGAGAGAGGTTATTGTAGGTCTCTACAACATGGTCCTTTAGGAACTAGAATTGCATCCATACCTTACACAAGCTCTGAGATATGCCCCATCAAAGATCGCAGCCTTATGGGATTTAGTGACCCTTGGGGACATTTCAGTTCGGCATGCCCGAGAATGTTTGAGTGTTGAACAGGACATGATGAGGTTGAGGATAGGGTTTAATTGGTCACCTGGAGCTAACAGAGAAAAAATTTTGATCCAACGATGAAAGGTGAGAGAGATTTGGTAGTTGGCAACTTTGTACTAGCTAACACTACAAGTTTCAGCATCACCTGAGATGGCATGAAAATGGAATGTGATATCCAAAAAGTGAGAGAGATTATTGTAGGTTTTTGCAACACAGTCCTATAGGAACTATAATCACATCCATACCTCACACAAGCTCCGAGATATGCCCTATCAAAGATCGTAGCCCTCTGGCATTTAGTGATCCTTGGGGACATTCCGATTCGGTGTGCCCGAGAACTTTCAAGCACTGAAGCGGATAGGAAAAGGTTGAGGATAGGGTTTACTCGGCCACCCAGAGCTAACAAAGTAGATAGTTTGATCCCATGACGAAAGGTGAGAGAGATTTGGTAGTTGGCAACTTTGTACTAGCCAACACTACAAGTTTCAGCATCACCCGAGATGGCATTGTAAAATGAAAATGAAATGTGATATCCAAAAAGAGAGAGAGGTTATTGAAGTTCTCTACAACATGGTCCTATAGGAATTGGAATAACATCCATACCTCACACAAGCTCTGAGATATGCCCCATCAAAGATCACATCCCTATGGGATTTAGTGACCCTTGGGGATATTCCGGTTCGGCGTGCCCAAGAATGTTTGGGTGCTGAAGGGGATAGGAAAAGGTTAAGGATAGGGTTTACCTGGCCACCTGGAGCCAACAAAGTAGACAGTTCAATCCCACGATGAAAGGTGAGAGAGATTTGGCAGTTGGAAACTTTGTACTAGCCAACATTGCAAGTTTCAGCATCACCCAAGATGGCATTGTAAAATGAAAATAGAATGTGATCTCCAAAAAGTGAGAGAGGTTATTGTAAGTCTTTGCAACATGGTATTTTAGGAACTAGAATCACATCCATACCTCACACAAGCTCCAAGATATGCACCATCAAAGATCGCAGCCCTGTGGGATTTAGTGACCCTTGGGGACATTCTGGTTCGGCGTGCCCAATAATGTTTGAGCGCTGAAGGTGACATGATGAGGTTGAGGATAGGTTTTACCTAGCCACCCAGAGCTAACAGAGTAGACAGTTTGATCCCACGATGAAAGGTGAGAGAGATTTGGTAGTTGGCAACTTTGTACTAGCCAACAGTGCAAGTTTTAGCATCACCTGAGATGGTGTTGTAAAATGAAAATGGAATGTGATGTCCAAAAAGAGAGAGAGGTTATTTTAAGTCTCTACAACATGGTCCTATAAGAACTAGAATTTCATACATACCTCACACAAGCTCTGATATATACCCTGTCAAAGATCGCAACCCTGTGGGATTTAGTGACCCTTGGGGACATTTCGGTTCGGCATGCCTGAGAATGTTTGAGAGCTAAAGGGGATAGGATGAGGTTGAGGATAGGGTTTAACCAGCCACTTGGAGCTAACAGAGTAGATAGTTCAATCCCACGACAAAAAGTGAGAGAGATTTGGCAATTGTCAACTTTGTACTAGCCAACACTCTAAGTTTCAGCATCACCTGAGATGGCATTGTAAAATGAAAATGGAATATGATCTCAAAAAGTGAGAGAGGTTATTGTAGGTCTCTGCAACATGGTCCTATAGGTTCTAGAATCACATCCATACTTCACATGAGCTCTAAGATATGCCCCGTCAAAGATCGCAGCCCTGTGGGATTTAGTGACCCTTGGGGACATTCTAGTTTGGCGTGCCCGAGAATGTTCAAGCACTGAAGGGGACATGAAGAGGTTTAGGATAGGGTTTACCCAGCCACCCAGAGCTAACAGAGCAGATAGTTTGATCCCACGATGAAAGGTGAGAGAGATTTGGTAGTTGGCAACTTTGTACTAGCCAACACTGCAAGTTTCAGCATCACTCGAGATGGCATTGTAAAATCAAAATGGAATGCGATATCCAAAAAGAGAGAGAGATTATTGTAGTTCTCTGCAACATAGTCCTTTAGGAACTAGAATGAATCCATACCTAGCATGAGCTCTGAGATATGCCCTGTCAAAGATCGCAACCCTCTAGCATTTAGTGACCCTTGGGGACATTCTGATTCAGCGTGAACATTCAAGTGCTAAAGCGGATAGGAAGAGGTTGAGGATAGGGTTTATCCAACCACCCGAAGCTAACAAAGTAGATAGTTCGATCCCATGACCTTTTTTCCACTAAGTTGAAAATTTGAGCAACTTTTACAACTTTCAACAATGCAACTTTGCACAAAAAGTACAATTTTTACATTTTTCACTTGATTCCAATTCTATGACTTAGAAAAGGTTCGAAAATAGTAAAACCTCAAAGGAATATAGGAATATAGATAGTTTTATGGTTATTTCCTAAAAGTTGCTAAATTGTTGCAAAAGTTGCTAATGCAACTTTGCAATTTTTGCATTGACAACATTTGGGTGAATTATGCATTTTGGCTTGGAGGGTATGGAAACTAAAAGGTGTTGATGGGAACATGCTAGATAGGGTAGAAAAAACCTATTAAAGCCTAAAAACATCTTAGAGTTGACTGTTTGTAGGATTTTTCCATTAGGACCTAGAAGGGTCACTTGGCACATTGTTACAAACTTGCTCATTTTGGGTTGTTACTTGGGTCCATCACCCTATCCTCTACATCAGGATTGATCCTAGGTTAGGGGTGGATATAAAAGACCTATAAAGGTATTAAATAATGTAATAAGGCTATGGAAGCCTCTAAAAGATGTAAAAGGCACTAAAAGTGCAATATTTTGTAAAATTGCCAACCAAAATGGGCTTAATCAAGTCATGTAAAGGGTCCAAAGGGAGGTTTCATTTGGTTTTGAGATTCTAAATGAGTTTAAAACCTCATTCCCATGTGTGGGAGACAAGTTTGGGTAGTCAAAATTGATTGCTCCAAAGGTGGATTTAGTGTTTTCTCTAAACAAGAGTTTCATTTTACATTGGAAGTCATCTAATATAACCAAAGTGAAGGTGTTTGAACCATTTTGGGATTCTAGAGACATTGCAAAGTAAGATTTCTAGAAAGCCCTAGGGTAAAGGGGCTAGAAAGAAGGTTTTTGTAAAAACCATTGTAAATTTGATCATGAGACCAAGAAAATAAAAGAATCCTTGAATTTGAGTCATCTCTTAAGACTGTTTTGGGTCATCGAAGTTCCAAAAGTCAAGGGATTGTGAGTTGCTTTGTAAATGGCCTTAAACTAGGCCTAGTTGGCAGATTGAAATAGCTAGTTTTGAGTCTTTATAATATTTGGTATGTACTAGGTGCATGGTGCATGGTAATCTAGCTGTAATGGGCACCCCTGGATGTCCCAAAAAACTAAACCAAATTGTTGAAAGGAATTATGTCAAACAGTTTGCATTCAACTTCTTATTTCTCCGTTTAATGTTTTAAACCCCTTATAATTCCGGAAATCAAACATTTATTGTTTGTTGTGTTTCGTGCATGGAATTGGTATCATACAACATAAACAAGAAAGCAACTACAATGATATGCAAAGTGGAAATGAACTGCTGCTAACAAAATGTTATTTTCAGAATTCATAAAATCAAATACATAGCAGATTTATCAACTCACTAATTACTTCAGCAATATTGTCATAATACTCCAGCCCATGCTTACGAACTTGCTGCTACAATACTTTGTCCTCCAATCAGTCCACTACCTTCATAATACCATTCCCTCCAAGCGGCATAAGCGTCGGACAAGTAGTGAAGAAGATATGAGCAAAATATCAAATCTGCCTATAGCCGGAAATGCAACTAAACTGCCTGATAATGAAGCCAATAAGAAAGAATTCCAAAGGCCAAACCTCAAGGGAATGACATCTAGAATGTTACAAGAGAGGATAGACGTCCTCAAATGCCAAAAACAAAGCTGCAACTCACACACCAATTTCTTCTCATATTCAACCTGCCTAATGAAGCCACAGATGCTTCCTTTTATTCTATTCCCACGGGTCCGCTCAACTCATATGGGCAATGTGGGATAAAAGATGTGTAATATAAAACATATATTAAAATACCCCTTATGTCTCCCTTGGGTACACATCACCATAAAATAAATATTAAAGTAACACTTTAATATTTTACAATTAAATTAGACGTTACTTTAATAAAACTTCAAGCATTAAAATGTATTAGCAATCGAACTCCGAATAATGCGAGTGATAGCTCGTCGGAAAGCTCTCACCGAGGAGTATCGAATCCAATCACCAAAATTGACCTGCACTGTGTCCTACCGACTTACTAAAAATAGTAAGTATGCCTGAAACTGAGTAAATCAACTTCGTTTTGGCCCAAACTGGAAATGACTAGGCCAAAACACTCCAAGATCCCATTAAACCCTTCGTTAGCCCTCGGGACCATGTAGAACAAGGCTAAAGCACACACACTTGGTCAACTGCTAAAATGGGGACATTACACTAGCCTTCTGGTGTTGTCAGTTTTGATTGTTCTAGAAAATCAGTTTCAGTTTGGTATTGGAAATAGTTTGGAGTTGGAGGACAAATGATGGGGAGGATCTTGAACAAGGTTCTAGCCTCAACTACTAGAACTCACTCTAGGCTTTCTCCTAGCATCTTAGGGTATTTCTCCTATACCCTATTCCAAGGGAATCTTCTCTCTATTCCCTTATTACACTAATCCTCACCAATCAACTCAAAACTCTATTTCACCATGGGGTCTCCCTAGTGCTCTCATTGCACCGTTCTTCAAAATTGGCTTCCAAGAGTGCATTCTTGGCTATATTGAATTCCAAGGCTTGTAAATTGAGTGTACTCACTATCCCCAAAATTTTGTACATTTCCTACGGTGGGATAGTGAGTTATCTCATTTTCTTTACAAAGTGTTGTAAACTGGACAACAAACTACCTAAAAACAAAAGATTTTTATAACTACCAAACGAAACACTTTCAAGCCAAACTTCCTAGATAAAAATTGTTCTAAATCATGCCATCTAAAATTATATCAAGTACATCATGAAAAAAAAATGAAAGAAAACCTCAAATCTGAAAAAAGAAAACCAGTCTTTTTGCTCTCAAAATGCATGCTACAACACTTGTTTTTTTTCAAAATGACAACTTCTTCCTCACTTTAGGGTTTGGGAAGTCATTTATACTTCCTCCTAGGTCTTTTCCTCCCCTCATAATGTTTTTCATCAGCCTCTTTATGTTTTAAAGAAAAAACTCAAATTTCTAACAAAGGGCAACATTTTTTTCAAAAATTGCAAAATTGCAATAGAGCAACTTTTGCAATTTTTCTTGCTTACATGCCTTTTTACACTTCCAACTTGTGAAATAGGTCACCCCTTAGCAATTTCATTCTAGAGACCCTTTCCTAAGTTAGTTACTCATCACTTAAGCTACCCATTACCCCATGGTAAGGTATACCTTGCCTTTTAGGTCATTTTGCACTCTACCTAGGACATTTTGACTTCCTACACCACAACTACCACACTTAGGTCCAATGACCCTTATTATTATTTACAAGAGCTCTCTTGGAGAAAAATATAACAAAAATAAAAGGTGAGGGACCTATGTTTCAAGGTTCCCCTGCACCACCAACACCCCATTCTATGCTCCTTTCAAACACTTATTTGCTGATTTCATTGCCTAGTCGTGTATGCAAACTCACCTAGGGCCTCTTGGAGAAAAGAAACAAACCTCTGCAAAATAAGACCAAAATACATATTTAAATTTTTTATACAGTCTATTACTTGATTCCAAAAGTCCATCATGGTTCCACCATTGGAATTCAAGTTATAAAGGTTTCTTTGCTGATTGCTTTGTACAGACCAGCAAACTGGCAACTTTAAAAAGATTTTTCAAACTAGTAAAGAAACTGATATAAAAAACTTATAATATTTACCAAAGCATCTACATTCCATACACTATAAAATCACATGAAAACAGCAACCCTATCAATCCATTAAAGGTGTGGATGAAGGGTGAAATCAGAAAACTGTCATCAAAATGCTTAGTTTGCTCTTCATTCCAATGCCAAAATTCGTACAAAAGCATGTGCCAACCCTCAAACTGACTTGGATTAGTCTTAAATACCTCTTACACATGTGAATAAATAGATCTCATTGGTTTCCAACTGATCCTTGAAGCCCTTATAAATTTTTAGCACTTTTTGTTAATGTTGTCAAGCAACTTTGCAAACTTGCAAAGTTGCCAAGTGCAACTTTTGCACTATTGTGCATTTAATGGCTACATGAACTCAAACATGTTAAAATGAACCTATTTCCATGTAATTACAAATTTTAACATTTTTTCCATCTTTCCCATCCTCCTGGGGTCTTGGTCAATGTTTGACCATTCTAGGCTCTAACAAGCAATTTAAGCAATTTTGCCAACATAGAAGCAACTCGGGAACTCAAACACAAAAAAAACCTATTTACAAACACAACTAACACACTTGGGGCTTTATCACATAGCCCTTATTCATGTGGTCTGGTCAAGACCACAACAAGCCAAAAATGATTTAGAAAACTTGGCATATTTCCTAGGTGCTCCTGCACCAACTAAGATCGAGACCCATTATCATCAGATCGAGACCTATTTTCCTTCTTACTTTTTGATGATTGTAATCCTCTACAATTCTAGGCATAAGATGATTAGCATAAATGGTACTTGAACAAAGAACACTAATAAATATTGAGGATGTGAATTGATAATACCATTTCGCAGATGATTTTGGCATCTCACCCTTTATCACTTGTGCGTCAACTTTATTATACCTCTTCTTTGGTGACCTGCAAATGAAGAATTTGTAAAATAAAAATCTAAGATAAGATTAATCCACTAAGATTAAAACACATGGGATGAATATTCATAATCAACTATTAACCCTTTCCAACACACCAATTTTATGATAATAATGAGTCAAATTCCAACAAATTGGAATCCTTAGAGAGAACTATATCTATCACTACCCCATTATCATCAAATCGAGACCTATTTTCCTTCTTACTTTTTGATGATTGTGATCCTCTACAAGTCCAGGAATAAGATGATTAGCATACAATGGTACTTGAACAAAGCACACTAATAAATATTGAGGATGTGAATTGATAATATCATTTCGCAGATGATTTGGGCATCTCACCCTTTATCACTTGTGCGTCAACTTTATTAGCCCTCTTCTTTGTTGACCTACAAATGAAGAATTGGCACAATAAAATATCTAAGATAAGATTAAAAAAAGGGTCCTATTAAAGAATCTAATATAAATTCAAATAATTTATCTAGATTCTAAACACATAAAAACTAAATCTCATCACTTACACATCATAACAATACGGTCCACCTTAGTCATGTGATAGTCTTGGGGAAGAGGTTGTAACATTGTATTTGGATCCAATTGATCACTTTTTATCTCTCTCCCTCTCTCCCTATTCAATCTAATGAGTCAACTGGATCTGCTCAACATTTTAATGTCTCAAGCATTGCCTCATGGTCTGACTCGCAAACGTTCCAAAGAATTTTATTATGTGATTTTCTACCATATTTTATCAAGTGGACATTTGATGCGACAAAAAGGTTTGAATAATGAAGAATCTTCCTCTCTATTTGCCAATCCTCGAATAACCACAAGTTAGGATTCTTCATAGGATATCGTTTAAGCCATGTGCCTGTTACAACCACCACACCAACATGGTACTCTAAACCTTCACTATCTATAACCGAGTGATCCAATTTTTGTTTGGCTTCAACACAACAACACAAATAATAATCTATCTCTTCTTCATTGTCTTCAAGTGCAATAATAGCAAAAACATGGCCTACGGTGACAAATGTACAAAATGCGATTATTAATTCAAAAAATACTTGGGTAAAAGTTATAAAGTTACATATTGAAATTACAAAGATATATATATATATATATATATATATATATATATATATATATATATATATATATATATATATATATATATATATATATATATATATATATATATATATATATATATATATATATATATATATATATATATATATATATATATATATATATATATATATATATATATATATATATATATATATATATTACCAGGTTGCACTAGATCTGACAAGTGGTTAAAGTCAATAGATGAATCCATCTCTACCATTTCTAGTGCTTGTGGGGGATGATAGGTGTCAATTGGGTCCAACACCCGTATATTCCATTTGTCCACCAATTCAGCTGACTCACAGTCATCCCAATTTTTCTCTGCACATGATGGACAATAGCATGCCATTTTTTGTGTGTGGATACTCCATGAACCTACATCAAAGCTTCTAAAAGAGTGTAACTCACTAGATCCTATTAGTGTGCAACAATCCTGATATAGTGCAATGTTAGTATTATCTATCAACTAAAAAAGTCTATGAACTGTAGACTCACCTTCCTTACCTAGACCCATTGTAGTGTTACACCATTGGACGATGGATTTTGCATCTATCAATATTGCTCCATCTTTGTACTTTAGTTCTTCATAAGCCAAGGCTCTTTTAATGCATGTGCCTGCACCATCGTGCTCTCCCTTACCATGACCAGCCTCTATGAAATTCCACATATATTGAATTCTACACAACCTGTGCATCCTGCACAACCAATATAATATCCGTGCATTCTTGAATTGAGATGCACAATTGTCTGACCAAATAATGTGTTGATGATATGATATGCCCCTGTTAGCCAAATCTCCATAAAATAGTTAAAAACAACCATGTATGAACTCCATAGAATGTGATCGATCATCGCTGATGTAAAAATGGTACTCCCTCAAAATCTTCCTATCATCCTCTGTACTTGTAGGTGAATGCATGAATGTTATGTGAACAAATATGGAAACATGTTGAGATGTATAATATTTTTCTTGCACCTCATTTTTTGATTGTAGTGTGTAGTTCTCTACAAAATCTACAACCGAAACAATGGTATCCAATGGAAACGTATCCTTGCACAACTTGAATTGCAAATCCAACCATCAAGCTCTATGGGTATGCCTTGCATACTCGTAAATAATCTTTTCACAAAAAATCTTCATGAACTCATACACTAGAATATTTTCAATGACTAGATCACATCTTTTACCATGTTTCCCATCTTTTAGAGCATATGTCACTATCTTGAATTTTTCGTAATCTACTATTTCATTTCCAATTGCATGTGTACTATCCATATGTTGACAAGTTGATAAAAGTTGTAAAGAACCACAAAATAAGAACGTACCATCCAAGGATGATGTCTTGTAAAATTGTTGGCCATTCCCTATTTCACATAAAATGTTGGATATGAATTCCCTTGAAGATCTTGGTGGCTCTTTTATGTCACAATCCTAGAAAACAAATTAAGAATGCAAAACTAAGCATATATGCCTTAAAACATCAAAATGGTTAGAAAATTCAATATGTATCCTACAACAACAAGTTGTGCGTGTGTGATTTATCTTCACATAAAAAGGTTTACCCATCTCAAAAAATCTTTGACTTATTTGAATTTGAGGATACATACCAATAAATTTTGCAAAAAATTGTGTCTGAGTTGATTCCAAAAAATGTTTTGCATGTGGCTCGCGCTTTTAACTACCAATCCTCCTTCTTACAACATCTCTTTGATTAGGAGAAACACGTGTATTATTTTTCTAAAAATCTTTAATCAATGATTTCAAAGCTTCACTAATTTCTTTATCCTTTTGCGGTAGTCTACCGTTAAATGTCCATAACTCATTTTTTGTTGGATCTTCTAATCTCTCACGCCTTAGCATGGCTCTCCTTACGGTACCTCTACAAATTTTTAATGTTTTGCTTGTCTTTCTCATGAGTCAAGCTTTTTTCATTTGGCTACTTACTATTGTTGAGACAGCACTCGTCTTGTGATATTACTATCTTTGATGCGTGATTTAGAACCCACTTTGTCATAAGCACTCATTAGATTCTTTACAATATTTCTTTCATTTGAATCGTCCATTGTTCTTAACCCAAGAATCTTCATGATAGGACTAAATTTCAAATTTTTCATCATTTCAACAAATAATTGGCATTGACCTGTAATATTTAATTTTTAAAAAAATAATCTCCACATACTATTAACTTTTTTTTGACAAGTACGCTTGCTAATCTTGTTAGGCATTGATTTCAAAATGTTAGTATCAATATCAATCAAATATTTTGATCTTCTAAAATGAATTTTAGAAGGTGTTCTAATCTCTTCAATTCTCTGAACATTTTGAACATCAGTATAAGGTTGATTGTATTGCATACCTTGAACCGAAGATGATGTGCCTTGGCAATAAGATGTAAAAGATGGAATATCACCTACTTGATGTGTTGATGTTGTGCTTTCAACATGACATGATAGAGTTTGTATATCATCGGATCTACAAATCAGTGTCTCTTCTACATGAGAGGATGATATGCCTTCAACATTGGAAGATGGTACTCCAACATTGGAAGATGGTGTAGCGGACGATATGACTCCAACATTGGACAATGGTGTAGCTTCACAATTCAATTGTCTTCTTGAGCATAACAATCTCATTCGTTCTCTTTGTCTTTCTAATTCTTCCTCTTTGTTTCTTTGTACTGGTGGTTCTTGATCCTATTCGAAAGTCAATTCTTCATTATTGCTTTGTAATTTTATTTGTTCACATAGTAATTTCATTTTATCTCTTTTAATTGCCAAATCTCTCTCCCTATCTTCATTTGTTTTAATCTTTGGTTTCTTCCTTTGCATGATGATGATTTCTACATGTCAAATTATTCAAACATCCAAATTACTTAAAATGTGTAAATTAGAAATCATTCAATTACATATAAAAATTATAATTATTTGAATGAATACACAATATATATCAAACAACTTGTCAAATTTCTAACCATTCTGAAATAACATTTCATTCAAACATACAATTTTCAATGAATTCACTATATATTAAATAACGTGTCAAATTATAATCAAATTTGTATCTATATATTGATAAACAATATTTAAAATGGATTGCACTAACCTTTTCTATACAACAAATATTCAAAAAGTCTTCAAATCACATATCCAATGATTGAATTTGGTGTTTGCTAACTTCCAAAAGTGTTGAAATAGTGTTTGCTATGTTGAAACCCGTAATTTATGTCAGAATAACAAAGTGCATAACATACCAAAAGCAAGAAATGGATGAAATGGGCCCCAAGGTTGGTTTTTTACCATTTTTAGGTGATTTGAGATAGTGTGTATGCACTATAGCGCATACGTACTATAAAGCGTGTAAGCACTATAGTGTGTATGCACTATGTGAAATCACATCACTCCCATCCTCCCTACTACTCTCTATCCTTCCTACTCTCTCTCCAATCCCCTCCCTCTCTCTCTTCCTACTCTCTCTCCCCTCTCCCATCCTTTACTCTCTCACTCTCCCTCTCCCACCACCTACTCTCTCTACCTCTCTCACCCTCTCTCCTCTCCCATCCTCGACTCTTTAGATCTCTCACATACACTCTTATCCCCCTATCTCTCTCCCTCTCCCTCTCCTACCACCTGCTTTCTCTCCTCCATCCCCTACTCTCTCTCTCCTCTCCCATCCCCTACTTTTTCTCTCTTACACACATTCTCATTCCCCCTATCTCTCTCCCTCTCCCTCTCCCTCTCCTACTACCTACTATCTCTCTCTCTCAAGTTCTCTCTCTCCCTCTCTACTCTCTCTCTCTCCCATCTTGTATGAGCTCTCTCTACCACAACCTACTCACTCTCACACTCTCTCCCATTCCCTACTCTGTCTCTCTTACACAGACACTCCCATTCCCCCCCTCTCTCTCTCCCTCTCCCACTCCCTCTCCCACCGCCTACTTTCTCTCCCCCATCCCCTGCTCTCTCTCTCCTCTCCCATCCCCTACTCTGTCTCTCACAGACACACACTCACATCCCCCCTCTCTCTCTCCCTCTCCCACCGCCTACTTTCTCTCCCCCATCCCCTGCTCTCTCTCCTCTCCCATCCCCTACTCTCTCACACTCACACTCTTTTCCATCCCCTACTCTATCTCTCACACACACACACTCCCATCCCCCTCCTCTCCCATCCTCTACTCTCTCACACTCACACTCTCTTCCATCCCCTACTCTGTGTCTCTCACACACGCACTCCCATCCCCCCCCTCTCTCTCCCTCTCCCACCACCTACTTTCTCTCCCCCATCCCTTGCTCTCTCTCTCCTCTCCCATCCCCAACTCTCTCACACTCACACTCTCTTCCATCCCCTACTCTATCTCTCTCACACACACACTCCCATCCCCCTCCTCTACCATCCCCTACTCTCTCACACTCACACTCTCTTCTGTCCCCTACTCTGTCTCTCTCACACACACTCTCCCATCCCCCTCCTCTTACATCCCCTACTCTCTCACACTCACACTCTCTTCCATCCCCTACTCTATCTCTCTCACACACACACTCCCATCACCCCTCTCTCTCTCCCTCTCCCACCGCCTACTTTCTCTCCCCCATCTCCTTCTCTCTCTCTCTCATCTCCCATCCCCTACTCTGTCTCTCTCACACACACACTCCCATCCCCCCTCTCTCTTTCCCTCTCCCACCGCCTACTTTCTCTCCCCCATCATCATACTCTCTCTCTGCCACCCCCTACTCTCACACTCTCACACTCTCTCCCATCCCCTACTCTCTCTCTCTCTTTCAAAGATACACACACTCTTATCCCCCCACTCTTCTTCTCTCCCATCCCCTACTCTCTACATTTTTCAAATACACTCCCATCCCCATATCTCTCTCCCTCTCCCTCTCCCACTCCCTCTCCTACTGCCTAATATCTCTCTCTCTCAAGTTCTATTTATTCCTCTCTACTCTCTCTCTCTCTCTATCTATCTATCTCTCTCCCATCCCTTACTATCACTCTCTCTCTCCCATCCCCTACTCTCTCTCATGCTCTCCCATCCTGTAATTTCACTCTCTCTCCCATCTTGTACGAGCTCTCTTTGTCACCACCTACTCTGTCTCACACTCTCACACTCTCTCCCATCCCCTACTCTATCTCTCTTACACACACTCCCATCCTCCCTCTCTCTCTCCTCTCCCATTCCCTACTCTCTAGATTTGTCACACACTCCCATCCCCCCTCTCTCTCCCTCTCCCACTCCCTCTTGCACCACCTACTATCTCTCTCTCTCTCTCAAGTACCCTCTCTCCCTCTTTTCTTTCTCTCTCCCATCCCCTACTCTCACTCTCTCTCTTCCATCCCCTACTCTCTCTCACACTCTCTCCCATTCCCTACTCTCTCTCTCTCTCACCCCCATCCTATATGAGCTCTCTCTGCCACCTCCTACTTTCTCTCAAACTCTCACACTCTCTCCCATCCCTTACTCTATCTCTCTTATAAATAAATACACATTCTCATTCCCCTCCTCTCTCTCTCTCATAGTCCCTATCCCACTACGTACTCTCTCCCATCCTCTACTCTATCTCTCTTACACGCTTCCACTCCACCTCTCTCTCCCTCCCATAGCCTACTCTCTCTCTCTCTCTCCCTCTCCCTCTCTCTCTCTCTCTCTCTCTCTCTCTCCCTCCCATCCCTCTACCATTTCCTACTCTCTCTATCTCTCTCTACCTTCTCTCATTCTCTACTCTCTCTCTCTTTCACAATACACACACCCATCCCCCCTCTCTCCTCTTCCATCCCCTACTTTTTCTCTCACTTTCTCTCCCTCTCCCACTGCCTACTCTCTCTCTCTCTCTCCCCTTCTCTACTCTCTCTTACATTTTCACACTCTCTCCTATCCCCTACTCTCTCTCTTTCTCTCTTACACACATTTCTATCCCCCCTTTCTCTCCCTCTCCCATTGCCTACTCTCTCTTCCATCCCCTACTCTCTCTCAAGTTGCTTTGTCTTCCCCCTCTCCCATTCCATACTCTCTCTCTTTCACACACATGCACTCCCATCCTCCTCTCTCTCACTCTTCCTCTCCCACTCCATCTCCCATTGCCTACTCTCTCTCTCCTCCATCCCCTCCTCTTAATCTCTCTCCCAACCTGTACTCTCTCTCACACTTCCTCTCTCTCCCATCCCCTACTTTCAATCTCTTTCCCCCATCCCACACTCTCTCTTTTCCACCCCTACTCTCTCTTACATCTTGTACTCTCTCTGCCATCCCTACTCTCTCTCCCGTCCTATACCCTCTTTTCCACCCCTACTCTTTCTCACTTTCTCTCTATCTCTCTCCCACACACACATGGTCATTCCCTTATCCACCCCCACCTAGTTCTCTTATGCAATTGAGGTCTTAATAGTGCATGTGCACTATAGTGTGTGCGCACTATAGCACACATGTGCTACTGAGAAATCATGTTTTAGATAGTGCGTGAGCACTATAGCGTGTGCGCGCTATAAGGCACACGTGTTATTGAAAGCTTATTTAAACCTAAGCCTAAGGCTTGGTTTTTCCTTGGAGATCCAAAGGTTTGGAGTTTATGAATAGGTTTGAGACATGTTTTCCAACAAACATACCAAAAATGATTATTTTTTCATGTGTGCTCCCCTTCAAGATTCCTCGTGGTTGGGTATCGATAAGATCAGGTTACATAACATTATAGGTCTCTGTGTTAGCTATCTAACCATATAATTTATTTTTAATTTGAACTATTTCAAACCTTTCATCTATAATTTCTTTTGAATGTATGTTCATTTTTTTTCAAAAACCAACATGTACTAATTGGGCTATAGATTTTAGCTTGTTCATCAAATTTTGCAACAACTTAGTTTTTTAGAAACTAGACTCCATTCTACACACTTTGAAAAAAAAAAGTTTTGATTTTAGATTAGTTTTCAATTATTTCTAGGGGGAGCACACAGATATTTCACATTTTTGGGATGTGTCTAGTTTAAAAATTCATTAAAAAAAATACACATTATAAAATTACCCCAAAATTTTGGGATAAACTACATAGTGTTAAGTAATTTTTTACTAGAGCAATTAAAGAATTTCAAAAAAAAAGTTGAAATTTTACGTGGGCCACACTTTGTACTGTGTTATGTTTTTTTTGAATAAATAGTACCACTTTTTGTGGCCCCCTTTTTTGAGGACCTAAAACTAAACCATTTTGAAAAAAAATTAGTAGTTTAGAAACTAGATAAAAAGGACTACAACTTTTTTTTTTCATATCTTAAAATTTTGAGCATAACTATCTTCAAATTCTTGTTGAAGTTCAAAATTTGTAGATTTCAAGAAAAAGGTGTCCACTTATACCCCCCTTTTGGCACCACAACTTTGTGCACTTACCCAGAAAGGGGGGGTGAATCAGTTATCTAGCTAATATCACAATTAAAACCTTTAAACAATCTTAACCATATGAGTAATACAAACTAAAACAACAACAAGATACTCATACATAATAACACCATATATGTTAACTAGGGAAACCTTTGATTAGAGAAAAAACCCTGGTGGGGATGGTACCCACAAGATGATGTACTAATATCAATGTTCCTTATTAGAGAATAGACCCTATTAGGAGTCTATTATAATATTCAATACATATGAGTCGCCATTAGGAGACTTTGAATCCTTTTTGGGACATTCCAACCTTGTTAGGAGTTGTGCCAAACCTATTAGGAGTTCTGGAAGACAGCTAGACTCACTGCCCAAAAAACTTCAAGGGAAAGACCAATGAACCCACTATCCAAATGATCTATGTATTATTCCTTGCAAAATAATTGAACTGAAATGTACTTAGTTCCTCTATCTCTATCTTGTCAACTGGACTTCTGCTCCTTCAGATCTTGTAACTAGATCTCAAATCTCACATCCAATAATCCTTTGGATCACTTACACACATTCAGTAAGTACTTTGCTCCTTTTCACACTTCTCACTTCTTGCAACAATAGATACACTATAACCCTCTTTACAATCAAGGAAAACATCTTTCTTTTATACCATATCTTCATAATAATTCCTTGAGTTAGCCTTGAGGCTTTCCCAATTAATTAAAATAAGATAACTAATTAATTACAATTACAATAGCACTGTCAGCTCAGGGTCTACACAAAACTTCACACATGTGATACTAAGGCTTGTGCACTCACTGATGTTATCATCTGACTATCCTCTATCACTACCTGACTGTGCATCTCTTTATTACATCGCAAATGTAAGATAACCAACAAACATCAAGAACTAATTTCCCAATACTCTATCTCTAGACTACTCTCTGTAAATTAGGTACAACTTTCATACGTCTTTGATTCATACTCTACGCACTTAACCACATCATTAAGACATTGTGTTATACATGTCCATAACTGCACACGACCAGATAATCAAACCATTGTACATACCATCAAGATCTATGTCTTCTACTCAGTTAGTTTTTACAAAAACAATGCTATGTTGACATCAATGAAAAACATAGTCATGAATGCAACATATCAATACTCTCCAATGCTTAGGATACTTCCCAAAGTAGTATCATTAGCATTCATGCTAACAAAGGTATCACCTTGCTGAGATGCATCTTGTTCCTGGCCATCCATGGGGTTGGTTTCACCATCCAAATTGATGACTTGGATATGGTAATATGCCTTAGCCACTAATTTTTCTTGTTCTTTCCCTTTATCCTAGTCATGTTCCTTCTCCCCAACTTTCCTAGTGTTCAAAAGGGATCCAGCTCCGTAGGTAGGAGTGATTGGCACATTCTTCTCTAGAGGCTGCTCTCCACCTTAAACAATGGACTATAATGGGCCTATAGATGTTGAATTAGTAGCCATGGTGGTCATTGTTGCAGTTGACTGGGTGGCTCTAGTAGCTACTCCACCTATAGAACCAGTGCTCACGGTCCTCTTCTTCCTCACTTGGGTCCACTCCACCTATTTATCTATTCTTTAATTATCCCTTGCATAAGTACCTACATAGTGTCTATGATTGGACCTATATGTGGGGTAGACAAAATTGGGGCGCCTTTGATCTTCTTGTAGGATATGGGATGCATGTAGGCTCCATCATCTATAAGGTCAAAAACATCAACATAATCATTATACAATTTAATTTCATTAATTGTTAATCATGACAAAAATTTATCTTGGGTTTGGTACTCATTGAGACACCTAAACCAAAAGTATTCAATATTCAGAACATGCATGTAGGCATATCCCAACTTTAAGTGATCCCTTACAAAGTTGATTGGATCATATTGAGGCCTGAGCACCTCATAGTCTATCAAATTGATCTTTTTCTCAAAGCTCTTCACCAAATTCCTAGCATCAAATCTGGAAGCACATAAATAATGTTGAACCATTATAGGGAAAGGAATCTTAGCTACCTTCTTTACATTAGAACACAAGGTGTTCACTTCAAGGATATTTTGACATAGTTTGACAAGAACCACCTTTTCTTCTGGATACCTTTGAAGCTTCTTAGGAAATCCATCATAAGCTCCTATCTGCAAATAAGAGAAACTCAAAAACTAGATGAATGAGCATCCAAATTGGTTGATGGTTGAGATTTCCTTTGGTGAAAATCTCCTTTTAGGGTATTCTTGCAAAGCATAGCCTCATTGTGAAGGCATCATTTACAGTCACATACTCCTCAAAAGTTCTTTGCAACTATAGATGTGGGTAGAACTCATATACTTTAGTATGCTCATTGTAATTTTGGATGCTAGGGAGGTCAGGAGACAAATGGTGAGTAGCCAAGGCATAGATTAGATAGGATGACATGTAGAATTGCTTAAATTCTCTAGCTAAATTCAACCATGAGGCAAGCTCATCGGAGATAATCTGCACCCAGTCAATATGCATATCCTTGACACATATATCTCGCACTAGGAAGAAATGGTTCTCAATGAACTCCAAGATTTCCTCTTTTCCTTTTAGTCTAAGGAGAAGTGTGAGGATATTCACTATCTCTCTTTTAAAATTTGTGTCTAACAAGGTCTTGGGCATTTTTCTCTTCTTAGAGTGAGTAGTATGAAACCATGTCCTCTGCATGTCTTCCTACCTGAGGGTCTTCTTCTCATTGAACATAGACACAGAAGAGCCAAAAAGAACATCACAATACTACTCCTTCACAGGAATGTTGAACACAGACAACATCAGTGCCTTATTGATCGAGATGAGGATAGATTGGTCAAGAAACAAAATTTGCTTTGTTTCTAGGTTGTATCTCTTAATGCATTCCCTCAAAAACTCAGGGGCATACACTACCATTGGAAAACTAGCCACCTCAACCATTTTTCTATCTTTAATCTTTTAAGTGATTGGGTGAATGGGTTGAGAATTGAGTCTTCTATGAAGGTCACCCAAATCATCAAATTTGAAAGATGTGTCTGTTAGCTCTTTTAACTCTCTCTCTAGGCCAATTATTTATCATAACCAACAGCTCTAATTGTCATTCATTATGATTGCACAGGATACAAATCTCGATAAATAGTCATTTTAATAGACTCAAAGAAATTGATTCCAGGCAATTCTAATGAAATAGATATAGAAATTAGAATGTTGGTGCCACACGAATGAAATTAAGTTAGGCCAATTATTATAATGGTAGAGTTTTCATTTAATTCAATGATCAACGGCTATTTAATTTTTTTGTTAAATTGCATGTCAAAACTTGTATTTCTAAAAGTATTATTACTTTACTTAGAGTAAAGTGATAATATTAAAAATCACTTAACAAAACAAGTCTTTAAGTTTTGTGGGGGAGAAAGAGAAATTTAGCTTTTCCAAAAACTTACTTTCTTTCTATTTAGAATCACAACACGACGAGTGATCCCTTGTTAGCCTATGCACTTATTTCTTTCACTTTCTACCTTAAGCAATAATCACTGCCTGCCCTTTATATTGGGATCACATTCTCTTCACCAACCTTTCTGAAAGCATACTTTGAGCATCTCCGAAGAGTTTTTGTACTTTAAAGTTGCTTGTGTTTCTATTCCCAAAGCCTTCAAATAAGTAACCTTTTTCATTACCTTGGGATGGAAAACCCCTTTCTTAGCAACATTTCCCAGACTGGAGTATAGGTAAAACCACTTTACCCTTCAACATCAATATGATGCCCTTAAAGCTAGATCTCAAGCATGCCTCACTAATGAAGAGCTTGTAGCAATTCTTTCAACATCATGCCTTTATTTCTAGTATGTAAAACCTTGGATATCTCACAAATGACTGTGGCCTCGGAAGCAGAACACAACACCTTCGCTTCTATTAGTGTACAGTGAAAAACTCATAGATCTACTCTTTTCCTTTGGAGGTGGAATCTACCTCTACAACATGAATGAGATTATTTCTAGCATTGGTTCATAGCCTCATGGGTCTTTCCATCATGATATATTTGTATACACATCTTATTAATCACTATCATGGCTTCGTTCTTCAGACACACTCTTGAATTTGTTCACTGAAGGGAAGACAACTCCATTGCTCAAAATCTAAAAGTAGAAGAGTGATGGAGAAAGATAGAAAATGGTAGAACATGGATAACTTACTTCTCATTTGGAAGATGTTAGCACACATCCCAACCATGCCTAGATCACCTAGACCCCGTGCACATTGAAAAAATAGAAAATCTACATAGAATGATTAGGTAAGGGTAATGCAAGGGAGACCTAGAAAATAAAGAAAGTAAAGCATTCAGGAAAGATGAGAAGTAAGTAACCTAAAGGATACTTAGACATCACACTAGGACATAGACTCACTTTCATACCAATCAGTTTTAGTTCTACAAGGGTAGGACTAAAACTTGGCAACAAGCACCAATACCAAATGTGTCATGGATCAATGCATTTGTACCATCATCTTCAAATGTGTTATCTAGAACATGATCCTCATTTTCCATGGGATCATGATCTTCTCCTTCAATACTCACACCTCCATGTTGTTAGAGTAAATAATTAATTTACTAATTATTTATTCTATTTACTTAAGCTTACTTAGGTAAATGCATTGCATTTATTAGTTGTAGTCTAGGAGTTTGTTATAAGTTGTTGACAATACGAGAGTTTGTTCTCTCCTAAGTCATACTTATCCTCTCACATTGTTTGAGGACTTTCCACCTCATGTGGATGTATGCTTAGTTGTCACACTTATCTCCTAGCATCTTCTAGCTTGTTCTAGGAGATTCCATGAGGCCTTTATAAGCAGTCTCTCCCTCATTGTATTTTTACATCAATACATCACTTCTTTCATATTGTAAATACATATTTTCTTGTGCTTGCATATCCAGTTGTCTCTCGTGTCCATTTAGGGTTTTTCCCTAGCTCCGCGCTCTTCTCTCCTTGACTTCCCTTTGATAGGTTTCACATGCAAGTGATCTTGGGCATCTTCAGAGTTGGATTTCATCAACTCCAACATGGTATCAGAGCCTCCATGTTGCTGCTTCATTGAAGGTTTTTTGAAGCCGTGATTCGGAGACACAAACCCTAGTTTGTTTGTGAATTTTTCTTCAAATCAGGGGAATAGTGAATTTTTAGAGTGCATTGGGCCCAAACGGATGCTTCCATTGGATTCGAAAGGTGCTTTTCAGCTAGGATCCATATAAAATTTGTCCTTTTTGGCTATAGGGCGTTTGAAAAAAAATTGGGCCTCCAAGCCCTATCCTACTAACTGTACGAACGTATAGAGCCAAAAAAATAAAAATAAAAATTGTTTCAAGCATGCCACCAGGTGGCCACTGCCACGCCACCATGGAGTGACCACTGTGCCTGCTATAGCGGCCACAACCAGTTGTGCCACCGCGGCCCGACCTCTGTCGACCGCCACCCCGACGCCACCCTCCCTGACACTTCGCCTAGATCTGCAGCCTCCACTGTGTCAGATTTTCTCTACTCATCCAATGGTTCTGTTTTCAGTCACCACTCCGCTCTATAGGGACACCTCAGAAACAATCAGCCAGTCAATGACTAACACGTGGCAGGTCTACCACATGGCCCCTACCAAGTCATCTACTCTACCACGTGGCACTGCCACATGGCATCTTTTTTGCTGCAACGGCCTCGTGGTCATCAAATTTAATGGCTTGAAATGATTACATCAGCATGACATCATCATTGCATCAACACCTTCCTGCCTCTCCTTCAGTGTCATTTTTGACCTACTTGCATTTTTTTGGCCATAACTTGAGCATACAGAGGTTTTTTTCCGATTCGAAAGAAGTGTTGAAAAGCTAGTTTTGAGACGGAGACATTAGTGTAGGTATTTTTAGGTTTTGATGCTTTTTTTTGCCCATTTTTTCAGTTAAAATCCAAAAAAAAAAAATTTGACTCCAGCTTGCATATCTTTTGCGTCCCATGTCAATTTTTTGAAAACTTTATTATTTTGGAAAGCTAGTTTTGTCACCTTTTCAAAAATGTGGTCCTTTTCCTTAGTTTTTGACCCATGCTCTTTCTATCATGTTTTTGGAATTTTTTCTATATTGTGGATATCTTGAGTGTTTTAGGCCCAAGGATCATTTTTCTAGCATGGTTTCCTTTGTTTTAGTTGTACTATGTTTTGTTACAGCTTGTTTTTAGTTTCAATCATTGTAGCTATCATTTTGAAGCACTTTTATGTATCGCACTAAGATAAAGTGTCACTCTTGCATTTCAAGGGTCATGAACATTGTTTTTGAGTCAGTTGTACATGCACTATTTTCATAAAGCACCATGGGGGGGATAGTTGTTTGTTGTTTTAGGCATTCTCCCTTTGTCAAGTGAGTGTCCCTTCCACGACATTAGCTCCATGTAGCATCAGTGTGACCGTGTCTTTATAGGTGTCTGTACCTCTTCCTCTCTCATCATTCTTGGTTCGTCTGCAGGAGACTTTTGGCCCACCTTCTTAGTTGCCTGTCATCTCACCCTGTTTGCATGAAGGGGGGGTTATGCTGTTGTTCTAATGCATCCTTGGTTCGATGGTTTGATAGTGTGAACTATGTATTTAGTGGTTGATCCTATATACAAGGCGATTGCAATGGCTAACTACGTATGCATTTCGGTGAGATGAATCATCTACCATATAGACATGCTCGTTTCATGCCTTGTTCTTCCATGGAGGTTCTTCAAATCAGCAATTTTCTTCTGATGGAAAATTTTCAGATTCTTCATGCTTCAGTGATGCCTCTTCATGATCACTCCTTGTTCCTATTTTAGGGGACATTTCCCTAGTTGGAGGCTTCTTTAGTTCTTCACTAGGTTTACCTCTTTTTAGGGGAGGGTTTTTCCCACATGGTTTTCTCTCTTTCCTCGTTTTTAGAGGTTGCATCTCTTTGCATTGTACATGGGTACCTAACATGGCCTCGTTGCCAGGACCTATTTTGCATTTCTTAGTTTTGTGAGCTTAAGGAATTTCCCTAAGTTGCACTTAAGGGGGGGTTAGAGTAAATAATTAATTTACTAATTATTTATTCTATTTACTTAAGCTTACTTAGGTAAATTCATTTCATTTATTAATTGTAGTCTAGGAGTTTGTTATAAGTTGTTGACAATACAGGAGTTTGTTCTCTCCTAAGTCATACTTATCCTCTCACATTGTTCGAGGACTTTCCACCTCATGTGGATGTATGCTTAGTTGTCACACTTATCTCCTAGCATCTTCTAGCTTATTCTAGGAGATTCCATGAGGCCTTTTATAAGCGGTCTCTCCCTCATTGTATTTTCACATCAATACATCACTTCTTGCATATTGTAAATACATATTTTCTTTTGTTTGCATATCTGGTTGTCTCTCATGTCCATTTAGGATTTTTCCCTAGCTCCATGCTCTTCTCTCATTGGCTTCTCTTTGATAGTTTTTGCATGCAGGTGATCTTGGGCATCTTCAGAGTTGAATTTCATCAACTCCAACACATGTTCCTCCATATTGGCACCTCCATGTTCCTCTGAGATGTGGTGGTCCATATCACATACTACCCTAGGAAGATCAACCTATATAAAAATGATGATAATCAAACCCCCCTTTAATGTGATAATCAAACCCCCATTCCATTGTTCATATGTATATTAATTGCGAAAACAATATAACAAAAAACTTACCAATGAATGATAATCAAACCCCTTTAAATGTGACCATTCTCCCTACAATGTCTCTTAGTTTTTTTGATTTTGATTCTTCTTTTCTTTAAGTTTTTACAACTCTTGCAAGGATAATAACATTTTTCATCACCTTCTATTTGAAAGTTAGATAACAATCTAATTATTGTCTCCCTATTTTGATCAAATTCTTTGTATTATCTGACATGATCCTTCTTCACAAGAATAACTTATTCTTGTACCCTTATTGAGTTGGTTTTGAAAGAAAAAATTCGGTGTACTCAATGTGTATATCTACAAAAAAAATTGAACGTATTGTACTTAATGTTTATATCTTCACATATGGTTTTGAAAGAAAAAAAATGGTGTAATTAATGTGTATATTTACAAAAAATATTGGACATGTTGTACTTAATTTTTATATCCACACATATGGTTTTGATTGAAAAATTGGTGTACTTAATGTGTATATCTACAAAAATATTGGACATGTTGTACTTAATGTTTATATCTACATATATGGTTTTGAAAGAAAAAATTGGTGTAATTAATGTGTATATTTGCAAAAATATTGGACATGTTATACCTAATTTTTATCTCTACTCATATAATTTTGAAAATAGTACAATTACTAAACAGGGTATTTCTTCACTGAACTGCATAAAAATCACCATGTATTTATCCAGTGAACTATATTAAAATGTGCCTACAGGTTGTAGGACACCTGACATATAATTACAATTTGACCATATAGTATCATTTGAGTACTTTTTGTTGTAAGTATACATTATTTTTTTGAATCCCAATAAGTAAGTTGGCAAACTTGATATAAAGATGAAATATATTTTGTGTAAACACTATATACATTGTCTGCAATAAACAAATGATAAATACAAAAACTATCATTTTTCTTCTTCTTAAGCACTCTTTCTTCCTGGCCATAGAGTGTGATCAAACACAAAGAATTATCTATTTTAACACTCTTTCTTCTTCATATTTCTCACCCAATAATCCCATCTCACCCCTATATGCTCCATTTATATCTCCATCTACCACATCAACACAATTCCCATTTCATATTTTTTACTTATTTGGACTATCTTTCTCCCATTCATATCCCCTCACACATTTTATCATTTGAGAAAATAAACTATTTTATTCCTTCTTGCACTCATGAGGAAGGTCTTATTTGATTCTATTGTTGTATGAAACGTGTGTGGATATTTTCAATGTGTAAATCATTCATAGAATCATCGGAGATTTCTATGTTGGAAGTTCTTTGTGTGAGTGTCTTAGTATGCCTGTGTTTCTCAATTTTAGTATGGTAAATGTATTTATCTTTCGTGATTGATGTAGGGCATGAGTTATGCAAAGCTTGAGAATTTGCCTCCCTTAATGGGACTATGTGAGTATTATTCTATTTAGTTCTTTTTCTCTATAATTTAATCATTAACCCCACATTACTATCCACATTTCCCTCTCACCAAATCAAGTTATGCAAGTAGGTCTACTCTTTTCTAACTTTGGATCTTTGTGAACTCCATTTAAATTCTATGGAATATTTTGGCTTTCAGTTTCAGGACTAGAAAGCTTTTCAATTAAGGTAAGCTATAGGAAGACTATGGCTAAGTCCTCAAACAAATTATAAGATATTATATTACTCTAGATTGCTCTTGGAGAGTAGATATATGTTCTAAATGAATTCAACTAAAGTGCTTCAGCTCAACCGACATTCTCACATTGGTCCTTAAACTAAACTAACTACCAGAGATGCTTATTCTTACCTAACTACAATCTGCAAACCCACATTATTACATTAGTCCTAGTGACTATTCTAGTTGTTAGAGGCATTCAATCCTATCTAAGATTTAATTTGTAAGTATAAATAAATAGACATGGTCGCATGCAAAAATTTCTAATTAATGAGGAGCTCAAGTTACAATCAAAGGAGACCATTTTAGACTTTAGTTAATAAACTGCCATGATCCAATATTTGAGTAAAGTGCAATTTTATATCTCAAGCAAAGTGTAATTTTATATCTCAAGTGTCAACGTTAATATTGTTGTCTCATGATCTAAGACTCTATGTTACCCTAGTTCAAACTGTGAAGTTGCTTGCTATATTATCTCTGAATATAAAGCTAGATAGATAAATAGTCATACTTGAAAAGTGGCTCTAACAATTAGTTTGATTATAGACATTTATTTATTTTTTCATTTTATCATCTTTTTTTTATAAAAAAATATCAAGTCCAACTTTGCATGGTTTAGCTAACTATGATGTTTGACTTCCATAGGATTATTCATGTGTCCCCACTAATAGGGTTAGTTAGGGACAAATAATACCTACAAAATAAATGTTAGAATCATAATAATAATTAAACTAGCTATATTATTCTACCCTCTAAGTTAACCCCAATCTTAAGGATGTCTCCAAATCAGGCTTCATAGCTCATAGCTACTTCACCATCATCCTAGAACACACCCCTTAAGATTCTTGGATAGGCATCCTCTATCCAAGGCCAACGACATATGCATATGTTTGACAACATCAAAATATTCTAGCAACACAGAAAGTTCTCAGACATGGTGGTCAGTTCAAGGTGTTAATACCTTGCTACCCCCATGATTCGAGTCTTATAATTCTCCTAATAGATTAATGTATTATTACTTGATTATCAGCCATGGTAGACAATGGAGATCTTTATATCTCCATGCTCCATGCTTCTATATTGAATCTCGGCCATGATGGACAATGTAAATATTAATATCTCACATGTTCCATCCTTTGAGTTCACATTGATTCTTGAAAATGGTAGTCAATTGAGATATTAATATCCCACATGCTCCATGCTTCGAGTCTCATTAATATCCATGGTGTTAACCCCATGAGCTAACACAATATTATCCACAAGTATTGTTCATAAATAAATCCATAAAGATAATTAAACAAATACAGTTCATAAACATACATTTCTTACCTTCTTCTTTTCCAAGAGTCACACCCTTTCATAAAAAAAATCCTTTGAAGAGTCACAACACTTCATAGTTATAATCCTTTCAAAAAGTTGCAACACTTCATAACTAAAATCCTTTGGAAAAGTTCCAATACTTTATAATTAAAATATTTTTGAAGTGTCGTAATTGTTCATAATTATGACCCTTTCAAAAGTTTGCACCCATTCAATATCATTGATACCTCTTCAGAAAGTCACTTCCTTATTTTCTTCATATTACTTTCCTCTTCCATTTTTCCGTTTGAACTCCTCTCCTCTCCTCTTCCTTTTTTCCCCTCTCTAAAATAAACTCCGCTCCCTTTTATATCTTAATTTTAAGGAGTCATGTCTATTTGTTAAATCTCTCTTGACTTTTCATTAGATTTAGTTAATTTATATTATTCTATTCTATATTATTTATTTACTTACTTATTGGTGTTTTTTTTTTATAAGAAAAATAGATTTTACAGGGATCTTGAAACCCAAGAGTTAAAACACATCATAAGATTGATAATAAGCAGTAAGAGCCCAGCTAGTAAAAGAAGGACAACCAAAGGGCCAGTTCAATAGACAAACAAAAAACCAAGGATGATAATAAGCAAATAAAGCCCAGCCAAAGAACGAAGGCCAACCTAAAGACCAGCACAACAAACTAACAAACCTACTAGAAAAAAATAACTACATCAATCATTCATTCCAAAAGACAGGAAAAGAAAAACCATTGTTAATCCTTTGTCTTTCTCTCTAGCTCCTGCATCGTTTCTACTACTTCATAGGCTTTGTTAATCTCCTCAACCATATGGTCCTACTTCTTCTAACTATCCTGCTCCATGTTGTTGAAGGTAATGTTAGTAGTCACTTCCTCTTCCATCTTGGCTCTTTCTCTGTCCTTCTCCTCATTTTCATCCAGAAGACCCTTTGTTTTCAGCATTCCAGAAAGGGATGAGATATTATCATTGATAGAGGTCAGAATGGTAAGCATCTGATTTTCTAGATTATGGTTGTAATTTTCCAAAATTTGGATTCTCTTCTTAGCCAAACTAAGATGATCCCCCTGATCATTGAAATTCCCACAATCTAGCATCTTTCTTTTCTATTCGAACTAGCCTATTTTTTCTCTAAACTCCTCCAACTCATGGTAAAGCCATTTGATCAATTTGAAATTGTCAATCATGTTGTTCCTAGCATTAGTAAGCAAATTCATGCTAGTCTCCCTTGCATTATTTTTTATGGCTACCATTGCTGGATCAATGAGATCCTCTAACTAGAGCTGACCCTATTTTTCTTCTAAAATTTGTGTTACTATACCCATTTTGGAAGTTCTTACATTAAAGTTTCTCCAAGCCATGTGCCTATCCTTAATGACCACCTCTCCTCCCTCGCCATTTTTCTTCTCCATGTCTGGTTCCTAAGGACATGTTTATTGTCATTTATTATGAAATTCTATTTAGAAAGTAAACATACTTTCTACAATATTGTCTCTTGTATTTAATTTTATTTCTTTATTTACTTTTTGAAATTTAATTATTTTTTAATTATTTAAAATATCATACTAAATATAATTTCATTAATAATATAGATTAAATAATTATTATTTCCTAGTTTTGTAAATATAACTTTATTATATTTAATATTATTTTATTGTCTAACATTAGGATAATTAGATTTATGTTTAGGCTTGGAGATGATCCAGATAACTTGTTTGTTGAATTGATTTCTCTACTCCAATAACATATAATTGTAAGGAGTATTATAAAAAATAATATTTTGAGAAATCCCAATTTAACTTAGTCAGGAAATTTAATGTTTGTACATATTCTAGTTTTGTTCTTCCTCTAGTATATGCAATGTTGGGAATATCCAAGGATATAGCAATGGGCACAATGGAAATTGTATCGCTTCTCCTTGCCTCAATGCTTGGAGATGAGGTTTCTTCCACTACTAATCTGGACCTGTATATACAACTAGCTTTGACTGCAACATTTTTTGCTAGAATATTCCAAGCATCCTTGGGTATTTTTAGGTTGGAGCTAATAATCTATACCTTATACATAAACAATTTCCTATTTGTATTTGTTTGATTGTATATTAGAATAAATTCCCTGAAGACCCTCACTCTAGGTTTAAATGTTGATAACCCATTAGAGTGTTACATGTTGGGATTCATCATAGACATACTTTCATATGAAACAATAGTGGGATTCATGGTAGGACCAACATTGTTGTGTTTGTACAATAGCTCAAAGGCTTCCTTGATCTCCAACATTTCACAACTAAGACAAATGTTGAAATTCCTTGAGGTCAAGCAATTTGACTAAGTTGTCAATTCGGATTCAGTTTCAAGATTCACTCAAATTTATTTGGGTTGGGTTCGGATTCATTTTGGGCCTACCTATATACAACAATATTTTAAAAAATTGTGTGTGCATGTGTGTGTGTGTGTGTGTGTGTGTGTGTGTGTACGTGTGTGTTTGTACATAGATGCAACAATACATAAGTTCATACACCACTATGCTAATATTAAAGCAACATAGAAAAATACACCACCATGTCAATGTTTCAGTTAAAAACCAATAATGTCAACATTGATAATCAACCATCATTGAACAAATATAATTGTGGGCCATCAAGAAAATCATCATTTTCAAGCAACTCATCATCATTCTACTATTGCAAATATGTAGTACAAAAAGTATCATTATAGGCCCATTTAAGGTAAAGGTTGTGATTGTTACAATATTGTAAGCTTCACACATCAATTGTCATACTCAGTGATTCAAAGAAAGTAGCTTTGGATCAAATTGGATGAAATTATGTCATGTAGAAACCAAAATTTGTTAAACAGAATATTCAATTTATTTGTACCTTTATGGTTGGTCTATTAAGGATTGTATTCTTTGAGTTTAACTAGTTCATTATTACCTATAGTGGATTGAAAACTTAATGATCTAAACTATTTTTCAGTCATTTGCATGTTTCATTGTCCTCATTCAATAATTTTGTAAGGAAAAGTCATCAAAAATCTATTCATATGTCTTTTCTTTGATAAAAATAATCATAAATAGTCATCAAAGTCAATTTGAACCTCCTAAATTACTAGATTAATCCTAAACCCTATAGGTGATAAAGAGGCATCATGGGCCCTTCCACACTCATATTAGATCACTCCATGTTCCCTTTATGTTGATATAACTTCTCACATCATCACTCACAACTATAGTCACTATCCAAATGTCTTCCTTGATAGGATCAACTATTTAAGACTCCTCCACAAATCATAACCTCATAATCCCTAGCTTTGATCATAACTTTTGAATTCCAAACAACAACTTTTGAATTCAAGTCTAGTTATGAGTAATGAAGATGTAGATTACTTGCACATAGGCTTTTTATTCAATGGTCATTAGTGCCCATCAAGCAATTTTTGACTAATCTGAAAGAGTTTAGTATTGCAATCTACACTACTGCGACTTCTAATATTCTATAGAATAAAAGGGATAGCTACTACTCATTTAAACCATTTTAAATATATATACTTAGGTACCTATGTTATCTTTGATTCTTCACATCATATTTTACATGAAATGGGTATATTACTAAAGTTTCTAAATGTCTTTGGAGCTATGGACAACTCTATTGTAGCGGAGTTCAGTAAGATTTCTATAGATTGTTATAAACTTGTATTTTGTTCGTAGAATTTATGGACATGCCTATTAGTTGAAGAATTTCAACCCAAATCATGTGCTAGCAACTTTCCTATTAGTCATTTTACCATAAGGCGTACAAGCCTCTACTTCTAGGCTTAACCGAAATCTATGACTTCCATTCAAAATAATTATATGGTGTAAGAAGAGAAAAGGCTTTAAAATCTATTCTCTTAGTTCCTATTCTCTAAGAACATGCAAAATTTTCTAGCTAATGCTAAAATGTGAATAATAGATCTATCTAGGAAAAGGAGAAAACTATCTTTGCAAGAATACAATAAATAAATAAAATTAGGAATAGAATTAGATCTCCCATTATTCAGTGATTACAATATGCATAAAAGAAGAAATTAAGTAGAGTGTTTGTTAAGAAATTAGGTTGTCATACATTTTATGGGTTTCTACCCAAGATTGATTCACAAGGTTAATAATTTATTAAATGATGAAATGGCTTTATGGGAAGGAATCTTATCTTAAATGTTCTTGTTCAAATTTTTGTTAAAATGTGTCTAGAAAAATCAGCCCACCTTCCACACTTTGTCGAGAAGAAAACATAAACAAAATGTCCCTTGTAGAATGAGACAAATACCCTAAATAAATCATATGGACTACGTAACTTAGTTAATGTGAATAGTTCTTAGAACAATGAGTAGATTCTTGTCTTTTAGAGCTCTATGGCTTTATGGTTGTGTACTATATTTTTCATTAAAGTTGACAAATAGATATGTAAATCTAATCGGCCTCTACAATAACTCTATCCTGAACCAGCCTGTGTAACTTTTTATCCTTGACTTAACCATAGAATCAACTTCTGCATACAAAGTTGTAGCTACTCAAATGTATTTGGTCTATTAATTAGCTATAATTAATGGTTGTTACAAATAATATACATATTGTCTTGCATAGTTATTAGTATTCATGAAGCGAATCATAATATGATAATGAAGTTGAATATTCAGATAGGTAGTCCTATAGAGAATTCAATTTAACCATTAGACATTTAAGTTGAAATCTATCTAATACCTAAGCTATTTAATAGCTAAACCAAAACTAGAATGAGTTGAATACATAATAAACACAAAAAATACCTAATGCAATAGGCAAGGGCACATGCACGACAAGGTAATGGTAGAGCAACAGAATGACAAGACCTTCAAGGACATGGGTATGGAAAATGGGGCATTGATCTAGCTTATCTCCACTAGGGTCTTTGCAACTATCCACTAGTGTCTTCAATTCGCAGCTCTCCAATATCACAATTGATCAAATGCATAATGATTTATGTCATGTTTTCTCTATCTTTTTGTTTATAATCATGTGGGCATCACAATTGCGACACCAATGTTGGTATTGCGAAGGCATCGGGGATAATTACAAAAAAACATGAAAAAGACCCACAAATTACACTACCATCATAAATTGACCCCAAATGTTGTGGTGTTACTCTCACAATATTATGAACTAGATGACCAAACAATTGAAAATGTGATGGTTCTTCTATGTCTCATGCATGGCTCATTCAAAGTGTGAAACTCAACATTTAGAATTTTTTCATAGTTCCCTAGTTGATCCAATCATTTATTTGATGAAATTAATCCATTTTTGGGCAATTTCTTCATTAATTAAGCCTAATTAGGCCTATTAGGCCTTTGAACAATTGACTATACTTTTACATAGACATAACGCAATTGTGTTGTGTCTAGTAAAGTCATACTAGTCATAACATGATTGTGTTATGTCTAGTATAGTCACACTAGAGATAACGCGATCATAGTATGTCTAGTATGATAGTTTAGTCATATGAAGCATAACATTGTCATGTTTTGTTAACAAAATAGTGTGATCATGTTTAGGCTTGGTAATAGGTCTGTTTAACTATGAAAAGGCTTGGGTTGATGTTTTCCCCCCATTTTTTGTTACTTTAGACATTTTTCATATTCTAAGATCAATTCTCGTCTTTGAATTCACCAAGTTTGCAAATGGTGAAGTGGGTATCTCTAAAATTACCACCATAATCTCATACATTTTCTTATATTTCTAACCATATAAATAATTCAATTTTTGGACAAGATTAGCATTGTGAAGTTGTTTTTTCTGTATCAATGTTTTGACAGTCCTCTTAGATATATGTCCACCATTTTTTTAATAACTTTTCATCTAATTAACCAAATAGAAATAAAATTACATATTATTCTTATACACTTCATTCCACTTTTTTTTTTTAAAGTGTTGATTTTAGATTATTTTGATGCAAGTTATGTCCAGTGCATGAAGAGGTACCATAATTTTTGGATGTAGCCACTTCAAAAAATCATAGAAAAAAACTGCTAGTAAGAAAATTATGAAAAACTACACAAATTCTAGATCTCACTCTTACCTATCATCCTACCAAAGGGTCTTTCAAAATACTAAATATAACTATATGTTTTTTTTTGTGCACATAAACATCCATGTTATGTTTTTCAACAAAAAATAGGAACAATTTTTTGTGCACGTGGGGTTTGACCCTCTAAATTGTATCCATTTTTCAAAAACCTTAGTAGTTTAGAAATAAGATTCAAAGTACTACAATTTTTGTGTTTTACACATTTTCTCTATTTGAGTGCATGACCATCAAATGGGTCTTCCAAGATCAGGTTTACCTGATTTCAGGAAAAAAAAAAAAAAAAAAAGGTGTCCACTTATACACCCCTTTTTGCATGACATATTGGTGCACATAGCCATAAATTTAAATAATAATGATCATAATCTATTTACTCACAATAATGAAACCTACTTAATCATCTAATATTATACATTACATGAAATAGCCATTACAATTATTTCAAATGGGTCATAAGAATTAGAGTAATGCTACCCCTTTGTGGATGATTTGGATGATAAATTTCTTAGCTATTGCACAATCTAGATGATGTGATGGTTCTAGTAAGATAAAGAACCATATCTCAAATGTCTAGTGTTATCTCAAAACTGAACCTGCCAATAAGAAATATGGAACAAAAATCTAAAGAAGTTGTTATAAAACATCGTGGTGTTGTTGATGATAAAACTCAACTGGCTAAATATGACCTCCTCACTAGGAGCAAGAATAAGAAGATATCCAAAAAGGCTAGTTGAGGTTTTCCTTTTGTATGGTTGTCATGTTCCTTTTTATTGTTGGTTTTTTTAATGTTTTCTCTACTTTGATCTTCTTTGGTATCTTGAGACCACATTACAATTCTTTAGTTATTTGGCTATTCTTTGTGCTTTCATGTATTTGTGGGTCTGAAGTGGTATTTATTCTTTTAATTATTTTTTATATTAGTTATGGATTTTAATTCCATGATTTATCAATTAAAAAATATTAGCTATAAGATTAAATTATAACAAACCTAAAGTTTACTAAAACAAATTCCACTTTAATAAACCCCCTTTGAAATTATTTTAATAGCTAATTATTTTGAAATTTCAATTTTCCCTACTTGAGACTATGAAAGAAAATAATTATCTTATCAATAAATTTATTTTTTTTAAAGTGAATTTCATAAAAAAAATCTCAATTAACTTGTCTAGAATATTATTTTTCAAATTCCACACTGAATAAAAATAATTATTTATATACAAGATACATATCACATTTTCTTATCGTCCTTTTACCACTTAGACTGTCAAAACGATAGTTACATTTTGAAAAATATTGATAAAAGTGCCTATTTGAAATATCTAATTTTCATGGAAATAATTCAATTTTCTGAAATGAACTAATATCCAAAAACATTTCTTTTTTCTTCAATTTTATTCGTTCTTTTTTCAAAATTTTGCAAATAAAAAATTATCAGATTTCCATGTGAAGTTACTTTTGAGGCATGATCCCTTGGTGAAGGCATCAATTTTGGCCTTATCAAGTTGATAGTTAAGGACGGGGACAAGGCTTGTATAAAATTGGAGACAAATAACTCTAGTCAATATCTTCTATAAGGCTCTTGCCAAAATCATAGCCAATATATTCCAGTGAATATACTACCTAAAATTAATGGCCCTCCTCAAACTAGTTTCACGAAGGGGCAATATATATTTGAAAGTCTCCTTATATTTTGGGAGACAATGCACTACGTGAGATAAAAGAATCAATTAACTTGAGTACTTTCGATTGATTTTGAGAGAGTTTATGACTAAGGGGCTCGGCTTCCCACAATGATTCTACAAGATTAGCATAACTTTAATGCAAGATGCCAAACTAGTAGAAGACAATTTTGAACTTGCCAAGTCCATCAAATAGGGGTGTCCTCTTGCTCTTTCCCTATGTGTGTTAGTTGTTGATGCAATGCACTATAGGTTGATAAACAACTCCCTATCCCTAAATATCTCCCTACACAACAAAGAAGAGTTGTCTAATATTTAATTAATAGATAACAATAATGTAGTTCTTTCTCATAAGAAGCATAATGTTAGAGCCTTGATGGATGAGATGGAGATCTTGTGCTAGACGTCTTATAGTAAGAACTCCATGCCCAAAGCTATTACATGGATAAAATACATATTCACTCAATTGGTTTAATTTATATATTATATAGCATAGGGACCAAATCAATTAGTAAGATATCTTGACATATCCCTTTCCATCATTCCTTGTCTGAAAAAGACGTGGTTGTGAATTCATGATAAAATAGATAAGAACTTAAAAATGTTTTTTTTAAGAAAATATTATCCTCTTACAACATAAGTATTCCTCTCTTAGCCCTTTTTCTAATATCAATTGAACCATATTAAAAAATAGGTTAGAGATTTTCTTTGGTCTAATGGAAAAGGAAAGAAGAGGCATGAAATGAAATAGGTCTTGTGCACTATGAATAAGGTTGGGGCATTGTGTCTAAAAGATCTAAGGGTGCAAGGAATTTCTCTTGTGAAAAAATAGATTGTTAAATCGAGCTTCTTGGAGAGAAGTCATTGAATATTTTTGTGAGAAATAATATGGCTAAGGCATTTATGAAATAAGGTCCTCACTTGATAAATCTACCTTTTACTGATATTGTAGAACTTTGAGTGATTTTTGGTAAGACCTATCAGGTTTATTATGTTCTAGTATTTCTAGAAGGCTTGAGAACATACAACGAGTTTGATATTTCATAATAATATTTTGGATAACAATAAGAGGTTGTGTGTGGAAAGGTCTATCTAGTGGAACCTTAAGCACAAAGATAAGCCACTTTCACTCCTACATAGATGCATAACTGGAAGCTAGGCTTGTAAAGGCATCAAAACCTTCAATGATATTGTCAAAGGAGGACACATTATCTCATGGAATGGTAGCTTCTCCACCTTTTCCATCCCTCCATTTCAATGGAGAACCTACTCCATCCTTGTAGAGGTTTTCTCTTTCATCCCACTTCTAGTTAATTGCCTTTGGTTTATGAACAAATTTATTTCTTACTCCTGAATGAATGTCTCTCCCTTTCCTTTGGTCAAAGCCATGACCATTTACTCATATTTGGAAACTAATCAAGATGTCTTTGTGCACCTAGTAGATTGTTGAAACCCTTGTATAGATTTACCCACCTACCTAGCTCTTCTTACTCAGTGTCTAGACACGAAGTATGGAGCCTAGGAAACAATATTTTGTCTGGAGCCTTTTTCTTTGTAAACTATTTATCTACAAACTGGATGGAGACTTGAATATTCATTTAAAAGTGATAGATCGCCAGAATCCATGAAGCACATTTTCTTTAAATTCTTTTTTCTTGAAAAGACTAATGTTTATTTAGTATTATGATTTACAAAAATGTTCATACCTAGGAGGTTGTTGTGGGTTTTATATTCAAGCTCAAGAAAGATCCTAACCTTTCTTGGTTTATATCCTCTCTAGTGAGATTTTATGGTTAGTTTGGAAATTGAGGATTAATGATATCTTTAGTTGGTGTACTAGAGTTCTTCTCAAGTCTCTCAGGAGACTCATTATGCATAATTTTTATTGGGAGGTTATTATCATCATGAAACTTTCAAGAACCAAATTTGATAGACCTTAATGAGATGACACAACTAAAGTTTTATCTTTGGAGATATCACATGGACTGGACGCACTACAGAGCATACCTATTTTGAGATAGGGTTGGCCAATTTCATGGTTGATTTTAAGGAACATAGATGCAGAGAGAAAATGACATAAATGGATGCAACAACAACCCCTTTCCCACCTGTGGTAGCAACAACACCATGTTCCCAGTTGCAATAATCCCTATCACACTTGTCATGATAACAAGAGCACCCCTATCTAGTAGCAACTGAACCAGCCATGTCAGAAATAGAAGTTGCAGGTCTTAGATAGACTGAAGGTGATCTAGGTTGGACAACTTGGATTGTGGAGATAATCAATGATAGGTAGGACAACAAATTGATAACATGATGATTTGATTGATGGACAATTTGTATCTAAACTTGATTTTTTTTGTATCTTGTAATTATTTTGTTACAATCTTTTGGACATGTTATAGTTTAAAGACTCTTGATGGTATAATAAATTGTAGCAATATGTAATCCAAAATTTGAAGATGTTCCATACCTATCCTATATTTGATACAAAATTAAAGAACAAAACAAATTGATCTCTGAATGCATTCCATTTTCTATGATTTTTTTCTTCCCTTTCTCAAAAATTTGTAGATAACAATTTATTAGCTTTTTTTATTATGAAATTAGTTAAATTTGATTTATCATTTTCTCCATCATTTAAAAAGTTAGACACAATAATAATATCAAACTTACCCAATAATATAGCTGAGATAATATTTCAAAGTATCACTGAAAATGTGTTTTAATATAAACTTAAATATTCTTATGAAGCAAGACATCTGTACACCCAAAAGAAGTCAAAAAAATCATTAATATAGATAAATGAGTTGAAGCTAAATAATAAGACATCCATACACAAATATAAAAAAATCATTAACATTGATAAATAAGTTGAAGCTAAATAACAACTAAAAAGGTCATTTTATTCATTCTTTATTGAATTGTCAACAGAAACAAAATCCGATCAAAATTCAAAATCTCAAGTCGGGCCAGTGCTCTGCATTTCTTTAAACGTGGCATCCGCAATACCAAGGATATTTTTTCAAGAGTCACCATGAATTTCAAGTCATGGGAGGATATGCAAGTTCAGTACCGCCTTGTTAGTTCTGATCGCCAGACTTATGACCTTTTGTTGTCTTCCATCCCTGTGCACTTAGTTCATAAAGTGGGGATTCAGTCTGTTCATCCTTGGTGGCATGATTGGAAGTGGTATCCTGCCAGTCCATTTACCAATTATAAGCCCAATATGGGGTACATATGGCTTTCACCCCACCTTCCAATGGTGGACACGCTTAATCAATGGTGGCATTTGCAATCTTCGCTTTTTCAATGGAGAAAACGTTTCGACACCATTTGGAGTGCCATTACAGAACCGAAGATTTCCCTATTTGCTTGGTGCCTTGCCTTCCAAGGTCTTCCCCTGGGGCCTCGGCTCAAGCACATTGGGGTTCTTGATCCCAGATGCCCCTTCTGTGGTCAACCTAAGTCTGTTTTGCATATTTTTTGGTTTTGCAAGCGTGCTCAGAATTATTGGCACTGGATTCATGATTTTTTCAAGCCTTTTAGGCCCGAACCTTTTTCATGGCACATGATCCTACTGGGTGATTCCCCCAGAATTCCTCGAAAGTTTTCCCAGATTTCGCATACCTTCAGGATGGAAATTTTATTTTCTCTGTGGAAAGATAGGAATGCAGTTTTATTCACTCACAGTTTTTTGGATGTTAACATTGCAATGTACACTAAGGCATGCATTTGTAACAATGTCATTATGCAGATACAAGTGCAAGCTAATAAAGTTGCCTTGGAAGTTGCGCACTTACAGGAATTGTTAAATCATTGGGGCAATGCTCCATGCACCATTTCCAAAGTGCCTCTGGATGCCTCGGCCGATGCCTCTTCATCTCGCGATCGTCATTCCAGACGCTAGTCCTCTAGCTTCCATTCACACATGTTGTGCTCCCAAGGTCCCCGCCACTACTCTCCCAGCGATGGACATGGCGGTTGGAGGCGCCACTTCGCTTCCCCACCACATGGTGGTTTTGGCTGGTCCCTAGCTCCTCCCCTTGGGCAAGCTTCTGGCCGGTCCCTGGCTCCTCCCCCTGGACGGGCACACTCTGGAAAGTTTCCTCGGTTGGCCTTGATAATTTCTCCTCCGCGGCCAGACAAGAAGGACGCAGAGACTATGACTACCCTAGATCCTGCTGATGCTACTGACGGCTGGACTGTTCCCAGTCCGCCTCACAATCCCATTGATGCGTGGGGATTTCCTGATAAAGACGATCCTCCCTCTGCTGGTACTGCCTTGGCAGCCTAAGGTTGTTAAAAGTCTTTTTTTTTTTATGAATAGTGAATACTTTCTAGCTGAGGCCATGTTGTTTTTTCCAGCTTTGACCGTCTAAACTCATTCGCGGGGTGATCTTGTATCCCCCGGCCCCTTTTTTGTGAATTGTAATCTTAGAAAATTTTATTAATTGAAAAGGACTATTCATCAAAAAAAATCTCAAGTCAGATTTGGTTTTTGAAGGAACCCATTTGAATTTGAAATCAGTAATGACACTCAATTTGAAAAACATTTTAGTTCTCTTTTATATTCCTTTGTACTTTTCTCCTCTATTTTATCTAATTTTTTTACAGCAATGGAATAAGCAAATGCAGGACGGAGGAAGGGCCGGCAACTTATAAAATCCAATTAATTCTTCTTTCTTTCAGGTAAGTTGATTGTTAAATATACTTACACAAACTCTATTTATAGATATGCAATGAAACTCTAAATGATTTGCTAGAAATCTCATGGTATAGTTCGAAAATTCAAATTAGGGAAAAACTTGTTAAACTTTTATGTTTCATAATTCTTATAATTTTTGTTCTTTGAATTGATTTGGAAATTGTATTCTCTATTTAGGGTTTTGTTCTACCTATATTATATGGTTTGAACTAATTTGCTTTTGTATTGTCTATTTAGCGTTTTGAAAGGGAATCATGATTCTTAACAAAGAATCATGTACTTTAGAATTCATAAACATTGTTTGACCATTTCACTTGACTGTATTGTTTTTTTCAAATTATGTCTATGATTTGTTTTCAAACTTGTTACTGGTCCGTAAGTATACTGTTAATAAACAGAGGATATCATAGGATATGAAGTGACACAACATTATATTTGGCCAACAAATCCAAGGGATGTGGAAAATTTTCTATTATTGGCCATAGGATTTTGATAGGGGTTTAGAGATCGGAAATCAATGGTGGTACTTTTTCTGCTTGGAATCTATTTTCAGTTGCTAGAAAATCTGTGCCTTTGGCCCACCACTTATGATTTTATTCCACCAATTGGGAATTTAAGGGCTATGCATGAAGAGATCTGCAACGTGTTATTTACAGAAATAGTATTATATAGATAGTATGACAGAACATGTGCTCCTATGAAATTCTGAATACTCAATACAAAGATCAAAATAAAGAAGTATTTAATTAGGGGTTTTATTCTGGAATGTTGGAACAGGGCAACATGAGTATTATGTTCTCAGGATTATCATTGAATATGTCTCTTGACCCTAGGTTTGATAGAACCAGGACTCATCATTTTGTTTTGTTAAATCATTTTAAACACAAAGTGAAAATTTCTTTTCCGTTTTACATTTTCACCTCCTTGGCCAAGAATATAGAGGGGTTCAAGAAATGCCCTATCAAAAATCCTGCCCTCACCTCCATGGGGGTCTCCTGCTTCTGATTTATGAGTTCTTGAAAACCCAAACTAGAGGTAATGTAGACACCTAAAAATCCTTTAAAAAATAAAGTATTTTTATTTTTTGAAAAAATACCTGATGACATCATCATTTATTAATTAATTATTTAATTAATTAATTAATTAATTTTTATGCCAATAAATCCCTTTATCTTAATTAAAAATATTTAATTAAGGAATCCCTCCCAAAAATGTTTAAATCTTATTTAAACATTATTTCCTTATTTATTAATTATTTAATTAATAAATTGACCAAAAATCCTAAAATAAATAAATAAATTATTTTTTGCCCAAAACTTGGCCAATTTCCTTATGACCAATAACCTCTTCCAAAATCTTCTAATCCTTCTTTAATTTTGATTAAAGGCTAATCCCATCATTTCCTACCCCTAATCCCAACTCAAAATATTTAATTAAGATTAAATATTAATCCTCATGTTTATTAAAAAAGTTTTAATAAATATCTCCTCAACCCAAACCCTTGAAATAAATAAAACTTTATTTATTTCCTAAAAATCTAATTTATCCTCATCCTAAGAAGTTCTAGACTCTTCTAGAAAGTCTTCATCCTCATCCTAGGAAATTCTAGACTATTCTAGAAAGTCTTTATCCTCATCCAAAGTCTAGACTCTTCTAGAAGATGTCTTTAAACCTAATCCTAATCCCCTCCTAACCTTGTCACATTCCCTAAACATGGGTTAAAACTTACTAACCCAAGCCAAAGTTAACAAATATCTCCTCCTTCACCCACCCTTATTAAATGCCATCCACTTGCCTATCCCTAAGCTAATCCTAAACCATCCTAATCCATCCTCTAATCATTTGCACAAGCCTAAACAAGCTTAAAACCTTCCTAATCAAGTCCAAGTCTAAATTGCTCTCATCACCCTCAAAAGATCTCAACCATAAAACTTTATGAAGTCCACTAGGTCATAAATCACTCTTACAAGCTCTTTTATTGCTCTTACAAGTCATTATGAGGGTCTTTATGAAGATTTTATCCCTTGAGCCTCCTTTGTTGACTCATCCTTCCCCTTTCCTCCATCCTCTCACCATGTGACATGTGTCACTCTTTGATTGGCTGTAAGGAAACACAATCCATGTGCTCTCCTCTCATGCAATCTAAGCCGTCCATGAGCTTTTTCCCATCCTTGCATCTTAGCCCTCAATCCCTCAAGCCTCTTGCCTATAAATTGGATCCTTCCCCTTTGCAAAATAACACAATCCATGAAGTAAAGTTATAATGCTATTTTGAGAGCCAAATCCATACTAAAGCCATCTATCCACACCAAAAATCCACAATCATCCATTGAAGCCTTTGGAAGCATATTGAGCATACATCCTATCCATTTAGATAAAGCTACTCAACAAGAGAGCTTCTTATTGAGAGAGTCCATTAATGGCTCATATTCTCAATTGAGAGTTCATCTTAGTCTATCTTGAAGTTTATGAATTTTGTTTAGTTTGTAGAAGCTTTATTTAAATTTGGTTTCTATTAGCATACTAACATTGCTCATATACAGGTAAAACCATTGGGGATTTGGGTAGTGCCTCGAAGGAAACTGCCAGTTCTGGGGATGAGCTTGTAGTAAAATCAGAGAAAATTGACACCCCGAGCAAAGCTATCTCTGTTACCCGTGATCCCCACATCCCTAGCAAGAAGAGCCCCAGATGTCTTCCCCCTATCCCCCCCTCTCCTCATCCTAAGGAGGTGAAAGAGGCCAGTAATGATGATGTGGAGTCTGATACGGAGTCTAAGGAGGAGGAGGAGGAGACGGGGAAGGAAAGTGAGATGGAAGAAGATAAGGGGAGAGAAAATGACAAGGAGGTGGTGACCCCTATGGACCCCAAGGTTAACCCCAAGAAAAGAAAAGTGAACCAGGCCCTACCCTAGGAACATCCCAGCGACCCTGTTGATGTGCCCCCCAGCCCCACCCCGCCCAATTCGCCTCAGGAGGTTCCCATTTCGCCCTTGGAGGAGATGATTGAAATCATGGTTGAAAAAGGGGGGGAGGTAATCAGAAAGAACAAGAGGAGGGCCTGGAGGAACTTCTATGGGGACAAGGTCAGTTTGGGTATTGTTAGAGAACCTGCTAAAATCCAGGTGCTGGAGGACCTTGACAAAAGTACCCACTACGACGAGCTCATTGACCTAGCTCTTTTGGTTATCTCTGACAATGTGCGAGAAACTGGCTTCAACTTCCTGAACAATACAAAGAACAGTCTGATTGACAACTTTCGTTCCATCAAGTGGCTTTTTCAGGAAATTGAGGCTCTGAAGGATAGGAGCACCCAGCCCAACAACCAGGATATTGACAAGGACCAAGAAGCCAGAGGAAGCAAGGACCAGGTGGGTAGCCAGGAGAAAGACAAAGGCCAGGTCTCCAGAGACCATCAGGATGACAGACTCACCCAACTTGAGCAAAAGGTCCAAAGGCTGGATTCTGTCCACCAGATAATCACCAAACAGATAGTGGACACCCTTCACACCTTGAATGAGAATATTGTCAATCTGGGGGACTATCTGACTACAACTGGCCTTGAAAGGGATGCGGAGCAGAACACAGAGCAAAGATTCAACCGGGATGAATTTCAGAAAGAGGCCAGTGACTAGGTGAATTACGGGAACCAGATGAACACTCCTACTAGGATTCAAGAGGGCGTGGCCAGTCAGAAGGACAATGATGCTACAGAAACCCTGCAGGCCATGGACACGGACGCCCACTAGCCTGTTCGCCTGGCTTTTCTTTTCTATCTCTTGCCTTTGTACTTTGGCTTCAGGCCTTCTTTTGTCTCCGGCCTTTTGTGGCAGTTTTTTGTTTGTTTAGTCTGTTTCATCTCTCTCTTTTTGCTGTAAGACTTTGGGTTTCAAGATCCCTGTTAAACCTGTTTTACCTAATCAAAAACATGAGTATTATTATTAGTATTTCAGTTCAAGACATCTCAGTAGCATCTCAATTTAAGAGAGATAGGTCTTCGTAAATTAATTCAATAGTATTTTTCTACTTGCTAAGAATTTGACCACTGGAAGCATGCTTAACAGAGTCTTGCCTCTGTTAAGAGAAGCACTTCGTAGTATTTTGTTCTGTCAAAGTTACTGAACACAACTCTTCAATATGTCCCTTAGTTTAGTTTTGCTCATTGGAAAAATCACTATCCAGTGCCTTTGTCGATGGTTTTTAATTTAGAATTCATCATGACAGAAAAACTGGAGTTCCACAGTCCACTACATATCTCTTTTTGACTCCTGGAAACATGCTTTAACAGAGACTTACTTTTGTTAAAAATAAATATTCTGTTCTGCCAATTTTGACAAAATAGAACCCTTCATAGTAGGAAGTGGACTAGAGTTATTGGCTTGTGATCCCATACCATTGTGAACGTCATTGAAATCCAATTTTAATTTTTGTATACTATGACCACCGTTTTGTTCGTGTATAGAGTCCAGCACTGAATGAACAGCTAACAAACAGACAATGCAACAAAGCGCTGTCCACAATTTACTAACGCATGAATTCTTCACACGAATTCTTTCATCAGAAGCAATGAAAACCCCGTCTAGTTGTCTTATATAATATAATATGGATATAGCAAAAACATAGTCATCTTTCAGAAATAGAAAGGAGATGTTTTCTATTATACCCAATTGAGTAGGTGCAGGTAGAAGCTAAATCTGAATGGTGAGGAGGAATCATCACGAGTCTTGCATCTCAAAACAAATTTGTAACAGAGACACTGGCTTTTGAGGCGTAAATGGTAACAGTTAAAACTCCAAAAATATTATCATAGGTCAGTCAAGTTTTATGCCTCCGATAAAATTGACCAATATTTTTTTTTTTTTTTTGACCAGGGACTATAATTAATGGGAGTCTATTTATTGATCAATTAGTGTACTAATAGCCAATCACACATTTATTAGTTATTATTCTCCAGTTTTATCTTGGTGATTGGTCTATTTGTGCACGATTATTGGACATTTCATAAAGACTACTAGAATATTTAACCATAAATACTAGATTTCTGAGTAAGTGATCAATGGTGACTAACATAGCTCTGCATTCCAGGGATCCATAACTTTACGGTCTTCACTAAAGAAATGGACACAAAATCAGAGTTTAGAATATCTAGATTCACTAAATTAACCTAAACTGCTATTAGAGCTTTTCCCCTATGCCCTGTTCTGAACTTATTTTTTGATTAAAAAAGTAAAAGTAAGAGCAGCATCCAATTAAATAGGTGTTAGATCTGTAATAGGGCTACCCAATCTCTGCCATCTTATTGAAAAATAAATGTTATTTCCAACGCTTATTACTTGTCATGATCCGTGCAACGCTTATTGCCTGTCATGTTCCATGCCTGTAGCTTAGGGATACGCAATTTCTGCAATCTTATTAAATTGAAAAACAAATGCTAAATCGAGAGCCTTGACAAAACTGTTTGTGCCTATCGAAAGCAGCAGGAGATTAACCTTAATTCTAAAAACACAATGTGACAGCAATGGCAACGTAAGCAAGAAAATACATAATTCTTACATATGGCAGAGCCAAAAAAAAACTAGCATTATATTAATATGTTCTAAACGAAGTTGCAATGCTTGCTAAATTCGTCAAAGCCCTTAGAAAAATTGTTCAGTGACGTGTAGACGGGTTCCATACTGAGATTAAAATACTTTCTGCAACCAATTGGTTTTTAGGTTCTGATTCGACTTCCAAAAAAATATGAAGCGATGCTAGTAGAAAATATTCAATTACACGGAGACTATGCAGCCTAACTAACATAATTGTAGGTTATGCTTGTTAGTTTTTAAAGCATATAAGGAATTCATATCTTGTATGAGATTAACAAGATCATATTACGCTGCCTACAACAATTGAATCATTTTCTGTCTGTACGTATTGATCTATCATCTATCCATTGCTAACTGTCACAAATACGAGCATCTAAGGTCTTAAATCCAATGGAAAAGACCAAATATCTTTCACACTGTGTTGGAATATCTCTATTAATGCCTCTCAAGATTTGAGATCATCATTTTATCAGAAAACAAAATAGCAGTCTCTAAATGTAGGCAGATGTAGAAAAGCTTGTGATCTACATGAGTTACAATGACCTTGGATAATCTTACTAAATTATAAGTGACCTATAAATTACTAAATTATAAGTGGCCTGTATTAGTCATTGATGAGAACAAATCTTACAGATAGATGAAATTTAAGGAATTTTCCTTAATTAGAACATATAATAAGGTTAAACATGTGTGATTTCCTATCTGCACAATTTTATAATCCTAGGAATATACAATGGGCAACCAGTCCTAGTTTCCCTTGTGTGTACTCCTTTTTCAGTCACCCAATTTTGCACTACATTTAGAAACTTGTCTCCAGATTAAGCGCCTTACAATGGGTGTAGTTCGATAGATTTCTTTATTCTTGCCAAAAAGTTTTCTGAAGTGTAACAATTGTCTATAACAAATTGGTTTCCCTGATCCCCAAATATGGTGATTGATCAGCACTCGCCCTCCACACTGAGCAGAATTCTTGTAAATTTTTCTTGTGTTGGTGGGCAGTAACCTCCCTTCAAACACCGAAATATAGAGGCCAAGCTAGAAATTCCTAAATCTGTAGTTCAATAATTGGTGTTTTTATTTGGATCATGGGACGAAAGCTGAGTAAATAGTTTTCCATTCACTTAATTTTATATCTTAGTTTTCTATAACGTTATAACTTTTTCCACAATTTTAAGAATGTTTTCAATTTTTCGATTTATACTTTTTTTTTTAATGTTGTTGCAGATATGATTATGAGGAGAATGCTCCGAGGTAAATTTAGGCTTATAGTATTTTTAAATTTCTCTGTTCTTAAAGTTTGGAACACTTGTTAGTACTACTAATTTAATCTCAAACATGGTTAGATCATTGTGTATTCTTTTTTTAATTAAGTACTAGTTAAGTTGTGAAATCTTGACTAATAATTAAGAGAATTTGTAGCATCATAATAAAGAGAATCTGAAATCATTGAGATCTGATGCTGTTGGAAAGAACAAGAAAAAGAGACCTGGTATGTACTAGTTCTTGATGTTTAAATTTATTTTGATAACCTGTTTTACCTGTTCTTGTTTTAGTATGAATTTATTTACATTGCAGTTGAGATTGATAATAATAGGTAGGGACAAGGATCTTCAGGGCCTAAGGCTTTTTCAACTAATTAATTTCAACCACTATTGAAGGTGCAAGAGTAGGAGGGAAGTTGCTGGTATGGACTCAGAGCAGGAAGATATCTGATTGGCCATATTTCCTTTCTTTTGTAATATTTTGATCAGATGTTGATCTAGCATGTTTGTAATATATAAAAATGCAATGGTCAATAAAGGAAATTATTGGAAGGGGTTAAAAGCCCCTTCAAAAAGTGAAGGGAACCCATTGGCCATGGTCATTCCTTAAAGTAGCTTATTTTTTTGACAGCTTAAAAAATGGTTTATAAGTCAAGGCCATTCTAAGGTATGTCGTTTGCGTCCTTGCATTGTTTCATTTGGTTTTTTTTTAATAATAATTTAATAATATTAAAGAAACAAAGCACTATTTCATAAATAAATAACACATAATCTTAAATAGTCATTATCTAAATAATTTGACATCTTAAATAATCATTATCAAAATAACATGACATATATCCCCATAATAATATGTATGTTTTAACCCATCACATATTAAAATTACCATAAATTACCTCATTAAACACAACATTTAAAAGACAATATGAGCTCACTTGCATAATTTATCTGCACAATTGTTAAATGTGTATTTTTAGACATGTAATATGTATGTTTTAACCCATCACATATTAACATTGTTCATAAAAACCATAAATTACCCCATTAATTACCCATTAAACGCAACATTTAAAATCTCACTTTATCAATGTAATTCATGGCATAATTTAGCTGCACAATAGTTAAATGTGTATTTTCAGACATGGCATAAAAATATAATTTCAAATGACCAATATTTTTGACATATAATAAAAATAAATGAATAAAGATATGCACAACATATTTAACAAAGTTACAAAACAACCAATAGGCTTAAACTTTCAAATAATTTTTCATCTACTTTCTTAAAGTGAGTTCATATTAATGTAAATAATGAAATAATAAAATAAACTTATGGGGTAGTTTTGTGTCATGGGTTGTATTATTTTGTGTGATGTTGTGTTGTGATTGTCTTAGGTCACTTAGGGAAGGCCATTTAAGCTTCGACCTTCATGTGGTTGGCCTTGTTAGTAAAGAATATGTGATTAAATATTCTTGAAGCTAAGAGAAGCTTGTTTATAATGTTTTATGTTATTTAATTATAAATAATATTTTATAAATTATGTTATTTCATGTGACATTGTGAGATTTTAAAAAAACTTTAACAATATATGACTACAAAGGTGCAATTATAAACCATTAAACTATTCAACACAATAAAAAGACTCATAATAAATAAGGACCAATTTTTTGATACCTAATATAATAAATTTCTTTAAGATATGATGTTATTTGTGTCACTTCGTTGTTTAGTTTAATATTTCTATTTTCAAAATATACTAATTTTAATCTTTATATTAAAGCCACAAAGCACTTTTTCATAAATATATTAATCATTAACGAATCACAAGTCATTTCGTTAAATGGTTCATAGTAGATAATTTTAAATGACTATTATCAAAATAGCATGACAGTAATCCCCATAATAATATGCATGTTTTAGCAATCCTAAATAAAACTTGGAAAAAAAGGATAAGCATATGCATAAATAAACAAGTGCTATGTAGTGGCTTGTATTTGCCCTTATAATTTTTGTAATAATTGTAATTGAAAATTTAAATAATAAATTTAGAAATTTTATTATAATAGTCTATCTTTTAAAAACAAAATAGATTAGTTAATTTCAATAAATTTTTAAAAATGTTTTAGCATTAGTAACAATAACGATTTGATCTCTCCCCCTGCTTCGGTTGACCCTCCTAGGGGTCAGTTGTCGTCTGTCTCTCATAGGGTGTTTGTTGAGGCCCCTGCGTCCCCTAGGTTCCACGGGTCTTTGTCCTCTGAGGATTGGGTGACCGAGGCAGCGAAGTTTGAGGACGGTTGGATTGTGGTTAAAGGGAAGAAGGCTAAGCCTTCTGCTCCCCCTTTAGATATGACCCTTTGATCGCGTAAGGGTAACCTCATTTTAAAAGGATAATCTTTTGTTCCCTTATGCTGACTGGTTCTTCTGGGTTGGTGTTATGGTCTTGTCTCTGGTTTTCTGGTATCTGGTTTGGATAGCCTTCGTGGCTACTTTGCTCCAGTCTGTTTGTCCTTTCAGATTTCAGAGTTTTTGGTTAATTTTACTAGTCATATCTACTGGTTTCAGGTCCCTGCAAAACCTGGTTTAGTTGTTTGGCTGGTTTCAGGTCCTTTTAAAACCTGGTTGTGCTTAATGGTTTATCTTTCTCTTTGATGTAATGGGTTTTGGGGCCCCAAAACCTGCTTTTATCGTAATCTAAAAACAATTGTTATTTTTTCATTTATTGTAAGAGATTAGTTTTAATCTTATAGATTTTTTATTTTTATTTTTATAATAAGTTATAAGAACAAAAAAAAAGTTGTTTTTAATTAATAAAAATTAATTACTAATAAAAGAAAGTGAATATTGTCTTTGGCAAATATAATAATGTTGGGTGAAATATTGTATTAATAGAATGTAATAGTGTGAATCTAAATTTCTTAGCTTTAACTTAACTTGAATCCTAAATAAGAATACTTTTTATAATGGTTATGACATAAAACAATTTTTTGACATTACATGACATTTGAATTTTTTTATATACCTATGATATATTTTAAAATATTAATGATAAGATTGTATTATAAACTAGCAGTTGCACGTTTTCGTACATGCAACGAGAAGCCGATAGAGATGATATGTTTAGTGTAATGCATAGTTTTGAAATCTAATTCCTTAAAATAGATGAAGAGTAAGAAAGTTTTGCTTAATATAAAAAATTCTAAGTGATAGTTGAATTGTAGAAATTGCTAATATATTAACATTTGGAAAAGGAGAATCGAGGTATTTAAGATGTTTTCAAAAATATATTTAGTTTTGTAATGTATATAAATATTCAATTTTAGAATAATAAGATAGTAAAATCTATATAGTTGTTTTGTAAGACAAGTAATGTATTCTGCATAGATAAAAATCAATTTAATCAATGGTAAATAAGTGCAATATTTTTCTATACGTTTGAATGAGAAGAATGACTTTATACATGTATTCTATTTATAATAAATGAGTGATCCCTTAAAAGAATGTAATACCTTACAATTTGACACATTAGTTTTAATAAAACATCTTGAAATCTTAGTTCGCCAATTTTTTTTTTCATTTTTAGTTATTTTAATTCTTAATTTTAATATATATATATATATATTTTTACATATTTAAAAATTAAAATTGCTAAATAGAAAATAGAACATTAATAATTTTATAAATAGATATATTTATTTTTAAAATGCACGTTTAAATTATAAAATCTAGATTTTAATATAATCTTTCTATAATTTTATACATGTTAGTTTTTTTATTTTATTTTTTCATATTTAAATATTTTTATTGTAATATTTTTATTAAAAATTTATTGACCCACAAATAGCTTTTATGTATAATCTAGATTTTAATAGAAACTTTCTATACTTTTTCATATGTTTTAGATTTTCTTTTTCTTTTTAAATTTGAGTTACTAAATAATAAATAGAAACATTTCAATAAAAAATTTAATTAAATCTTACTATAATTTTTACATGTTTAAGAAGTATTTGTATTCTTTTTAAATTTAATTTATAAAACTATAAAATAAAAAATAAAAACATTAATAATTTTAAATGTGTATTTTTAAAAACAATTGTAACTATCAATAGTAATTATTTATATCATTCGTTACCAATTATTTTTTTTCAATGAGTTTTTATAACTACTTGTAGAAATATGAAATATTATGCGCTAATTGTACTTTCTTACAACCTATTAATCTTCATACATAATGGCTGAACTTTTTTAAAAATTATAACAATTGTGAAAGAAACTCACTAATCCAAAGTTGATGTAATCCATTTTCATTTTAAATCTGATCTAAATAGTATGACTTCACTCTAAGATCAAATTTAATTTTTTCTTGATCTTGGATTGAAGTCAAGGTTTTTAGATCAAAATTTTTAAAAAGTTAGGGCAATCCATTTTCTTACGTAGAAATTCAATTGTAGAGCTCTAACATCTTATATATTTTATAGTTAACTCATAAATTAGCTTTATAGTACAATCATATTTTGAAGTATAAATAATAAATTGCCCTACTAATCAAAACAACTAAGATGCAAGCCTCTAAAAAGATAATAGAGTAGTAGAGCAGAAATGAGGAATGAGTGATCTCTCTAGAATGAATCATCTACATTGTGATAAATTAAAATCTCAACTATATTCTATATTTTCAAATATACAAGTTGATGGAATGCAACAATGACACACTATAGAGTATATCTTAAAGATTTATGCATGCACTATGGTTATCGAAACTGACCAAATGGAAAAACAAGGTATTTATTGGAATCGAGATATTTTTAAAAATATATTTAGTTTTGTAATTTGTATAAATATTAAATTTTAGAGTAATAAGATAGTAAAATATATATAGTTATTTTGTAAGACAGTAATGTATTATGCATAGAGCATCATAAAAATCAATTTATTCAATGGTAAATAAGCACATAAAAATTTTAATTGCTAAATGGGCATATGCACCGAGTTGTGGTGCCAAAAAGATGACAAGTTTTTTTTTTTTCTAATTTTTAATATAGCGCGTATGCACTATAGCGCGTATGCGCTATGGCTTGGGTCACCCAAGCCATAATGCGTATGTGCTCGCTATTCTGATGTCCAAAAATTTATATGATGGGTTGTTGACCCATAGCCCATCATTTTCATTTTGTTTTTTGGCTCTCCAACAGCGCGTACGCGGGTTTGACAGCAAAAATTCACCACCATTTGCCAAAATGCCTCCTTACCGAGAAAATCCAAGACAATGAGCACACCCACGACGACGAGGTAAGTGATATAAACTTAACTTTGCATTGTTTAATATGTTTTCCATATTGTTTTATTGGTTTTTGATATTTTTTTGTAGGTTTTTTACAAATTTCATTTAGATTGGTTTATTTAGTTGGATTTCAATTGATTTTTTATCAGGAAATGTCCATAATGAACCGGAAAATCCACAAAACCCTCAAGAACCTCAAAATCAAAACCCTCCTCAAGAAGAACAACAAATTCCACAACTCGAACCAATTGCAAGACCTCTGCCAGGCACACAAGAAAATATAAGAAATGAAATACAGAGAGGCAAAACTGAATTAGAAAGACTCATTGCTCGGTTGAAAGAATTCGGACAAACCAATCCAATGAGGGCTCAATTGGCATCATCCCTCGAATCCATTAACACTCAGATAGCCTCAGTTAGTGGTCAGTTAGATATTTGGCGAGCTAAGAGGGATGAACAAAAAATATATTATGCAAATAAATTGTCATATGAAGATGTTAAAATATATATATATATATATCAAAAGGTAGTATATGTGCATTATTTAGAAAAACCAGTGAGCCAAATACTGTTAGAGAGGGTACTAAACGATTCCCCATCCATTGGTGCATACATGATGCTATTAGAAATAATTTTTGGGATAGATGGTGGATGGTTTTTGATGCCCCTCCTTGCAACAATCATGAGGTCCCCATGTATTTTTTGAAGAAATTATATTGTGAGTTTGTCCTTGGGGAGATCCCCAATTATTTTGATATGTTAGACTCCCAGGGTAGAGGTGGGGGGTCATCATCTGAGAGGCCAAGAGCACGTCGTGACCCTAATGTAGTTAGGGCACCTGTGGTCCATCCACAGCACGAGCATGTGATTATTCCTTCAGTTGTGAAGGAACATGTAGAGGCCAGCACTCTAGGGACCATTAATTCTTTGATGCAGACACTCATCCATTCCATGAGCCCATTAGTTGAGGGGGATCCTTCTATGCGTCATGGTCACATGTGCACTTCATGCGGATCCCTATGCACATTTGGCACTCATGCCAGAGATGGTGCAGATGATGGGCTTGTCACTGATGAGTTCCTAAACGAGACATTTGGCATTGACACATAGGTAAATTACTAATTTGATCACATTTCATATGTATAGTGAATGATTAATTAATTAGCATTTATTGACATTGTTCAAAATTTAGGGTCAAAGTGTTGCTGGGCCTAGCAGCGATCCTCTAGGCCCATTTTTTGTCCCTTCGACAAGTCCTGAGGTATGTATCAATTTAATCATTTTAATTAATACATATATTTATTGTGTAATCATATTAAATATTGACAAAAAAAATTATGCATGTGCATCAGTTCTCCACAGGACCCTCAACCTTTACCACAGACACAGAGCAGAGACATCATACGAGCTTCACACAGGTATAGTTGTATCATGTTAATTTAATTCATTTGATTATATTTATTCCATGTTTCATGTTAGATATAATGTGTATTGTATGACATGCAGCTCATGATGTCGGACACACCTCCTCATCTACGACAGTCTGTTGATAGTGGAGTGGCCGCAGTTGTGGCTAGCTCACAGCCACTGACGGAGGTATGAAAGAATTTTCTTCATTTTAGTTGTTGTTTATAATAGTTAATCTCAAAATTTCTAATGCTATTTATAAGTGATTATATTTATTTAATTGTTGTAGGGTCTTGTCACGCCTAATCGTCCACGAGCATTTAAGGTGGACTTACAGAGTGACTATTTGTTGGCGGTAAGAAAATAATTGATTTTGTGTGTACATATATTTAATTTCAATGTATAATAAATATTGATTCGTATCTACTTTCTTTGTATCATTTGGACCTCGAGAAGAGCCTCAACAAGAGGTCAAGTGAGCATGTCAGGAGGGCCCCGTCATCTCCACTGTCTCCCTCCACATGATGGTAGAGGACGTCGAGAGACTTGTTTCCTTCCCCTCATGGGAAGGAAAAGATGTAGTTGAGATATTCGATACATATATATATATATATATAGAGAGAGAGAGAGAGAGAGAGAGAGAGACTTGTTTCCTTCCTCATGTATATATATAGGGATCAGAGAGACATATTCGACATACATTTGATGTACATATGACATTCTATATTTGATGTATGACATTTATTTGATGTATGACATTATTGGTTAATATATGATATGTTTGTTCATATACGACATTATTGGTTATCATAATATATTATGTGTTTGTTAATGTATATGACATTATTGGTTATCATTTTGTATTATATGTTTGTTCATGTATGACGTTAAATTAGATATGTTCGTGTATGACATTAAATTAGATATGTACATGTATGAAATTAAATTCAATTGCTAGAGAGTTGCCATTATGTCTACCAACTAGTAGATGTTATTTTTTGCTTTATTAGTATTTCTCAAAAACTGCAAAGAAGTTGTTTCTGGTGAATAGTTGTAAACAATTATGATCATCGACTTCATGTACTCATGGCTTTGGCTGCAAACACTCGTAACTTTGGCTATAAGAATCCATGGCTTTGGCTATGTGCACTAGTGGCTTTGGCTGTGAGCATTTATGGCTTTGGTTGTAGGCACAATATAGCCTTGGTTGTAGGTTGTCTTTCTTGCTGCATGTCAAAGTTACCTTCAAGAATATCATTAGTCTAAGATCATTACAATTAAAATACTATGACATAATACCTTGGAAATAATAGTCTTTAACCCATTACTTTATTTGTTAAAACATCATGTAGTATCTACTATAGTGCTTCTACTTAAATATGTTTTCAAAAATACTTAGTATGGCAAAGAAATGTCCATGGAAAGCTTGTCAAATAGGATATTGAAGAACTAAATGTGGACAGTCATTAGTATCCATCAATAAGAACACGGACATCTTTCTCAAGCAAGCCATATGACATTAGCTTAATTTATAAATTTCCTTTGCAAATAACTAGAAGATGCTATGAATCTTAATATAGAGTTAATCATGAACTCATTATTCCATCCAAGAAGCATATATCACCCTAAGCCAATTAACCAACAGGATAAAAACTAATTCAATTTCAACAAAATTTTGAGTACAACAAGCATCTTAGGGATTCTTACAAGAATTAACATAATGTTCACAAGAGCATTACAAGTTCTCGTAATGCTATTTCACATATTGTAATAATATTCAATTTTGAATGGCCATTTGTGTTACAAGCATAAATTTTCTTTAAGGTCTTTTAATTCTAGACATGAATTTTATTCTGAAGCTTTTCTATGAAAACCCACTCAATGCATATATTGTTGTTCCACATTATGCTGATTTGACTTTCATTGGTTGATTTGGGTCTAGACATGATGTTATTCACTACCTTTTTTATATATTATTTTTTTGTAGTGAGGTTCTAGCCTGAATGAATGTATTAATCATCGAAGTTGTGAACCTTGGTCGAGATCCTTACAAATATATTTTCAAATTGGACCTCAAATAGTTTTCTCAATCACCCCCTGTACACAGATACTGAAATTTTAGTTAATTACAAAATTAATACTGAATTAACACAAGTTTAATTGAGAAGTATTATGTACCTCAATAGCCTAGATTATTATTGACCGGGAAGCTTTATCTTAGAGTAGTTGGTTTCCTAAATCTTTAGCGCAATGACACTCTTATGGAATGTGGAATTAGGTATGCTAGCTAAGGAACGTTCTTTAAAAGGCAGAGGAAACTCAAGACTCACATGTTTCCAATCAATATAAATGTTTAAATCGCTTCTCTAATTTTTTCTATTTATGATCTTCTTAAAACTTAACTTTCTAAATGCATTGATGGGGAAATAAAGATCTTCTAGGAACTAAAGGCTAATCATGTTTAATACTTACAATTCTTTGTTTTTATCTAATAATTTAAAAAAGATTGTACAAGTGTTTTCAAAGAGCAACACTTGTCACTAACATCATAAGAAGGAATATCCAAGGAGAATTACCACTGATCCCCCACCACCAAATTCAAGAGAAAACAAAAATCCACTACTAAAGAGATAGTAACAATGATCATCCCTAGTCTCTCCCTTATCACAAAATGATTACCATCAAAATTTGCATTTCCAATTGTGTCATGTGCGTTGAAGCGATAGTAACATTTTCACTCTTTTACCTAATGTCTCCCATTTCTGAAACTCCTAGGGAAGGGCAAGACCATCTTCTCAGTACTTCAAAATACAATGAGTTCCATTTTTTCCCATATTGATAATCTTTGACTTAAAGTATAGTCAAAGTATTGACAGCCCATAGGAACTCAACCTTTAAACATCCCATCTGTAAATGACCTCATAAAGAAAGTTCAATAAACCCGCATAAAATAGTGAAACAAAAGTTGCATACTTGTGAAGATGATCAGACTGCAGGTGATCAATATGTCTCAAATCTATATTCAGTTCTTTTACTATGCATATAAATGGTTTGTTATATAAAAGACTTATATCCACCAGATAAATAATCATTTTCTTACTATGATATCCTTATCCTTGGCTGATCTCTGGTAGACCATTTCTTAACCATCCTCCTTCGATCTATAGGTCACTGTATTAATCTGGTTCATCTTGTCTCTACTCGAATTAATAAGAATTGGCAATCTCAGGGATTGCCAAAAGAGGAATGGGTCCAAGTGGAAGATAGGATTTAGAAGTGAGTTTAATTAAAACATAATAAATAGTGTATTACAAAAAGGAGAATGGTATGTTCTTCGCAATCTACTCCCTTATACATTCTATCAATGTTTCATATTGAACCTGATAGAGAACATCACAACACATAACTAGCAACATAGAACATACCTCCTAGCCACCTCAAGAACATAAAATTTCGAAAACCAAAGTGCACAAGTTTAAATTCAAAGCCTCAAAGGTCAAGAGCACAACAACAACAAAAAAAATATGAACAAAACCCACATTTGATGGAATCACAGAAAATCTGGTGGCTAGATAGTTACAAGCTGATTCAAGCTAATCCTTCATCACCATTAAGGTTAAAAATAACATACCCAAATGAAAACCAATTTACATATACAAAGTGACTAACATTACTCACAAAGAGGGAGTAGAAGCTACATACTACCTTGTGTCCAAGGTGCGCTAAAGAACATAACCAAACTCTTGGAGATCATATAACCCTAAGTTTACATAATCTGGTAGTAAAACATTTCATTAACTTATGAAACATTTACCAAGTTCATGATTTTTCTTTCCAAAAATGACATGCTAGATACGCTTTCCAACAATATAATTAACATACACATCACCCGAGATGGAATTGTAGAATAAAAATAGAATGGGATCTCCAAAAAGTGAGAGAGATTATTGTAGGTCTCTGCAACACGGTCCTGTAGGAACTGGAATCTCATCCATATCTCACACGAGCTCCGAGATATGCCCCGTCAAAGATTGCAGCCCTATGGCATTTAGTGACCCTTAGGGACATTCCGGTTGAGCGTGCCTGAGAACGTTTGAGCACTGAAGGGGACAAGATGAGGTTGGGGATAGGGTTTACCTGGCCACTTGGAGCTAATGGAGCAGACAATTTGATCCCACGATGAAAGATGAGAGAGATTTGGCAATTGGAAACTTTGTACTGGCCAACACTGCAAGTTTCAGCATCACCCGAGATGGCATTGTAGAATGAAAACGGAATGCGATCTCCAAAAAGTGAGAGAGGTTATTGTAGGTCTCTGCAACACGGTCTTATAGGACCTAGAATCTCATCCATATCTCGCACGAGCTCCGAGATATGCCCTGTCAAAGATTGCAGCCCTGTAGCATTTAGTGACCCTTAGGGACATTCCGGTTTAGCATGCCTGAGAATGTTTGAGCACTGAAGGGGATAAGACGAGGTTGGGGATAGGGTTTAATCGACCACCCAAAGCTAATGGAGCAGACAGTTTGATCCCACGACGAAAGATGAGAGAGATTTGGCAGTTGGCAACTTTGTACTGGCCAACACTGCAAGTTTCAACATCACCTGAGATGGCATTGTAGAATGAAAATGGAATGCGATCTCCAAAAAGCAAGAGAGGTTATTGTAGGTCTCTGCAACACGGTCTTATAGGAACTAGAATCTCATCCATATCTCACACGAGCTCCGAGATATGCCCCGTCAAAGATTGCAGCCCTGTGGCATTTAGTGACCCTCAGGGACATTCTGGTTGAGCGTGCCTAAGAAAATTCGAGCACTAAAGGGGACAAGATGAGGTTGGGGATAGGGTTTACCCGGCCACCCATAGCTAATGGAGCAGACAGTTTGATCCCACGATGAAAGATGAGAGAGATTTGGCAGTTGGCAACTTTGTATTGGCCAACACTGCAAGTTTCAACATCACCCAAGATGGCATTGTAGAATGAAAATAGAATGCGATATCCAAAAAGTGAGAGAGGTTATTTTAGGTCTCTGCAACACGGTCCTATAGGAACTGGAATCTCATCCATATCTCACACGAGCTCTGAGATATGCCCCGTCAAAGATTGCAGCCTTGTGGCATTTAGTGACCCTTAGGGACATTCTGGTTCAACATGCCTGAGAACGTTTGAGCATTGAAGGGGACAAGATGAGGTTGGGGATAGGGTTTACCTGACCACCCGGAGCTAATGGAGCAGACAGTTTGATCCCACGACGAAAGATGAGAGAGATTTGGCAGTTGGCAACTTTGTACTGGCCAACACAGCAAGTTTCAACATCACCCGAGATGGCATTGTAGAATGAAAACGAAATGCGATCTCCAAAAAGTGAGAGAGGTTATTGTAGGTCTCTGCAACACAGTCTTGTAGGAACTAGAATCTCATCCATATCTCGCATGAGCTCTGAGATATGCCCCGTCAAAGATTGCAGCCCTATGGGATTTAGTGACCCTTAGGGACATTCCAGTTCAACGTGCCTGAGAAAGTTCAAGCATTGAAGGGGACAAGACAAGGTTGGGGATAGGGTTTACCCGGCCACCTGGAGCTAATGGAGTAGACAGTTTGATCCCACAACGAAAGATGAGAGAGATTTGGCAGTTGGCAACTTTGTACTGGCCAACATTGCAAGTTTCAACATCACCCGAGATGGCATTGTAGAATGAAAATGGAATGCGATCTCCAAAAAGTGAGAGATGTTATTGTAGGTCTCTACAACATGGTCCTGTAGGAACTAGAATCTCATCCATATCTCGCACGAGCTCTGAGATATGCCCCGTCAAAAATTGCAGCCCTATGGGATTTAGTGACCCTTAGGGACATTCCAGTTCAGCGTGCCTAAGAACGTTCGAGCACTGAAGGGGACAAGATGAGGTTGGGGATAAGGTTTACCTGGCCACCCAAAGCTAATGGAGCAGACAGTTTGATCCCATGACGAAAGATGAGAGAGATTTGGCAGTTGGCAACTTTGTACTAGCCAACACTGCAAGTTTCAACATCACCCGAGATGGCGTTGTAGAATGAAAATGAAATGTGATCTCTAAAAATTGAGAGAGGTTATTGTAGGTCTCTGCAACACAGTCCTGTAGGAATTGGAATCTGATCCATATCTCACACGAGCTCTGAGATATGCCCCGTCAAAGATTGCAGCCCTGTGGCATTTAGTGACCCTTAGGGACATTCTGGTTCAGCGTGCCTGAGAACGTTCAAGCATTGAAGGGGACAAGACGAGGTTGGGGATAGGGTTTACCCAGCCACCCGAAGCTAATGGAGTAGATAGTTTGATCCCACGACGAAAGATGAGAGAGATTTGGCAGTTGGCAACTTTGTACTGGCCAACACTGCAAGTTTCAGCATCACCCGAGATGGCGTTGTAGAATGAAAACAAAATGCAATCTCCAAAAAGTGAGAGAGGTTATTGTAGATCTCTGTAACATGGTCCTATAGGAACTAGAATCTCATCCATATCTCACATGAGCTCCAAGATATGCCTCGTCAAAGATTGCAGCCCTGTGGCATTTAGTGACCCTTAGGGACATTCCGGTTCAGCGTGCCTGAGAATTTTCGAGCACTGAAGGGGACAAGATGAGGTTGGGGATAGGTTTACCCGGCCACTTGAAGCTAATGGAGCAGACAGTTTGATCCCACGATGAAAGATGAGAGAGATTTGGCAGTTGGCAACTTTGTACTAGCCAACACTACAAGTTTCAGCATCACCCAAGATGGCATTGTAGAATGAAAATGAAATGCGATCTCCAAAAAGTGAGAGAGGTTATTGTAGGTCTTTGTAACATGGTCCTGTAGGAACTAGAATCTCATCCATATCTTGTACGAGCTCCGAGATATGCCCCATCAAAGATTGCAGCCTTGTGGCATTTAGTGACCCTTAGGGACATTCTGGTTCAGCGTGCCTGAGAATGTTTGAGCACTGAAGGGGACAAGAAAAGGTTAGGGATAGGGTTTACCTAGCCACCCGGAGCTAATGGAGAGATAGTTTGATCCCACGACGAAAGATGAGAGAGATTTGGCAGTTGGCAACTTTGTACTCGCCAACACTGCAAGTTTCAACATCCCCCAAGATGGCGTTGTAGAATGAAAATGAAATGTGATCTCCAAAAAGAGAGAGAGGTTATTGTAGGTCTCTGCAACACGGTCCTGTAGGAACTAGAACCTCATCCATATCTTGCACGAGCTCCGAGATATGCCCCATCAAAGATATTTGAATTCACAGTGTTTAATGAGAATATAGTTGAGGCTTGCTTTACTTTTCTATGTTAAGTTTGGCTTTCAATTTTGGTTTCCCTACTTATCTATGTGAAAGTTCCACTTTCATAAGTAACATGGATGCAATAATACTAAATTAAGTATAGGTCCATGGTTCTAGAAGCTTCGCATAGCTTCTCTTCAACTATGGATCCTGCAAGCATTGTACCATGACTATTGGTGTTGTGAGAATATACAAAGCATATATATTGTTTGACCAAATATCTTCAATGAACATGAACTATATGGAAGAAGAGAAGACATGTTGCAAAGTCTTTGAAAAAATTCTTCAAGAAATGTAAGGAGCCATGGGTGATTCACCCAAATTATTTGGTAAAATAAGAGGAGGAATGAATCAACCTTGATGATAGAGGTAAATGCTGAATAATATTTATTTAATCACATTGTTTGAAAAAACTTTAATGACCTTTAAATACAATTGAAAGAAATGGAATTGATCTCCCTTACTCATGTAGATGAATAAAATTGAAATTTAAAAAAGAGAGGGACATCCACCATAAAACCATGCAATCATGCACTTCTTGATGGGAGTATCATAAGTTCATTGTTAGATGGATATGCCAAATGTGGAAGAATTAAAAGGAAAATATGTTGATTGATTGAATACAAGCATCAAACCAATGTGATAACAAAAAATCAAAGTTGATTCCATAAGGTCTAACAATATCATATAATTCATTTATCAATAATTTGAAACATCATAAGCATATGTCTAATAATGTCATACATGAAATATATGTAAAAAATGACATACATAGAAAAAATTATACAAAACATATGCCCAATAATGTCATATAGGTGTAAAATGTACATCATTAGATATATACTCTTTCCAACTAGGGGAACAAAATAAATCCCTAATTTTCTTTAATTGCCAACAAGTGGGAGATGACCAGTGTATATGACGAGATCTTCCTAACATGCTCACTAGTCCATTAGTCTAGAATCTTCTGTAACTCGACATGTTACAATCAAAATTATATATGAATAAATAACTATTTTATATTAAAAATATATATATATTTACACATAAAACTTAATATTTTCTTACAGCTAGCTGATAATTCCTCCGTATATACACCTCAAGGATACACTGATGGTCAGGAATAATAAGACCCTACAAAAACCATCAAAGTTACCACTCAATTATGCCTATGAATTTTATATTGAATTTTAGTACTAATGAAATTTTAATGTAAACTCTTTCATACCTTAGTCATTGACTTAGAACTAGTGAGTGCAATAAGGACTCGTTGATCAATACAATGATGAAGATGTAAAGGTATCTCTGATGTCAATAGCTGAAAATGATAATACATGAGACTCAAATGCAGTTATGAAGAATACACATTTTCTTTTGTCTCCATATCAAATAAAATATTTTGGTACCTCTGTGAATGTAGTATGACATCCTTCATTTTATAGTGTTGATCCCAAAGCTACAACACTTATTATTTATTACACATGTATGTAAGTCTGTTAAGCATCAAATTCAAAACCTTTGTCTGCAAAATAATGTACTAAATGTTAGAGTAATAAATTCATTTCCTTAGTAATTAAATTATATTGATATAATTACTAAGTTACTTATTATATTGATATAGTTTACTTATAATTCCTTTCGATTTACAACTAATTGAAATGATTTCCCCAATTTTCCATCTAGTCACTAGAAAATTGGATTTGTTGTCTCTTTCTCTTAAAGAACTGGATCTACTAGTTCCTTTGGACTAGAAGCCTTCCATTGAGATTGGGGTTTTGAAAGGTTCAAGGGTTGAGGAACTTTTTATAGAATATCTTGAAGAAGGATAGGTCATGTATAATGGTTTTGAGGAAGGCTAGAGTTCCATCCAGATGGTGTTGCAAAATGGCCAAGCGGAGGAGGAGGTAGAAGAATAAATAGAATAAATGCATGAAAAGGAGGGTCATGGGGGTAATGGATTCAAACCCACAGCCAAGCTTTTATACCATTATATAAATTACAAATTATAAGACTATGCCTTTCATGATAGTCGCATTTTCATATTGGCAAATGAAGAATGACTTTTGGAACAAACATAATAAATACTTCCAAATACAAATGAAGCCAATGTATTGTATTATAAGCTCGAATGGTAAAGACCAAGCCCAAACATTTATTAAGGTGTAGCATTTATAATTGTCAAGTTCATGTGAAGAAGTCATCATTCATATTCTCATTGTTGTGTAATTTGATGATAAGAAGAATACAATGATATAGAGGTTGATAGTGACTTAAAACTTTACAAAATGCAATCAATGAGAATTTTACATTGAGGGGGGAGTAATAATCAATGTTTTATTCTCATTGTTTGAAAAACTCTTATATAAAGAGGGAGTAGACAGATGATATGGTTTAGTCTTCTTCCGAGAATCTTAGTCATATTGGTTCAGAAGGATTCATGATACAACTACTATACTTAGCATGACCAATTGATGCTAAAAACCTTAGTATTGATGCTACAAACCTTAGTATTAACATAATTTAAACTCTGCAATTCCAGGCATAACATGATTAGCATACAATGGTACTTGAACAAATAACACTAATAAATATTGAGGATGTGAATTGATAATACCATTTCGCAAATGATTTTGGCATCTCACCCTTTATCACTTGTGCGTCAACTTTATTAGCCCTCTTCTTTGGTGACCTACAAATGAAGAATTAGCACAGTAACAAATCTAAGATAAGATTAAAAAAATGGGTCCTATTAAAGAATCTAATATAAATTCAAATAATGTATCTATATTCTAAACAAATCAAAACTAAATCTCATCACTTACACATCATAACAATACGGTCCACCTTAGTCATGTGATAGTCTTGGAGAAGAGGTTGTAACATTGTATTTGGATCCAATTGATCACTTTTTCTCTCTCTCTCCCAATTCAATCTAATGAGCCAACTGGATCTGCTCGACATTTTAATGTCTCAAGTATTGCCTCATGGTCTGACTCGCGAACTTTCCAAAGAATCTTATTATGTGGTTTTCCACCATATTTTATCAAGTGGACATTTGATGCGACAACAAGGTTTGAATAATGAAAAATCTTTCTCTCTGTTTGCCAATCCTTGAATAACCACAAGTTAGGATTCTTCATAGGATATCGTCTAAGCCATGTGCCTGTTACAACCACCGCACCAACATGGTACTCTAAACCTTCACCATCTATAACCGAGCAATCCAATTTTTGTTTGGCTTCAACACAATGACACAAATAATAATCTGTCCCTTCTTCATTGTCTTCAGGTGCAATAAGAGCAAAAACATGGCCTGCAATGACAAATGTACAAAATGTGGTCATTAATTCAAAAAATACTTGGGTAAAAGTTATAAAGTTACATATTGAAATTACAAAGATATATATATATATATATATATATATATATATATATATATATATATATATATATATATATATATATATATATATATATATATATATATATATTACCAAGTTGCACTAAATCTGACAAGCGGTCAAAGTCAATAGATGAATCCATCTCTACCATTTTCAGTGCTTGTGGGGGACGATAGGTGTCAATTGGGTCCAAAACCCGTATATCCCATTTGTCCACCCATTCAGTTGACTCACAGTCATCCCAATTTTCCTCTGCACATGATGGACAATAGCATGCCATTTTTTGTGTGTGGATACTCCGTGAACCTACATCAGAGCTTCTAAAAGAGTGTAACTCACTAGATCCTGTTAGTGTGCAACAATCTTGATATGGTGCAATGTTAGTATTATCTATCAACCAAAAAAATCTACGAACTGTAGACTCACCTTCCTTACCTGGACCCATTGTAGCGTTACACCATTGGACGATGGATTTTGCATCTATCAATATTGCTCCATCTTTGTACTTTAGTTCTTCATGATCCAAGGCTCTTTTAATGCATGCGCCTGCACCATCATGCTCTCCCTTACCATAACCAACCTCTGTGAAATTCCACATATATTGAATTCTACACAACCTGTGCATCTTGCTCAACCAATAGAACATCCGTGTATTCTTGAATTGAGATGTACAATTGTCTGACCAAATAATGTGTTGACGATATGATATGCCCCTGTTAGCCAAATCTCCATAAAATAGTTGAAAAAAACCATGTACAAACTCTATAGAATGTGATCGATCATCTCTGATGTAAAAATGGTACTCCCTCAAAATCTTCCTATCATCCTCTGTACTGTAGGTGAATGCATGAATGTTATGTGAACAAATATAAAAACTTATTGAGATGTATACTACTTTGCTTGCACCTCATTTTGTGGTTGTAGTGTGTAGTTCTCTGCAAAATCTACAACCGAAACAATGGTATCCAATGGAAACGTATCCTTGCACAACTTGAATTGCAAATCCAACCATCGAGCTCTATGGGTATGCCTTGCATACTCGTACATAATCTTTTCACGAAAAATCTCCATGAACTCATACACTGGAATCTTTTCAATAACTAGATCACATCTTTTACCATGTTTCCCATATTTTAGAGCATATGTCACTGTCTTGAATTTTTTGTAATCTACTATTTCAATTCCAATTGCATGTGTACTATCCATATGTTGACAAGTTGATAAAAGTTGCAAAGAACCACAAAATAAGCACGTACCATCCAAGCATGATGTGTTGTAAAATTGTTGGCCGTCCCCTATTTCACATAAAATGTTGGATATGAATTCTCTTGAAGATCTTGGTGGCTCTTTTATGTCACAATCCTGCAAAACAAACTGAGAATGCAAAACTACACATATGTGCCTAAAAACATCAAAATGGTTAGAAAATTCAATATGTATCCTACAACAACAAGTTGTGTGTGTGTGATTTATTTTCACATAAAAAGGTTTACCCGTCTCAAAAAATCTTTGACTTATTCGAATTTGAAGATACATACCAATAAATTTTGCAAAAAATTGTGTCTGAGTTGAGTCCAAAAAATGTTTCGCATGTGGCTCGCGATTTCAGCTACCAATCCTCCTTCTTACAACATCTCTTTGATTAGGAGAAACAGGTGTGTTATTTTTCTAAAAATCTTTGATCAATGATTTCAAGGCTTCACTAATTTTTTTATCCTTTCGCAGTAGTCTACCACTAAATGTCCATAACTCAATTTTTGTTGGATCTTCTAATCTCTCACGCCTTAGCATGGCTCTCCTTAAGGTACCTCTACCAATTTTTAATGTTTTACTTGTCTTTCTCATGAGTCGAGCTTTCTTCATTTGGCTACTTACTATTGTCGATGTGAGTACTCATCTTGTGATATTACTATCTTTGGTGCGTGATTTAGAACCCACTTTTTCATAAGCACTCATTAGATTCTTTACAATATTTCTTTCATTTGAATCATCCATCGTTCTTAGCCCAAGAATCTTCATGATAGGCCTAAATTTCAAATTCCTCATCATTTCAAAAAATAATTGGCATTGACCTGTAATATTTAATTCTTCAAAAAATAATCTCCACATATGATTAACTTTTCTTTGACAAGTATGCTTGCTAATCTTGTCAGGCATTGATTTCAAAATATTAGTATCAATATCAATCAAATATTTTGGTTTTCTAAAACGAATTCTAGAAGGTGTTCTAATCTCTTCAATTCTCTCAACATTTTGAACATCAATATAAGGTTGAGTGTATTGTGTACCTTGAACTGAAGATGATGTGCCTTGGCAATAAGATGTAAAAGATGGAATATCACCTACTTGATGTGTTGATGTTGTGCTTTCAACATGACATGATGGAGTGTGTGTATCATCGGATCTATAAATCAGTGTCTCTTCAACATGAGAGGATGATATACTTCAACATTGGAAGATGGTGTAGTGGATGATATGACTCCAACATTTGAAGATGGTGTAGCGGACGATATGACTCCAACATTGGAGGATGGTGTAGCTTCACAATTCAATTGTCTTCTTGAGCGTAACAATCTCATTCGTTCTCTTTGTCTTTCTAATTCTTCCTCCTTGTTTTTTTGTGTTGATGGTTCTTGATCCTCTTCGAAAGTTAATTTTTCATCATTGCTTTGCAATTTTCTTTGTTCATGTAGTAATTTCATTTTATCTCTTTTAATTGTCAAATCTCTCTCCCTATCTGCATTTGTTTGAATCTTTGGTTTCTTCCTTGGCATGATGATGATTTCTACATGTCAAATTATTCAAACATCTGAATTACTTAAAATGTGTAAATTACAAATTATTCAATTACATATAAAAATTATAATTATTTTAATGAATACACAATATATATCAAACGACTTGTCAAATTTTTACCCATTTCGAAATAACATTTCATTCAAACATACAATTTTTAATGAATTCACTATATATTACATAACATATCAAATTATAATCAAATTTGTATCTATATATCGACAAACAATATTTAAAATGGATTGCACTAACCTTTTCTATTAAAAGAATATTCAAAAATTCTTCAAATCACGTATCCAATGATTGAATTTGGTGTTTGCTAGCTTCCAAAAGTGGTTAAATAGTGTTTGCTAGATGTTGAAACCCGTGTTTTTTGTCAGAATAACAGAGAGCATAACAGACCAAAAGTAAAAAATGGATGAAATGGGCCCCAAGGTTGGTTTTTGACCATTTTTCGGTGATTTGAGATAGTGCGTACGAACTATAGCGTGTATGCACTATCTCAAAACACATCACTCCCCATCCTCCCTACTCTCTCTCCCATCCCCTCCCTCTCTCTCTTCCTACTCTATCCCATCCTTTACTCTCTCTCACCCTCCCTCTCCCACCACCTACTCTCTCTACCTCTCTCACCCCCTCTCCTCTCCCATCCCCGACTCTTTAGATCTCTCACACACACTCTTATCCCCCCTATCTCTCTCCCTCTCCCTCTCCTACCACCTAATTTCTCTCCCCCATCCCCTACTCTCTCTCTTCTCTCCCATCCCCTACTTTGTCTCTCTTACACACATTCCCATTCCCCCTCTCTCTCCCTCTCCCGCCGCCTACTTTCTCTCCCCCATCGTCGTACTCTCTCTACCACCCCCTACTCTCTCTCACCCTCACACTACTACTACCTACTATCTCTCTCTCTCAAGTTCTCTCTCTCCCTCTCTAATCTCTCTCCCCCATCTTGTACAAGCTCTCTCTGCCTCTCTCACTCTCTCTCCCATTGCCTACTTTCTCTCCCCCATCCCCTGCTCTCTCTCTCATCTCCCATCCCCTACTCTCTCACACTCTCACACTCTCCCCCATACCCTACTCTCTCTCTTCTCTCCCATCCCCTACTCTCTCTCACTCTCACTCTCTCCCATCCCCTACTCTATCTCTCTTACACATACACCCCCATCCCCCCCTCTCTTGCCCTCTCCCACCGCCTACTTTCTCTCCCCCATCATCGTACTCTCTCTCTCTCTGCCACCCCCTACTCTCACACTCTCACACTCTGTCCCATCCCCTGCTCTGTCTCTCTTACACACACACTCCCATCCCCCCTCTCTCTTTTCCTCTCCCATCGCCTACTTTCTCTCCCTCGTCGTCGTACTCTCTCTCTACCACCCCCTACTTTCTCAAAACACATCACTCCCCATCCTCCCTACTCTCTATCCTTCCTACTCTCTCTCCCATCCCCTCCCTCTCTCTCTTCCTACTCTCTCCCATCCTTTACTCTCTCTCACTCTCCCTCTCCCACCACCTACTCTCTCTACCTCTCTCACCCCCTCTCCTCTCCCATCCCCGACTCTTTAGATCTCTCACACACACTCTTATCCCCCCTATCTCTCTCCCTCTCCCTCTCCTACCACCTAATTTCTCTCCCCCATCCCCTACTCTCTCTCTTCTCTCCCATCCCCTACTTTGTCTCTCTTACACACATTCCCGTTCCCCCTCTCTCTCCCTCTCCCGCCGCCTACTTTCTCTCCCCCATCGTCGTACTCTCTCTACCTACCACCCCCTACTCTCTCTCACCCTCACACTACTACTACCTACTATCTCTCTCTCTCAAGTTCTCTCTCTCCCTCTCTACTCTCTCTCCCCCATCTTGTACAAGCTCTCTCTGCCTCTCTCACTCTCTCTCCCATCGCCTACTTTCTCTCCCCCATCCCCTGCTCTCTCTCTCATCTCCCATCCCCTACTCTCTCACACTCTCACACTCTCCCCCATACCCTACTCTCTCTCTTCTCTCCCATCCCCTACTCTCTCTCACTCTCACTCTCTCCCATCCCCTACTCTATCTCTCTTACACATACACCCCCATCCCCCCCTCTCTTGCCCTCTCCCACCGCCTACTTTCTCTCCCCCATCATCGTACTCTCTCTCTCTCTGCCACCCCCTACTCTCACACTCTCACACTCTGTCCCATCCCCTGCTCTGTCTCTCTTACACACACACTCCCATCCCCCCTCTCTCTTTTCCTCTCCCACCGCCTACTTTCTCTCCCCCATCGTCGTACTCTCTCTCTACCACCCCCTACTTTCTCAAAACACATCACTCCCCATCCTCCCTACTCTCTATCCTTCCTACTCTCTCTCCCATCCCCTCCCTCTCTCTCTTCCTACTCTCTCCCATCCTTTACTCTCTCTCACTCTCCCTCTCCCACCACCTACTCTCTCTACCTCTCTCACCCCCTCTCCTCTCCCATCCCCGACTCTTTAGATCTCTCACACACACTCTTATCCCCCCTATCTCTCTCCCTCTCCTACCACCTAATTTCTCTCCCCCATCCCCTACTCTCTCTCTTCTCTTCCATCCCCTAATTTGTCACTCTTACACACATTCCCATTCCCCCTCTCTCTCCCTCTCCCACTGCCTACTTTCTCTCTCCCATCGTCCTACTCTCTCTACGACCCCCTACTCTCTCTCACACTCACACTACTACTACCTACTATCTCGCTCTCAAGTTCTCTCTCTCCCTCTCTACTCTCTCTCTCTCTCCCATCTTGTACAAGCTCTCTCTGCCTCTCCCACTCTCTCTCCCACAGCCTACTTTCTCTCCCCCATCCCTTGCTCTCTCTCTTGTCTCCCATCCCCTACTCTCTCACACTCTCACACTCTCCCCCAACCCCTACTCTCTCTCTCCTCTCCCATCCCCTACTCTCTCACACTCTCACTCTCTCCCATCCCCTACTCTATCTCTCTTACACATACACCCCCATCCCCCCTCTCTATTTCCCTCTCCCACCGCCTACTTTCTCTCCCCCATCATCATACTCTCTCTCTCATCCACCCCCTACTCTCACACTCTCACACTCTCTCCCATCCCCTGCTCTATCTCTCTTACACACACACACTCCCATCCCCCCTCTCCCTTTTCCTCTCCCATCGCCTACTTTCTCTCCCCCATTGTCGTACTCTCTCTCTACCACCCCCTACTTCCACACTCTCTCCCATCCCCTACTCTCTCACTTTCATAGATACACACACTCTTATCCCCCCACTCTTCTTCTTCTCTCCCATCCCCTACTCTCTACATCTGTCACACACACTCCCATCCCCCCTATTTCTCTCCCTCTCCCTCTCCCTCTCCCTCTCCCACTCCCTCTCCTACTGCCTACTGTCTATCTCTCTCAAGTTCTCTTTCTTCCTCTCTCTCTCTCTCTCTCCCATCCCTTACTCTCACTCTCTTTCCCATCCCCTACTACTTTCTCTCAAACTCTCACACTCTCTCCCATCCTTTACTCTATCTCTCTTATAAATAAATACACATTCCCATTCCCCCCTTCTCTCTCTCTCTTGCAGTCCTTGTCCCACTACCTACTCTCTCCCATCCCCTACTCTATCTCTCTTAAATGCTTCCATTCCACCTCTCTCTCCCTCCCACTCCCTCTCCCACCACCTACTATCTCTCTCTCTCTCTCTCTCTCTCTCTCTCTCTCTCTCTCTCTCTCTCTCTCTCTCTCTCTCTCTCTCTCTCTCTCACACACTCTCTCCCTCTCTCTCCCATCCCTCTACCATTGCCTACTCTCTCTATCTCTCTCTCCCCTCTCTCATTCTTGACTCTCTCTCTTTGACACACACACACCCATCCCCCCTCTCTCCTCTTCCATCCCCTACTTTTTCTCTCACTTTCTCTCCCTCTCCACTCCCTCTCCCACTGCCTACTCTCTCTCTCACTCTCACTCTTACTCTCTCCCTCTCCACTCTCTCTCTCTCTGCTACCCTCTAGTCTCTCTTAAATTTTCACACTCTCTCCTATCCCCTACTCTCTCTCTCTCTCTCTCTCTCTCTCTCTCTCTCTCTCTCTCTCTCTCTCTCTTACACACATTTCTATTCCCCCCTGTCTCCCCCTCTCCCACTCCCTCTCCCATTGCCTACTCTCTCTTCCATCCCCTACTCTCTCTTGAGCTACTTTGTCTTCCCCCTCTCCCATTCCATACTCTCTCTCTTTCACACACATGCACTCCCATCCTCCTCTCTCTCAAGTTCTTCCTCTCCCACTCTGTCTCCCATCACCTACTCTCTCTCCTCCATCCCCTACTCTTAGTCTCTCTCTCCCAACCTGTACTCTCTCTCACACTTCCTCTCTCTCCCATCCCCTACTTTAAATCTCTTTCCCCCATCCCGCACTCTCTCTTTTCCACCCGTACTCTCTCTCACACTTCCTCTCTTTGCCACCCCTACTCTCTCTCTCTCATCCTATACTCTCTTTGCCACCCCTACTCTTTCTCACTTTCTCTCTCCCATCCTGTACTCTCTCCCCTCTCCTATCCCCTACTTTCTCTCTATCTCTTTCATGCACACACATAGCCATTCCCCTATCCCCCCCCCCCCCCCCCCCCCCCACCTAGTTCTCTTTTGCAACTTACATCTTAATAGTGTGTGTGCACTATAGTGCTTGTTCCCTATAGCATGCACGCGCTATTTAGAATTGAGGTTTAAATAGCACGTGCGTGCTATAGGGCGCACGCGCTATTTAAACCTTAATCAAACCCAAGCCTAAGGCTTGGTTTTTCCTTGGAGATCCAACCCAAAGGTTTGGATTTGATGAACAGGCCTGAGACGTGTTTTTCAGCAAACATACAAAAAATGATTGTTTTTTCTTCTGTGCTCCCCTTCAAGATTTCTCATGGTTGGGTATCGATAAAATCAGGTTACATAGCATTATAGGTCTCTGTGTTAGCTATCTAACCATATAATTTATTTTTAATTTGAACTATTTCAAGCCTTTCATCTATAATTTCTTTTGAATGTATGTTCATTTTTTGTCAAAAACCACCATGTACTAATTGGGCTATAGATTTTAGCTCGTTCATCGAATTTTGTAACAACTTAGTTTTTTAGAAACTAGACTCCATTCTACACACTTTGAAAAAAAAAAGTTTTGATTTTAGATTAGTTTTCAATTATTTCTAGGGGGAGCACACAGATATTTCACGTATTTGGGATGTGTCTAGTTAAAAAATTCGTTAAAAAAAAATAGACATTATAAAATTACTCGAAAAATCTGGGATAAACTACATAGTGTTAAGTAACTTTTAACCAGAGCGATTAAAAAATTTCAAAAAAAAAGTTAAAATTTTAGGGAGGCCACACTTTGTACAGTGCTATGTTTTTTTGGAATAAATAGTAACACTTTTTGTGGCCCCCTTTTTTGAGGACCTAAAACTAAACCATTTTGAAAAAAAATTAGTAGTTTAGAAACTAGATTCAAAGGACTACGACTTTTTTTTTGTCATATCTTAAAATTTTGAGCGTAACTATCTTCAAATTCTTGTTGAAGTTCAAAATTTGCAGATTTCAGGAAAAAGGTGTCCACTTATACCCCCCTTTTGGCGCCACAACTTTGTGCACTTACCCAAATAGAAAATAGCAACATTAATAATTTTATAAATAGATATATATATATTTTAAATGAATGTTTAAATGATAAAATCTAGATTTTAATATAATATTTCTATAATTTTATACATGTTAGTTTTTTTTTAGTTTTTTTTAAACATATTTAAATATTTTTATTGTAATATTTTTATTAAAAATTTATTGACCCACAAACAACTTTTATGTATAATCTAGATTTTAATAGAGACTTTTTATACTTTTTCATATGTTTTAGATTTTCTTTTTCTTTTTAAATTTAAGTTACTAAATAATGAATAGAAACATTTCAATAATTTTTTTAATAAAATCTTATTATAATTTTTACATGTTTAAGAAGCATTTGTATTCTTTTTAAATTTAATTTATAAAATTAAAAAAATGGAAAATAAAAACATTAATAATTTTAAATGTGTATTTTTAAAAACAATTGTACTTTCTTACATATATTAATCCATTTCCATTTTAAATTTGATCTAAATAGTATGACTTCACTCTAAGATCAAATTTAATTTTTTCTTGATCTTGGATCAAAGTCACAGTTTTTAGATCAAATATTTTTAAAAAGCTAGAGCAGTCCATTTTCTTACTTAGAAATTCAATTGTAGACCTCTAACATCTTATATATTTTATAGTTGTCTCATAAATGGGCTTCACAGTACAATCTTATTTTGAAGTATAAATAATAAATCGCCCTGTGGATCAAAACAACTAAGATGCAAGCCTCTAAAAAGATAATAAAGTAGTAGAACAGAAATGAGGAATGAGTGTTCTCTCTGGAACGAATCATCTACATTGTGATAAATTAAAATCTCAACTATATCCTATATTTTCAAATATACAAGCTGATGGAATGCAACAACGACACACTATAGAGCATATCTTAAAGCTTTATGCATGCACTATGATTACCAAATCTAACCAATCTGTTGAAGCAAGAAAACTACTATCAACGACCTTGAAACCACTCTATATTGCACCTTCCCTATTTCTCCCTCTACATTTAATAAAAAATCCTCTACATTAATATCAACATACTATTAATTAAGAAATATAAAACAAAATGAGCAGTTACCTTCTCCACCTGGATATTCTTATTGACAAATTTGAGGAATATAGAGCCCATATTACTTTTGTTGTATCCTTGAACATATGAAAAATTGCTTCTCTATGACACCTTCTCTTGTGTTGTTGCATTTATACCCAAAACATGATTGAGGTAAACAACAAAGGAATTATTAATTTATTTATTTGATGAAGCAAATCCAACAGAAATAGAAACCGAAAAAGATAGAATGAACTTATTTCCATAATTTAATTTATTTCTATAATTTATGTGGCACAAGAATAGAAAGAAATAGATAGAAATATGGGAAACAAATCCAATAGTCAAAAAATAGTTGTAATTCGCCGGAAATAAATTTTAACGATTCAAGCTGACAATTTTGATGAAGCAAATCCAACAGAAATAGAAACCAAAAAAGATAGAATGAATTTATTTCCATAATTTAATTTATTTCTATAATTTATGTGGCACAAGAATAGAAAGAAATAGATAGAAATATGGGAAACAAATCAAATAGTCAGAAAATAGTTGTAATTCGTCGGAAATAAATTTTAACGATTGAGGCTAACAATTTTCCGACAAAAAATGTAAAAACCAGGAGCAAAGCTCCCACATATAAGCCTATCGGCTTAAATATTATATTATATTATTATATTCTATATAGATTATATAGTAATATATTTTATATAATTTGAATAATAATAATTATTTATAGTATGCATATATATATATATATATATATATATATATATATATATATATTTTTTTTTTATTTTATTTTTTTTTATTTTTATTTTTTTTGATATATTATTAATAGATCTATTTATATAACTATATAGTTTTATTTTAATAGAATTACATTTTGTAGTTTCATCTTTAAAATATATTAATATTAATATTTGTCAGCAAAAATTTAGCTGAAAAAAAAAAATGAATATGGAGGAATTCTAAGAAAAGCGCTCCTATAACACAAAACTATTAGAGCCAATAGAATTTGAGATAAATAAATTTTATAATATAAAAAATAATAAATTAAAATCAAAACTTTATAAATATTCAATTTGTGGAAAATACTTATTGTTCATTGGTGCAAAAGAATAGAACTATTTTACTAATTGTGAAGAATTGAATGCAATAGTATATTGCTTACGGAAAATACAATAAGTTCATGTTAATGTAAAAAATAATAAATATATTCTTAAAGTGTGTTCATGTTAATGCAAATAATAAAAGAGCTTGGATTGTCTTGTCAGTAGAGATTGTGATTAAATACTCTTGAAGCTAAGAGAAGCTTGTTAGTCTCGCCTATATAGGCGGAGACTTATGTTTTCACCTCATTTTCTACTATTAGTTTGCCTGCAATCCAAAAATATTAAATTACAATTGTAATGTTTGCACAATTTTTTTAAAATTTTTAATTTATAAAAGGTTGTTTCTTTTTTCTAATTGGCTTATCATATTTTTGCTAGTGGTTTTATTATTTTTCTCTTCAAAAAATTCAAAATATTGTCTCGCTAGTCACAAAAAACTGTAATGTAATGTATGTTAATTTTTGTCCAATGAGATATAATTGTGTTGCCTCCATTCCAAAAATATTAAATTACAATTGTAATGTTTTGAAGATTTTTTTTATTTTTATTTTTTTATTTATTAAATCTTAATAAATATTTTTTAAGAAATGTTGTTCAAAATATATCAGAAATGTTGTAATAAAATATATCATCGAAATGTTGTTGAAATGTTATTGTATTTGCCATAGGCAATATATTGTATTTTTTAGTCCCACCTATATAGGTGACTTATGTTTTCATCTCAAATTTTTATTATTTGTTTTCTTGAGCTCCACAATATTAAACTACAATTGAAATGTCTCATTTTATTTTTATTTTTATTTTGAATTTTTGTCAAATGTATCTCTTATTTCATTAGCTATTCATTTATTTTTTGTGGTATTTTAATTTTCCATTCAAAAATTTTTAAAATGTATGATATGACCAATAAGAAATAAGTAAAACTAAAAAAATCTTTGTAGATTTCTATTTATTTATTTTAATTTTCTTGAAAGTTAGAATTTTAAAATGTCCCATTCATTTGAAAATAATAATAATAAGAAATATGCAAACAATAATAATTGAATAAAGTTTTAATATTTCTTTAAAATGTTATTTTTAATTAATTATTTGTTAATGTTTAAAGTTTATAAATATTTATATCTATATCTATGCATTTTTAGTATTTATATTTATACATTTTAAATATTTTATAGATTTTAGTTTATATAAATTACCAAATTACATAGTTGTGCAGTATATTTATATGAAATATAAAAAATATTTAGATTTTTATAATTAATTATTTTTTATAATTATTTTAATAATAACTTAACATTTTTTCACATAAAATTCTTAATTTATCACTTTATAATTTTAGCTATAAAATGTAATAAGTAAAAAATTATTTCACAATTAATTATCTTTATTTACTTTTGACATTAGGTGGGACTCTGGCTCTATAGAGCTCTTGTTTATAATGGTTTATGCTATTTAATTATCAATAATATTTAATAATTTATGCTAATTCATGTGACATGGGAGATTTTTTTAAAATTTTAAAAAATAAATGATTACAAAGGTGAATTTTGAAATCATTAAATTATTAAACAAAATAAAAGCATGAAACGAAATAATTAAATTATTAGACACAATAATTAATTGTGTACATTTAGAGATGATTGCAAATGACAAAAAAAATTGACATTAGGTGAAGTTGTATAGAGCTCTTGTTTATAATGGTTTATGCTATTTAATTATGAATAATATTTAATAATTTATGCTAATTCATGTGACATGGGAGATTTTTTAAAATTTTAAAAAATAAATGATTACAAAGGTGAATTTTGAAATCATTAAATTATTAAACAAAATAAAAGCATGACAGAAATAATTAAATTATTAGACACAATAATTAATTGTGTACATTTAGACATGATTGCAAATGACAAAAAAAATTTGACACATAATATATAACAAATTTCCCCTTGCCTTGTTTCATTTAGTATTTTTTATTTATTGAATTTACTACTTTTTATCTTAATATTAGAGTCGCAAAACACTATTTCATAAATAAATTGATCATTAGCAAATCACTAATCACTTCATAAAATGGTTAATAAATAATCAATATCAAAATAGCATGACATATTTACCCTTAAAAAATCATAAATTACCCATTTAAACACAACATTAATAAAATAATATGAACTCACTTTATGAATGTAATTAATGACATAATTTGTTTGCAATGTATATTTTTAGACATGACATAAAAATATAATTTGTGAGCAATAAAATGAATGGATAAATTTTCATTTATTTAGTCATACACATCACAAAATAAAATAGGAAAACTAAGACTTGTAATGTAAATAATATAAAACTAGTGTGTGTGTGTGTGTGTGTGTGTGTGTGTGTGTGTGTGTGTGTGTGTGTGTGTGTGTGTGTGTGTGTGTGTGTGTGTGCACGTGCATTCATGCGTGTGTGTGCGCGTGCGTGCGTGCGTGTGTGTGTGTGTGTGTGTGTGTGTGTGTGTGTGTGTGAGACTAGTTTATATATATTTATATATAAAATAAGCAACAAAATTAAAGATATTAATACAATAGATACCATTTTAAAATAAAAAATTATTACCACATATATAACTAGCTTATATATACCTCTATATATATTACGCCGAGAGTAATCATTCTCAAGGTATCTATTTTTATTTTCATAAATCCCAACTTCGATTAAAATAACTTTGTGAGACTAGTTTATATATATTTATATATAAAATAAGCAACAAAATTAAAGATATTATTATGGTTATTTTACAATAGTAAATTATAGTTATTAAAAATATGATATATAATATGTTCACTTCAAAAATATTTTTAATACAATAGATACCATTTTAAAATAAAAAATTATTACCACATATATAACTAGCTTATATATACCTCTATATATTACACCAAGAGTAATCGTTCTCGAGGCGCCTATTTTTATTTAATCTCAAAGTTATTTTAATCGAAGTTGAGATTTATGAAAATAAAAATAGGCGCCTCGAGAACAATTACTCTTGGCGTAATATATATAGAGGTATATATAAGCTAGTGGCAGTCGCGGCGCAATAGGAAAAATATTTACTTTTTATTTTTTATTTTGATAACGTTACTATAAAATTGTTAATTAATTTTTAATTAGAGTTGTATGAAGTTGCTATAAAATTATGCTTCAAATTTATTTTTTAAAATTTAATATAAGGAGTTTCATTTAGATTAAAAATATATATTTTATTTTTGGGATATTGTAATGTAAAATGTTATAGTCATACGTATATTTATGGTTAGGGACAAAGTTACCATTATAGTTAATGTTAACCTTAGGGATAGAATTAGGATTAGGGTTAGCATTAGGGTTAGGGTTGGAGTTAGGGTTAGGGTTTGAGCTATGGTTAAGGTTAGGGATAGAGTTATGGTTATGGTTATTGTTAGAGTTATCATTATGGTTATGGTTAGGGTTATAGTGGGGATAGGGTTAGGGTTAGGGTTAGGGTTTGAGTCAAATATATTTTTAAATTTAATATAAGGAGTTTAATTTATATTAAATTTATTTTACTTTTTTGGGATATTGTAATGTAAAATGTTATAGTCATAGGTAGATATATGGTTAGGGGCAAAGTTACCATTACATTTAATGTTAACCTTAGGGATAGAATTAGGGTTAGAATTAGCATTAGGGTTAGGGTTGAAGTTAGGGTTAGGGTCTGAGCTATGGTTAAGGTTAGGGATAGAGTTATGGTTATGGTTATTGTTAGAGTTATGGTTAAGGTTCAAATTAGAGTTATGTTTATGGTTAAGGTTAGGGTTAGAGTTATGGTCATGGTTAATGTTAGGGTTAGAGTTATGGTTATGATTATGATTAGGGTTAGGGTTTGAATCAAGGTTAAGGTCAAAGTTAGGGTTAGGGTTTGAGTTAGGATTAAAATTAAGGTTAGGGTTAGGGTTAGAGTCCAATTATGGTAGAGTCAGATCTAGAGTTAGAGTTATGTTCATGGTTAAGGTTAGGGTTAGGGTTATGCTTATAGTTAGGGTTAGAGTCCAATTATGGTAGAGTTAGAATTAGGTTTAGAGTTAGGAGTAGAGTTATGTTTATGGTCAAGGTTAGGGTTAGAGTAATGCTCATGGTTAAGGTTAGGGGTTGAGTTATCATTATGGTTATGGTTAGGGTTATAGTGGGGATAGGGTTAGGGTTAGGGTTTGAGTCAAGGTTAAGGTTAGAGTTATGGTTAGGGTTAAGGTTTGAGATAGGATTAAAGTTAGAGTTAGGGTTATGGTTAGAGTCCAATTATGGTAGAGTTAGATTTAGGGTTAGAGTTAGGGGTAGAGTTATGTTTATGGTTAAGGTTAGTGTTAGTGTTAGTGTTAGGGTTAGGGTTAGAGTTAGAGTTAAGGTCAGGGTCAAGGTTAGAATTAGGGTTAGGGATAGTGTAAAGGTTAGGGTTAGGTTTAGAGTTAGAGTTAGGATTAAAATTAGGGTGAGGGATAGGGTTTGAATTAGAGTTAGGATTAGATTTAGGGTTATTGTTAGGGTTAAGGTTACAATTAGAGCTATTGTTAAGGTGAGGGCTAGACTTAGGGTTAGGGTTAGAGTTAGGGTTAGGTTTAGAATTAGAGTTAGAATTAGGATTACGGTTAGGGTTAGAAATAGGGTTACAGATATAGTTAGGATTAGAGTTAGAGTTAGGGTTAGGTTTAGAATTAGAGTTAGAATTAGGATTAGGCTTAGGGTTAGAATTAGGGTTACAAATACAGTTAGGGTTAGCATTATAAAAACACTTAGGGTTAGAGTTAGAGTTAGAGTTAGGGTTAGGGTTATATTTAGGGTTAGAATTAGGGTTGTTGTTAGGGTTATGGTTAGCATTTGGGCTAGCATTAGGGTTAGGGTTACAATTAGAGTTAGAGTTAAAATTAGAGGTAGTGATAGTGTTAGTGTTAGTATAAGAGTTAGAGTTAGAGTTAGATCCAGGGTTAGAATCGGGGACAAGATTAGGGTTAGGGTTAGAATTAGAGTTAGAGTCCCAGTTCAAGTTAGAGTTAAAGTTAGAGATAGAGTTGGAGTTAGAGTTAGGGTTAGAGTTACCTAGTTAGATTTAGGGTTAGGGTTATAGTTAGGGTTGGGATTAGGATTTAATTAGGGTTAGGGTTGGAGTTAGAGTTATATATATTGTTAAGGTTAGGATTAGGGGTAGGTTTAGAGTTAGAGTCAAGGTTAGGGTTAATGTTAGGGTTAGGGATACAATTAGAGTTAGAGTTAGAGGTATAGTTAGGGTTAGAATTAGGGATAGGGTTAGAATTAGATATAAAGTTAGAGTTAGAGTTAGGGTAAGAAATAGAGATAGATTTAGGGTTAGAATTAGGGTTAGGATTAGAATGAGCATTAGAGTTAGAGTTAGAGTTAGGGTTATAATTAGTGTTAGGGTTAGGGTTAGGGTTAGGGTTAGGGTTAGGGTGAGAATTAGAGTTATTGTTAAAGTTAGAGTTAGGATTAGAGTTATAGTTAGGGTTAAAATTAGGTTAGGGTTAGGGCTAGAATTGGGATTAGGGTTAGAATTAGGATTAGAGTTAGGGATATATAGGTTAGGGTTAGGGGTAGAATTAGAGCTATAGATAGAGTTAGAGTTAGGATTAGGGTTAGGGTTACAAATATAATTAGGGTTAGAGATTGAGTTAGATTTAGGGTTAGGGTAAGGGTAAGAATTAGTGTTAGGGCTAGAATTAAAGTTACAAATAAAGCTAGGGTTAGAATTAGGGTTAGGGTTAGGGTTAGATTTAGAATTAGGGTTTGAGCTAGAGTTAGAGTTAGAATTAGAGTTAGAAGAAGGGTTAGAGATAGAGTTAGGATCAGAATTAGGGTAAAGGTTAGCACAAGGGTTACAGTTAGAGTTAGGGTTGGCATTAGGGTCAGGGTTATAATTAATGTTAGTGTTAGCATTAGTGTTAGTGTTAGAATTAGGGCTAGAATTGAGGCTAGGGTTAGGGTTAGGGTTAGGGTTAGAATTAGAGTTAGAGTTAGGGATCAAGTTAGAGTTACAATTAAAATTGGAGATAGAGTTGGAGTTAGGGTTAGATTTAGGGTTAGATTTAGGGTTAGAATTAGGGTTGGGGTTAGGATTAGAATTAGTGTTAGGGTTAGAGTTAAATATAGTGTTACAGTTAGGATTAGCATTATATATAGTGTTAGGGTTAGGATGAGGGGTAGGGTTAGGGTTGGGGTTAGGGTTAGTGCTAGGGTTAGGGTTACAATTTGAGTTAGAGTTAGTGTTAGGGTTAGAATTAGGGGCAGGGTTAGGATTAGAGATAGAGTTGGAATTAGAGTTAGGGTTAGAGTTTGAATATGGGTTAAAATTAGGGTTAGGTTTAGGGTTAGAATTAGCATTAGAGTTAGAATAACAGTTAGGATTAGGGTTATAGTAAGGCTTAGGGTTAGGGTTAGAATTAGGTATAGAGTTAAGGTTATAAAGAGTTAAGGTTAGGGTCAAGGGTAGAATTAGAGTTAGAGTTAGGGTTAGGGTTAGGGTTAGAGTTAGGGTTAGGGTTAGATCTAGAGTCAGAGTTAGAGTTAGAGTTAGGATTTGTGTTATTATTGTGGTTAAGGTTATTTCTAGGTTATTAATCATATTATAGTTGATGTTAGTGCTATTATTATAGTTTATCTTAGTGTTAGGGTAATTGTCAAGTTAAATTTTTATGTGAGTTAGTTCTATTATAGTGCCCATGATTAGTGCTATTGTGATACAAGTTATTAATCTTTTTAATAATGTAATCCCTCCCTCTCCCATCCTCTCTCTCTCTCTCTATCTCTCTCTCTCCCTCCCTCCCTCTATCTCTCCCTACTCTCTAACTACACCTAGTAATATCTTCCCCTCTCTAAATACACCCTCTAATCTCTCTTTGTCTCTAGTCTCTAGATATACCCCCTAATTCCTCTTTGTAATCTCTAGATACACCCCCTTATCTCTCTCATCTTGCTCTCTAGATATACCTCCTAATCTCTCCCTCCCTCCATGCTCTCCAGATACACCTCCTAATCGCTCTCTCTCACTCTCTCTCTCCCTACTCTCTAGATACACCTCCTAATCTCTCTCCCCCTCTCTCTCCTTGCTCTCTAGATACACCTCTCTCTCTCTCTCTCTCTCTCTCTCTCTCTCTCTCTCTCTCTCTCTCTATATATATATATATATATATATATATATATGTATGTATGTATGTATGTATGTATGTATGTATGTATGTATATTTCCACTTATAAAAATATAATATTATTTCTAGTTTCTAGTACATATAGGGTTAGGTTAAGGTATATAGTTTACTAAATGCTTAGTATAGTCATATATAGAGTAAGAGTTAGAGTTAGGATCCAAGGTTTACAGTTTCATTTATATGACACTCAATGTTATGGTTAAGGTTAGTAAGTGGTTAAATGTTACACTAAAATAAGGGACATGGTTAAGGGAAGTATGAGATTTAGGTGTAGTGTTGGAGTATTTGGAGTACAACTATGGTCAAATTTGGGATATATGTTATACAAATGATTCAAATAGTGCAAACCTTTAAATTCATGAAAGAGAAATTATAAGTCCCAATACAACTATTTAGATGATGTAAAAATTGTGAAATAATATATAAGAATCAATTTTATGGAAATTATTTATGCGTGATAATGTGAGAACATTATATATTGTTGAATTTTTAATAATGCTAATGCAATTTTTATTGCAATGATTAAGAATAGTAATCAATAAATATACTTATCATTAAGGACATCTATTTAGACTTATGATTTTCTTTCTTAATTAATGTATTTAGTAGCCACATCCATTTAAAAAATATTTTGTACAATAATAAATTTATTTTTTCTTGTTCTCTTCTTCGTGAAAGTTACATAGAACAATGCGGAAACAAAATTGCCAATACAACTAATTAGAAGTAAAATTCTAAAATTGGAGACAAGAATGAACCATTTACAAAAAATAAAAATCTTTGTAATGGCGTAAATACACGTCATATTCTTCAATGATTAGGATTCTTTTGTTTGAACAATGATCATGAAAGACTTCTTTCATCATTGAGGGAAACCCATCCACTTTTGTAGATGTGTCACATATGAATTTTTATGCATCCTTCATATGCATTACTTCTATTTTCCCAACATAGTCAATTGGAAATATTGCATTCTCCATAACTTTAATTATAGTTGTGCACATCTCTTTAATTATTTGTAGGCATTTTTCAAACTCGATCTCAAAGAAATCCTTTAAGGTTATCGAAGTAGTCAGGCTAGTATCAAATAATGTTTGATTCTTTGTTTGAGGCATCCATACCTCAAATAGTAACCTGCAAACTTATAAACAAACACCAACATATAGAAATTATCAGAATAAAAAAGCATTCATAATTAACACAAATTCTTTCAAATGAATAATTTTTAAAATAACATAAATAAAAATCAAAACTATTTCAAATGAAATAGTTTGATTGTAATGCTTGAAATATGGTGGCATTGTCTTCCACTTTTCAAACATTACAAACATAAATATTAATAAAAAATTATATATACTGTAAAAAATATTTAAATAAAACACATATTTAATCTAATTAAATAATGATAAAATATAAACTAAGTATATGATTTGTTTATTTTAAATTAATCATTAGATTTAATAAAATACAAATTTTACTAATAAGGTGACCTTGCCATCCACATTAATGATAAAATTTAATTATGAAACATGAAAAACATAAATATTTTAAAACATGCAAATATAAAACTATTATGAAACATACAAATCTAAAACATAAAAACCAAAACCATTTTGAAATAAGAAAATCTAAAACTAATATGAAACATGCAAATATTATTCTAAATTGAAACATGCACTTTAAAAATGTGCAAATGGAATGTATTATCAAATATCTAAATCAAATAGATTTTGATTCAATTTGAATTCTAAATCTAAATCAACCATGCAAGGCTAAACTATAACTAATTTTGAAATTAAATCTACATTTAAATCTAAATACATAACTAAATCTGAATCTAGATGCAAAACTAAATTAAAAATAGAAATCTCACATGCAAAAAATTACTCCAAAACTTTAATCTACTCCTCTTCAAAAACTCTAATCCGCTCCAATAATCTCCACCTCTTCCTCCTTATAAAAACACAAAATGAAAATGAAGTGTGGAGTATTTGTTTTATAACCCATGAAAAACTCCTCATATCCCCCAATAGATGTCTTTTGACATTCCACGAATTTGTTTCAAATTCCCCCACTCCCCACAAAAAATAAGCATGAATGTGCATGCAAAAATAAATTTAACAAAAAGAAAATATTATATATTTAAAAATTTAATGAAATTATTTCAGTCCTATTTTTTTGGCCTTATTTTTTCGGGTCCTATTTTTGGCCCATTTTGTCAGGCCCTATTATTTAGCATCCATTTGGCTTCATATACTAAATATATGATTCATGTACTTTAAATTAATCATTAACTTTAGTAAAATATAAATTGTATTGATATGGTGACATTGTTATCCACATAAATGATAAAATTATACTTTGAAATATGAAAATATAAATACTTTGAAACATGCAAATGCAAAACTATTATGAAACATTCAAATCTAAAACATGCAAACTAAAACTATTTTGAAATATGTAAATCTAAAACTAATATGAAACATGCAAATCTAAAACTAATTTGAAACATGCACTTTTAAAATATGCAAATGAAAAGTATTATAAAATATATAACTCAAAAGATTTTGAATTCAAATCTAAATCAAAATCAAACATGGAAGATTAAACTATTAAATGTAAGCGTAAACAATTTCGAATATAATTCTAGAAATCTAAATGGAACTAATTGAAATTGAAATCTAAATCAAAGAAGAATATTATAACTAATTTTGAATCTGAATCTATGTCTACATCTAAATCTAAATAGAAAATAGAAATCTCACCAGCAAAAAAATTACTCCAAAACTTCAATCTATTCTTGTTCAAAAACTCCAATCTAATCCTCCAATAATCTCCACCTCTTCCTTCCTGCAAAAACATAAAATGAAAATGAAATGAGGAGCCTTTGTTTTATAGCTTGTGAGAGACTCCTCATCTCCCCCAACAAATATCTCTTCACATTCCATGAATTTATTTCAAATTCCCCCACTCCGCACAAAAAAAAACATGAATTTGCATGCAATATCTAATAAAAAATAAAATCATATTGAAATTGGTTTGCCCCTATTTTTCGGGCCCTATTTTTTAGGGGCATATTTTGGGCCTATTTTTTCGGGTCCTACATTTTCGGGCCCTATTTTTTTGGGCCTATTATTTCGGCCTCCATTTGGCATCCTATTATTTCGGCCAGCTATTATTTCGGGTGTATTTTTTATTTTATGATTTAATAATCTAATATTTAATTTAGAAGTTTGTAACTCGTGCCTTTTCTTTTTTATTGACAAGGAATCTTGGCATATTCCTATGCTAGGCATTTGTGCTGCCATTGTATAGAACGCCTCTCGGTGTAAATATAATAAAAAATATTATTTAAGTAATTAAAATTAAATTTAGAATTAAAATTAGAGTTTATGTTTGCATTAGCATAAGCATAAGATTCACCCTTAAGATTAGATAATACTTTGAAATAAAGAAAAGGTCATACTAGGGCCTCCCTCCCCCTCCCTTCATCTTCCATGCCCTAATTATTATCTTTCTCTCAACCTCATCGGTCTTCCCATCCCCATTCTCTCTCTCTCTACCTCATCTCTCCACTTCTTGCCTTTCTCCCAAATCCCTCCCCCTCTCACCATCTCTTCCCACTAGTACAATATATTTCTACCACCCCCGCTCTCTCTCATCCCATCTAAAAAATATTATTTAAGTAATTAAAATTAAATTTAGAATTAAAATTAGAGTTTATGTTTGCATTAGCATAAGCATAAGCTTCACCCTTAAGATTAGATAATACTTTGAAATAAAGAAAAGGTCATAATAGGGCCTCCCTCCCCCTCCCTTCATCTTCCATGCCCTAATTATTATCTTTCTCTCAACCTCATCGGTCTTCCCATCCCCATTCTCTCTCTCTCTACCTCATCTCTCCACTTCTCGCCTTTCTCCCAAATCCCTCCCCCTCTCACCATCTCTTCCCACTAGTACAATATATTTCTACCACCCCCGCTCTCTCTCATCCCATCTAAAAAATATTATTTAAGTAATTAAAATTAAATTTAGAATTAAAATTAGAGTTTATGTTTGCATTAGCATAAGCATAAGCTTCACCCTTAAGATTAGATAATACTTTGAAATAAAGAAAAGGTCATACTAGGGCCTCCCTCCCCCTCCCTTTATCTTCCATGCCCTAATTATTATCTTTCTCTCAACCTCATCAGTCTTCCCATCCCCATTCTCTCTCTCTCTACCTCATCTCTCCACTTCTCGCCTTTCTCCCAAATCCCTCCCCCTCTCACCATCTCTTCCCACTAGTACAATATATTTCTACCACCCCCGCTCTCTCTCATCCCATCTAAAAAATATTATTTAAGTAATTAAAATTAAATTTAGAATTAAAATTAGATTTTATGTTTGCATTAGCATAAGCATAAGCTTCACCCTTAAGATTAGATAATACTTTGAAATAAAGAAAAGGTCATACTATGGCCTCCCTCCCCCTCCCTTCATCTTCCATGCCCTAATTATTATCTTTCTCTCAACCTCATCGGTCTTCCCATCCCCATTCTCTCTCTCTCTACCTCATCTCTCCACTTCTCGCCTTTCTCCCAAATCCCTCCCCCTCTCACCATCTCTTCCCACTAGTACAATATATTTCTACCACCCCCGCTCTCTCTCATCCCATCTAAAAAATGGTATTTAAGTAATTAAAATTAAATTTAGAATTAAAATTAGAGTTTATGTTTGCATTAGCATAAGCATAAGCTTCACCCTTAAGATTAGATAATACTTTGAAATAAAGAAAAGGTCATACTAGGGCCTCCCTCCCCCTCCCTTCATCTTCCATGCCCTAATTATTATCTTTCTCTCAACCTCATCGGTCTTCCCATCCCCATTCTCTCTCTCTCTCTACCTCATCTCTCCACTTCTCGCCTTTCTCCCAAATCCCTCCCCCTCTCACCATCTCTTCCCACTAGTACAATATGTTTCTACCCCCCTCTCTCTCATCCCATCTTCTTTCACCCATCATCATGTCCATCTATCACATGTGCTAGTTATTATCTTTATCTCTCTACCTAATATGTCTTAGGCCATCACATTCTCTCTCTAAAACATCAATCACCTTCTCACTTCTTTCATCTCTCTCCCCCTCTTAACTCTCTCTCTCTCTCTCTCTCTCTCTCTCTCTCTCTCTCTCTCTCTCTCTCTCTCTCTCTCATGCCCCCATTATTATCTTTATCTATCTACCCATTATGTCTCCATCCACATTCACTTTCTCTAAATTATCACTCCCCTTATCCCTTCTTCCATCTCCCTCCCCCTAACACCATCACTTCCCTTCATTTATCATATATATATTTTCCTCATCTCCCTCCCCCAACACCATCACTTCCCCTCATTTATCATATATGTATTTTCCTCCTCCTCCTCCTCCTCCTCTCTCTCTCTCTCTCTCTCTCTCTCTCTCTCTCTCTCTCTCTCTCTCTCTCTCTAACTCTCTCTCTCTCTCTCACACACACACACACACACTCAGTCATTGACTCTGGGCTTATTTCTTATTTTCTCTCTTTCTTTGTTGTCCCTATATCTCTCTCACACACAAACATATTTATCCCTCTTATTTTCCTCTTTCACTTTCCCCCCTCACCAGTCAAACCACATCTTCCCACTAATTACCCTCTCCCAGTCTATGTCGTTCACATATTTCACATGTTAATTGCTCTCTTTCACTCTCTCCTCTTTCTCATCTCACCATGTCCCCCGCTCTCTCTCCATCCATTCAATGCTCTAATTATTCTCTTTCCCTCTAACTCATATCACCCCCCTCTTTGTTCTCTCTTTCTACCTCACATCTTCCCCCTCTTCTCTCTCTCTCCTATCTCCCACCCCCTCTCACCATCTCATCTACATAATTAAAATTTATCTCTACACCCTATCTCTCGCACTCTCCCTTTTCTCTTATTCTCTCTCACCCTCTCCTCCACCTAGTTACTATTTATCTCTACACCATGTCTCTCACCCTTTACATCTTCTCCCTCTTCTCATTAGGAATATGGTTTAGCAATCAAGATTACTATTTGTTTTCATTATTTAGAGTTAGATTTTGGTATTTATGATTAGGATAATGATTCACAATTAGAATTGGAATTAGAAATTAAGGTTATTTTTATGGGTTTATGTAAGCTTCACAAAAAGCTAGATCGAAAGATGTGATCTTTAAAATTGTACAAAGATTGCAAATATCATTTGAAATTCTCTCCATTGTTGAGTTCCACCAACAATGTTTAACAAACCCCCCAACACATGGGTGAGATAGGATCACGATTTGAGGCACCAACCCTCTAATAACAAGACCCTTCTCTCCCACTCTCTTCAAAGAATGGAGCTTTATAAATCTAATATCAAAATCAGGACCACAGAGCGGTGTAGCTTTTCTAACATAAATGACATACTCCCTAGTTTTGGGTTTTTACCTGGGGTGATGTAGAGCATCTAGAAACTCTTCCCAAACTGCATATCTACAATTTTGTATTCATGTAAAAATAATCAATTAGAGGCAAATAAACACTCTCCAGTCCATTACTACACATTTGGCATCATTAAAATCCATCAATCTCTTAATTCTATTATAAAAATTTGCACAATCAAACACCAATCATGAAAATCCATAAACCAAAATACACATCAAACTTCAACCAAATCAAAGATTCTTCAATTAAAAATAAAAATAGTGAGTTATCCAATACTTCCATCTTTACCCAAAACTCTATTATCACTTCACTCCAACTTCATTCCTCTAATGCAAAATCAAGTCATCATATCCTTCCATTATACTTATTCATTTTAATATCTCAAACCACTCCCTTTTAATAGCCCGATTCTCTACTTCAACTTGTGCCTTTAAATTTTTTGTTAAATACTTAAATTCCAATGATGTTACAAATCTGAACTTTATTTCATCTTTCTTATAACATATCAGCCCATTACTCTATGACATTAAATTTAACACTAATGTTTTAACCAAAATCAGCCCATTGAAAATATTTTCATAGAAACAAATTAATGCTTAATCTTCATTTTTTTTAACTCAATACCAAGATGTAAAACTTGAAACATGACATTGTATTTAATGAGTTCTTATACGTGATATTAGAGCTCAATATCACATCTCCAAATCAGATTTTTAAATCTCTTAACAAAATTGAAAAAATTATACTTTGTGATATCTATTTTTTAAACAAAACTGGGATAGATACCAATCAAAATAAGTATTCAGATCTATGTTTCATATGTAATAACCGATTCTTTGTTCTTGGTTTCACAAAACATTTATTTTTCGAAGCATAATGCATGAATCGATGTATTTCAACTTGAATTAGCCAGCATAAATTAAAATCAATCTGTGTTGAATCAATTATTAAAACAAAAACCATAGAATTGATTTAAATCAGTCATTTTTGCCTAAATTGATAAATTGACTTAATATCAGCAAGGTATAATTTACTCAATCAATTTTTAATTAGTTTATTATCTTGAATTAAACCATGAATAAGAACTGATACCCACTAAACATAAGTATAACCAAAAAAAAAAAAAACTTAATTGCTTGCATATACATGATACATAGTGTAATAAATATGGTCCAAACCTATTGAACATATGCATTCTATATTCTGCAATCTTCTAAACTGTCCTTTCCTGTAGGCGACAGCCATGGATCAATGAAGTTACAAATTCACTTTAATTAACTGATGACCTTTCATATTCTTTAATACTGAATTATATTTTAGCACAGGTGTCACTGGCCTAAGCTGGCGATCTATGCATCCCTCTCCCTCCACTAGGAATGAGCTCTTTTTTTATTATTCATTAATAAAAACATTACAATATCGTGCTCCTTTAAATATTTTTCATTCAACGTGGTAGTAATAGATTTCAAATATTACAAATCTTTTGGCATTTTAAAAAAAAATAGTTTAATAAATACATTCATAAAGTGAGTCTATGTTGATGTAAATAATGAAATAATAAAATGAACTTATTGAGTTGTTTTGTGTCATGAATTGTGTTTAGTAGAAAGTATGTGATTAAAATTTTTTTTTATGCTAGGAGAAACTTGTTTATAATATTTTATTTTATTATATATATGTATGTATGTATCTATGTATATGATTACAAATATCTAATTTAAAATCATAAAAAAATTCGATACAATAAAAACATGACACATTAGAATAAAATTAGTAGACACAATAATTAAATGTGTACATTTATACATGACATTAAAACATGTATTTTAAAGAAATGCCCATAGATATCCACTAAAAAATAATTACAATTTAATTTGCTACATCCAAAATTATGTATATTTCATTTATCTCCATTTATTTAATTTTTTACTAACTTAATCTTTTTATTTTAATTTCTAAAAAAATGGATTCTCCAAATATTATAATTTAAACAAATATTTTATGTGGTATTTATTAAATTATTTTTAAAATTATATTTTATTTATAATAAGATTTAAACTTTTGACATGTAGATGGATGTCAAATTTAACCTCGAAGAATAAAAGTTAACATTAACACGCTCGTACCAACCCACTCCACCCATTCTGCCATTGTAGAATGCCTATCGGCATTAATTAGTAGACACATTAATTAAATGTGTACATTTAGACATGACATTAAAACATGATTCCAAAGGACCAATTTTTTCACACATAATATAATAAGTTTTTTCTTACATTATTTCATTTAGTATTTTTAATTTTGATCTTAACATCAAAGCTACAAAGTATTATTTCATAAATAAATTGATCATTAAGAAATCACAAGTTACTTCATAAAATGGTTCATAGTAGATAATCTTAAATAGTCATTATTAAAATAGCATGAAATATATCCCCATAATAATATGTATGTTCTATTGTGATATTATTTTTGAAATTAAAAGTGACCAAAGCAAGGGGGTTGGCCCATATACAAGCAAAAAGCTAGTAACCAGCACATTACCAACCGAAACCACCAGCAAATAAAAGACTAACTAGACAACATTAAAGTTCCAAATGTTTGCAGAAACAACCAAAGACCAGCAGCTAAGCTAAAACCAAATAAAGGAAACAAGCTAACTACAAAAGTTTCACATAATAAAAAATGGCAACCAAGCCAACCTGAGTCATAATTAGAGCTGTAAACCAGCAAAACCAAACTACCAGTAAAACAATAAAAGTCTTGGATCCTAAGATCTAGTAAACTTTAAAAACTTAAAAACTTAGTCTTCATTTTTCCTTTACCCTTCGCATGTAGTAGGATCCGAGCCCAGTCATCAGCAAGGAACTTGAAGAGCAACCTGTGGTCCTCCATATCCATAACTGCATCATCCTTTTCCTATGCCAACAATTGAAGGGTGGTGGCAACAGCATGAGTAACTTTAAGGTCAAATTTGGAGAAGGTAAAGAAACCCTTGTCCAAAGCTTTAACCCTTCTTTCCACATTTATATACCACTCCTCCAACACCTCAGTCCCTTCCTTAGACCCTGCTTCAACCTTTGATGCATCCTCCTTAATTTTTTGCACTTGTAAATCATCCTGCAAAACCCATGGGTTAGACGAAACCTTAGAATTATCCTTAGCAGGGGATGAAATGGTTATGAGGGAATTATCCATCTTGCTGCTCTCCTCACAAAAGGTAATGGGTTTGAGGGAAAAGTTGGCAGACACATGGGTGATTTCTGTTTTCACATCATTTCCAGCAGACGCCTAGGTCTAAGCATTATCCACCGAATTGTCCCCTGAGTTAAAAAATTTCCCCACTTCCTCATTACCATCATCCTTCTTGTAATTGGAATTATCTTCCTCCTCCCTTCTATCACTATTATTTTCAGAATTATCTTCCTCAACCTCCTCAACTGGATATCTAATGGACTTCTATTTGCTCCTAGCCTGAGATTGAGCAAGCCTACTGGATCTCCTCCTAACCTTACCCCCAGTCTCCTCCTCTGAATCCTCTCCAACAACCTCAATGGATTTTTCAATTTTTTTCTTCTTGTTTCCCTTTTGTTCCATGGCTATATCAAGTTTTTTTCTTTTTCTTATTTTCTTTACTAGGGGATGGCTTGGGGGTGTGAATTTTTGAACCCGTACTAGAGCTCAGGGGGGAGTTTTGGCTATGGCGCGGGCTTTCCACCTCCACCACTCTAGGGGGGCACAAGGCGAGGTGAAACTGATAAAGGTAAAAGATTAAGCCTATATGAATTATGGTGAAATTTAAACATTTACTCTTTTTTTCCCTAACATCCACAACCATGTCCTCATGAAAATGCAGAAGATAAAAAGGGATAGAAATGAAATACCTATTCCTAAAATGATTCAACAAAGGGAAGTGATAGTAATAACATACACCGAACGTACCCTCCAGCATCAGATACCTCATAAGGACCAGGTACACATCATCCCAGGGGGCGGGTGGCTTGTCTCTTTTAAACCCTCCTCTGTAAGAATCGGCTCCTCATCCTCCACGAAGAAGCTATTCATGTTGGCCTCATCAGTAATTTTGGTTACCTTCCTCCATTTTTTCCCCTTCATAGAGAGGCCAGTCGCCATATCAATCACGTCCTTAGTGACTTGGAAGGTGATTCCACTAATGGTAACCTTTCTATCATTCCAGCCATTAACAAACTGGAGCATGCAGCTCTTCTCATACCCAGCCATCAACTGCATGTAGGGTAAAAAAACCCCTTCCTTCAGTAGGAACCAGATAGCCATTCTATACTTAAAATTCTCAATTTTTGCAGGTTCCAACCTATTTAGGTCCCCCCTTCTTCAGTAATACGCATCTGAACCTTTTCAGCTTCAATCTTTCTACAACTACTCTCTGCCTTAAACCCTTTAGTAAGATGCAAATAAAATTTTCAGACTCATGCTTGATGACCTCTAAAATCCCATGCGATATTATTATGGGATTCGTGAATGTATAAAATCATAATTTTCTCACCTCGACAATTTTTGACACCCTAATTAATGATATCTTTTGTACTTCCAATTGGGAAGTAATTTGAAACTCGCAATGGGTTACGATAATTATGAAATGACATTTCTCTTAATTTGTAATCAATCTGATTGCCATTTGTATGACCATGTCTACCCTTTATTTCCAAAAAGAAATGGTTAAATTTAGTGACCACTATCACCTTGTTGCCAAATTTGGCCTTACTTTTGAAATTTATAGTCATCCTCATATGTTATTCACGCATCTTTCCTTGGATATCAATGACCTTATATCTTCATTGAGATCAACCAAATTCCTCTAGCACATGAATTCCATAGCATTAAACCCCATGGTTGTCGTCTGTCTACCACCTGATTACCTTCCCTATAGATGTGTTGCAGGTAGACATTTTCCATTCCATTCAAGACTTGCTTGATATCCAAAATGATGTTTTGAATATTTCATCCTAGTCTAGCCTCCCCCTTAACCAAGTCAATTATTAATTTGGAGTCCCCTTCAATTTTTAACTCCTTAATTTGCCTTTCCCTAGAGAGTTGAATACCCCATAACAATTCCATGGCCTCAGCCACATTATTGCTACCATTCCCCACCTTTTCAACATATACCAACAACACATCATCATTCCTATCCCATAGCACACCTCTCGCTACTCCAATTCCTCCTTTTACAGCACCATCAAAGTTTAGTTTATACTGTGTTAGGGTGGGAGGTCTCCATCTCATCTATTGTCTCCTCCTCATAACTGAGTTATCAAAAATGAAGAAATCCTCGTGATAGCCCCATCTTTCATCAACAAAGCTTCATGTCTAACTGGCTCCTCCTTTGGCATTTTACATTTAGCCACTCTTAAGTTTTCCTTTAACAATTTGTTCATTATACCAAAAACCACTTCCACCGTCTTACTTTCCTCCCTAAATAGTCTATTATTTCTTTCTTTCCATATGTGCTAGCAAACATATAGTGGAACAATATTCCATAGAAAAACTAATCTTAGGTGATAAAAGGGACAACCCCAATTCTCCACAAACTGTCCTAGGTTATCCTTCATAACCAAATCTACACCAAATCTTTCCCAGACCTTAGTCCAAATCCCTAAAAAAAATTGACATTCTAGGAAAAGGTGTGAAATACTTTCTTCCTTTTCTTTACAAAGACAGCAACGGTTTTTTATATAAAAACCCCTTCTTTTCAAGTTGTCTAATGTTAATATTTTACCATGTTGAGTCATCCACCAAAAGAAATTAATTTTAGGAATAAGGTTAGTAATCCATACCTTACGCCACAATGTTGGGCAGGGGTCCTTACTAAACATGAATGTGTATGCTGATTTGACAGTGAAGTTACCACTTGGGGTTAAGTCCCAAGCCATAGTATCCTCCTGAGGCAATAAGGGGAGTCTATGTTCTTTTATCAACTCTTCTAGTTCCTTTAGGAGAACAATATCCTCTTAGGAGTGGTCATCCTTATGAAGCTTCTTCCACCTCCTCCCCTAATCAATATAGTCCCCTACATCCACTTTAAGAAGTTCCATTAATCTACTAAATTTACTCAAGGCCAATGGTTTCCCATCCATCCACCTATCTTTCCAAAATCTAATATTGAAGTCATTCCCCACAATCCACCTCAACCCTTCTCTTAGTAAACCTCCATTCCTAACAATATTCTACCAAATTTTTGAACCTCCTGGGAGGTCATTATTATATAAATTCCACCTAAAGGAGATATTAGACAAATATTTAGCCTTCATGATGTTTCCCTAGCCAGTATTTCCTTTAGCCAGTCTCCAACCAATTTTCGTAAGGAGAGCTTTATTAAGGTCCCTCAACCTTCTAACACCCAACCCCCCCTTAATTTTTGGTTTACACACCTCCTCCCAATTGACTAAACTCAATTTATTTTTCTCCTCGGTCCCTCACCAAAGGAAATTCCTTTGTATTCTCTCAATTTTCTTCACCATGTTTTGATTGATTTTGAAAATGGATAGGAAGTAGATGGGGATTCCCTGAAGAGCAACAGAGAGAAGTTGTAATTTTCCAGCATTACTTAATGTCTTCCCTTTCCAACCTGCAAGCTTCCTCTGAATTCTCTCAACTATCATATTCCAGAATTCATTAGTCACTTCTTTAGTAGTAAGGGGTAAACCAAGATAAGTATTTGGGAGGCAAGTGGATTGGCAATCCAAGATTTTCCTTATCCTTCTTTGTAATGAGGCTTCAGTATTAAAGAAATAAATCTTACTCTTGTGGTAATTCACATGCTGCCCTAAGATTTCTTCATAATTGTGTAAAATCATCTTCCAAGCTTCTGCCTCTATGAGTGAAGATTCTCCAAATAAGAAACTGTCATCCACAAATTGTTGTATGACCTCAGTTTCAGCATTAGTAGTAGGTTTAACCCCTTTAACATAGCTCGTATTCACTAATTTATTGAATGACCTCCCTAAAACTTTAGCAACGTAAAGAAAAAGGTAAAGAGAAAGTGGGTCACCCTATCTTAAACCTTTCTCTACAGAAAAGTTACCCCAGGGGGAACCATTTTGTAGGATAGAATATTGCACTGAGCCAACCATCGTCATGATTAAGTTGATAATCCTATTGCTAAATCCTACTCTTTCCAGCACATCATGAAGGAAGACCCAATTGACCTTATCATAAGCTTTGGAGATGTCCAACTTGAATGCCATCCCCAGTTGCCTGTTCTTTTCCATAGAATGAATAACCTCATGAGTGGTTATGACCGCATCCAATATCTATCTTCCTGGCACAAATCCTATCTAAGGACTACCAATAATTCTTTCCAATAAAGGCTTAACTCTGTTCACCAAAACCTTGGCAAAGATATTTTAAATAGTATTACATAAACTTATAGGTCTAAAGTCAAGCAGGGTTAGAGGATTTGAATTTTTAGGAACTAAGGCAATGAAAATCTTATTTATTCTCCTTAGCAACTTACCTATTCTAAAAAAATCCCTAGTGGCCTAGATCAATTCTGATTTAACCACCTCCCAGAATTGCTGGAAAAACGCCGGAGGGAACCCATCCAGGCCCAGGGCCTTAAAGGCTTTCATAGAAAATACAACACTTTTCACTTCCTCCTCAGTGATACTACCAAGAATTAGGTTATTTTCCTCTGCACCAAGAATCCATGGGATTGAATTAATCAAGCTTCTCCCGATTACTGGGTTCCCAAAAAAATTGTCTTTAACAAATGCTTTACTAAAGTGTTTGACCACATGTTTACCCATCTCCTCCTACTCTTTCAAAACCCTCCCCCCTTCATCATTCAGCCTTGAGATTGTGTTTCTTCTTCTATGGTTAGATGTTGACCTATGAAAGAAAGTAGTGTTTTTATCCCCTTCCTTAAACCATTGGATTCTAGATCTTTGTTTCCAAAAGATTTCCTCCCTCTGAAGGATCTCCTTCCACTTTTTTCTATACTCCTCTTCTTGAATAGCTTCTTCCAAGTTAGTCCGTTTTGCAATAACACTTTGGAGTTTTTTGAGCTTTTCCTCTACTTTACCTTTAACTTTAAATAAGTCACCAAATGAACTTTTAGCCCAGACTCTAACATTCCTTCTAATATTATCAAGTTTTTGGGTAAGTCTGTACATCACAGTACCATCTATCCTTATATTCCACCAATCTTGAATTCTCTCTCTGAATTTCGGGTGAGACTCCCACATTATTTCATATCTAAAAGGTTTATATCCCCCTTTAAAATCATCCTCCCAATGGAATAAAATAGGGGAGTGGTCTAAAACCATTCTAGTGAGGCTCTCAAGGTAGGAGTTGCCCATTCTACTCCAATTCCCTATCACCAATAATCTATCTAGCTAAACCTAGATAAGGTCCTTTCCTTTCCTATTATTAGTCCAAGTATACAGGTTTCCTCTCAACTCCACATCCATCAAGTCCAACTTCCTCATGAATTCATTAAGGCCTTGCAAGCTCTCCGAACATTCTATGCTAGCACCCAACTTTTTTGAATGGTAAAGGGGGGTATTGAAATCTCCCATACACATCAATTGCTCATCCTTCATATTTTTTAGTGATCCTTGCTAGTTTATCATACGTTTCCTTCCTCCCAATTCTACTATTAGAGGCATAGATATTGATCATCCCCCAACATTCACTACTAGACTAGAAATTAGTAATAATGAATATTTTTTTTCCTTCTAGACCTCAATACCCTCCATAGAGTTCAGGTCCACATAGTGGCAATACCCCTCGATGCTCCATCAGCATCCATATGTAAATACCCATCTCCTGGCCAATTATAACTAGCTATTTTATCAAAACTGGCACAAGACATTTTAGTCTCTTATATTAAAAGATAGTCAATTTTATCCTAAAAAATAATTTGTTTTAGAGCATATTGCTTCTGGGGATTATTTAACACCCTCAAATTCCAAGAAAGGAATTTCATTTCTTACCATTAGTAACTATCTCTAGTGTAAGTTGCTTACCACTAGCCACATCCCTAGTTGTTTGCTTTGTCCTGGTTACTCTACTAGATGGTCTTCCATCTATCCCAGAGGTACCTATATCAAGGTTTTCCCCCCCTCCTCCTCTTCTTCTAAACCTCCCATTCTTCATTATCATCTTCCTATGGTGAGGAAGGGCTAATATCCTTATCCACCTTTTCAATACTTTCCAAGTACTTTCGCAACAATCTCTGTTGGGGAAGCTTGAACCATCCTTAAAGGGGTACAAACTATCTCCCTATTATCACATCCATTGGAAAGAATTTCCTGTTGGCTACCCCCTTTCTGTGTTGTTGAGGATCCCAGGAGAGAGTGGGACACCTCAATTTCCCCTTCTTCCAATAATGCACTCGCCAAAGGCCTCTCCCTAGGTGAGCACAATAGATCCTCTAAATCCCTTTTGAAAGGGTATTCGTCAGAGTCCTTCTTATCCTCCAAAGCTCCCCCCCCCCCCCCCAGGGTCCAAACTTTCCTGGGTGGGAAGCACAGTGGGAGTAGCCTTAGAAGGGGACTTCACTGCCTTATAGAACACCTCTGAAGGTTCACCCAAGTATTCAATAACAATCCCTGGTGAGCCCTCCTTCTATTTATCTTTCTACATTTGAGCTTTACAATCCACTATAAGGTGACCAAATTGCCCACATCTTTGGTAGTAGAAGCCTGCATTCTCATACTCTATGGGCTAAACTCTCTCATCCCATTTAGTCCTAAACATAATAATAGTAGATAGTGCTCTATTCAGGGCTACATTCACACAGAACCTTGCATAAACTAGTCGAGTTTTTTGCATAGTCACTTTATCAGCTGCGACAAAATGACCAAAAGAATTCCCCATCCACCCTAAGATCTTTTCATCCCAAAGTTCAAGGGGGAGTCCCAATAGTCTTACCCTAACTGGAGCAAGCTTGTTTAACTTCGTGCTAGCACCAAAGCCCGGATGCCATCTAGTAAGATCCAAAAAGTGCTTCCCATAATACTAAGTACCAGAGAGAACGGAGTTAAAATCCTCTTCCATGCTAAATTTGAAACAAAAGAGACCACTAGGCATAGAAAAAACACTTACGCTTCATTTGACCTTCCATTTTTGACCCACCCATTTAAGTACCATCTCAATAGTGGGACAAAATGCAACAAATCTGCCAACAACACAAAGTTTGAGGCCAAAAGTCACATTGTCCATAACACTATCAGGGAGGGAGATCACTGGACCTTCTTGACCACGAGTAATCATGGGATTCTCCATAGGGAAACTAACCATCGAGGTTCCCACAAGCACTTTCTTCCACCCTGATAGAGAACCATCTTCTGGCTTTTGGCCACCCCCCAACGGACAACTAGCAGGGCTTCTGCCCCCCAAAGTAGCAGTGTTAGCACAAGTCAACCCATCAACACCAATGGACCCACAACCATTCAGTGGGGCAACCAAGTCCCTGCACACCGCAAGCATGAGTTGCAGGTCCGGGCACAGTGGCAAATTCAGAGGCTTAGGGACCACCATCATTCAAAATTCATGATTTAACCATGTAGTTTTTTTAGTCAAACTCATTGACCCATGTTTCATGCATAGTGATTACCACAAATTCATCTCTCATGAGAACAAATTGAACACTTAGCACTCATTGGATCCAGGTGATGCTCACAAAGGTGAAGCATCAAGACTTTCTAGGAGGTCACCCATCCCAATACTACTCCTACTTGAGTGCACTTAACTGGGTGAACCACACTAATGGGTTCCACTTTAGTGGGACGAAGGGAAAACAAAAAATTTGTAAAAAATAGAAATCATAATTTTCATATGTTAACTCTAAACATACAAAACAAATTTAATGGATGTTTGCAATGGACATTCTTAATTAATAATGTTCGCTGCAAACATATGGAAAACGGAAATCCGGCATAAAAACATCATTTTTACCCCTTGAACTATTCATTTTAACGGTGCCGCAGAGGTTGGAGCGAACATGTAATATTGGTGAGCGACCCCCCATCATTTTCCTTCAAATTCTCATCCTTGCACTATTCAAGTATGTGTATATATTATTATTTTAATGTTTTTTATGTTTTTAGTGTTTTCAAAGAATATTTTAATGTTTTCAAACCATATTTTAATAGCTTTTTTCATTTTTAATATTTTCAAAGCATATTTTAATGTTAATTTAATATTTTATTATTTATTTATGTTAAACTTAATTATATTAATTTAGAAAACATTAGAAAAATACTATAAAAAAAAAATTCAAAAAAATTTTCAAAAAAATTTAGAAAACATTAGAGAAAAACATTAGAAAAATATTAGAAATTCTATAATAATATAAAATTTAGAAAAACATTAGAAAATTTATAATAATTTAACATTAGAAAACAAATTTAGAAAAATAACATTAGAAAATAAAATAGTTTAGAATTTAATAAATTAGAAAGCTATGAGAAAATATTAGGATTTAAACATTAGAAAATATTAGAAAAGTATTAGAAAAAACATTAGAAAATATTTTTTTAAATGTTAGTCTTGAAAATTAGAAAACATTAGAAAAATATTTAAAAATCTTAAAAAAAATATTGAAGAAAATAAAATTTAGAAAAATATTAGTTTTATTACAAAAACATTAGTTTAATTAGAAATAAATTTTTAGAAACTTATTAGTTTTATTTATAAAAACATTAGAAAAAATAAATTTAGAAAAATATTAGTTTGCAAAATATTAGAAAACTATGACAAAATATTAGAAAAAACATAAAAAAATATTAGAAACATATTTTCAATATTCATGATATTTAAATTTATTAATGTTAATGTACATGTTATTGATTTTGTAATACATCTTAATCTTTTATGTTTAAGTATATGTTTTATTCATGTTTCTATATATGTTATTCATCTTAATGCCTTATTCATGTTTTCAATAGTCATGTTTAAATGTATATATTATATTCATCTTTATGCATTAATCTAAACTGTGTAATTAATTATATTTAATCACATACATCTTACTTGGGGAGATCCTAAATTATACATGTAAGAATGCAGATTAAAATGTACCATTTTTTTTTATATTAAAAAAGTTTAAACAGCATCCAATACACTTTGACACTTTGACAAACAGCCAACCCTTGATACTTATACAAAATTAGAGGGAGAAGTTACCCAGCAAAATTTTTTACATATAATTTCTAATATGAACAACTAGGACCATATATGACAAACCACTACATCTAAGAAGATAGTATATGTACTGGAGATTAATACATTCAAGGACCCAAGTCTAGTAGATCAATTTCATAAATATGTGCTGAATAATTTCCAACACTTGTAGTTGCCTCCTTGTCATCATCCAAATGACAATTTTCCATGAGTTTTCTCAAATCTTCAATTTCTATCTGGGTAAGAAAACTTTGATATCTTTCAATATATTGAGCAGCTTTAACTTCATATTTATAGACCATCAACATCCCATCATGCATTAGCTTCATGAATCTGGGCTTTGTAATCTCCAAGCAAAGAGAAACCTATGACATGATGTAAAAATGTTTGAGTTTAAGATTAAATTCAGTAGGGGCCCTTCTCATGTTCTTAAAAATCTCCTTGTTCCTTTCCTTCCAAAGAAACGATAGCACTTCACCAATAAGAGCAAACCAAAATCTATTAAGAGATAAATCAAAAGATCTCACATAACCAACCAAGATTTCACACCACAAAAAACCATTTTTCTTATTCCAATCAATAGGATAACCAAAAAAATGGCCCAAACTTTAGAGGCAAAAATACATTCAAAGAAAACATGCTCAAAGCTCTTAGGTTTATTGCATAAATTGCAAATCACAAGCTCAACTTTAATGGATGACAAAACTAACCCTATATCAAGTTTCTTAAGCAACAACAACCATCTAAAATGAATAACCTTAGGCTCACATGGACCCTTCCAAAAGTAGTCAAAGAAAAAGTGTCAGTTTGAAAAAGGACAATTCAAACCCCAACAATTAACTATACGTTGAGACACAGATTGATCTTTTTTAAACATATCATAAATTTTCTTAACAGAGGTATTACCAATACTAGTACCATCATTCCATTTTGTATTTCCAATAAAAGAATTACTATCCAAAAACTTCCCACCTTTCTCATTGCATAAAGCCTTGATCAGAAGAGTATATGTCTTCCTTTGAGAGTTTGGGATGTCAAACTCCCTGGAAATCTCATCCCATGACCCAATCCTATCATTAACAATCAAATCACTAATAAGAGAAATACCTTTCTCATTCCATTTTTTTGTTGAACAACTCTGAGTCAGAGCAAGAGGCTTATTATTCACATACAATCCCCAATAGATTGACCTGTCAGTAACAATGTATTTAGGAGGGCCCCTAGTGGCATACCTATAGGATATAAACTCCCTCACTTATGTCCATGCAAACCACAGAGAGGAGAATACTTTAGATCCAAATGCTTTCATCTTAAAATCTCCCATAGTAATATCCCAAAAAGGAATGTTATCCCACTGCTTACCTTTTTTAATTACTAACCTTTCAACATTATATATCACCAGAACTTCCCAAGGTTCATTACCCCAAAAGGCTTTGAAGATCCACTTAGCTACAAGAGCAATGTCTTGGATTTTAATATCATTAATCCACAGGCCCCCCCAAATGTTTGGGCAGATAGCACCAATCCCACTTAACACAATGTCTCTTTTTAGTCCCCAAGCCATCTGACCATAAGAAATCTCTAAGGATCCTTTCAAGCATCCCAAACTAAGTCTTAGTAAACAACTAGGCTGAAGTAAAGAAAATATGATGAGAAGAAAGGACCTTTTGAACCACTTGAACCCTCCCAGCCAATAAAAGGGAGCGAGTCTGTCATCTCAAATGTTTACCATTAATCTTATTAAATATCCACTTCCACATGTCTGCAAATGAAGGATCTAGGGAAAAAGGTATACCCAGATACCTAGTAATAGTTTTAGGTCCATTGCAATTCCACCCCATCTTAGATAACCAAATAGGAGTCCAGCTTCCTTCTACCCCATAAAAAAAGACTTATGGCGGGCCACTTTGGCTCCAGAAATAGAGCAAAAAAAATTAAGCCTATGAAGAGCCATAGAAAAGTTCTCTTCAGAAAGATCCCAAAAAAGAGTAGTATAATCTTCAAATTAAGCATTAATTAATTCATCTTTATTAGGGAGGGTGATGCCTTTAATAGGATGTCCCAAAGAAGCATCCCTCAAAATATTGTATAGAGCATCAGCAACGATAAAAAATAGGGAGGGTGCAATAGGGCATCCTTGCCTTATAGATCTCTATAGCATAATAGGTTCAGAAAATTCTCCATTTATCTCAATAACTATGGAGGCATCTTTAAACAGAATTTCACCCCATTTGCAAAAATAATATGGAAATCCAAAAGCTTTCAGCATGACAAGCACAAAAGGCCACTCCACCCTATCATAAGCCTTCTCAAAATCAAGGAGAATCATAGCCACATCCTGCCTACTATCCTTGGCCCAATTCATAGCTTCCCAACTGGTGATAATATTCTCCAAGATATATCTACCTTTGATAAAACCTATTCGAGTGACTGAGACAAGGTTCTTAGTAATGTCTGCAATTCTTCTAGCCAACAATTTAGCAATAATTTTATAAGACAAGTTGAGAAGGGTGATAGGTCTCTAATTCTTGACTAATGATCTATCTCCTGCTTTGGGGAGTAGTTTAATGATTCCTCTATTCACATTGTTGCCCAAAGACCCATTATCAAAAGCATCATTATAGAATAGAAGAAGCTCTTCCCCAATCCAATTTATATTATCCTTATAGAATTTAGCAGGCAAACCATCCATACTAATGTAGTTGGAAGAGTCTGAAAGCAGAGCAAACTAATGCACTTGCAGAATGATGGCCGAGAAAACTCATGAGAAAACAAACACATTAATAAAAATATGGCAAACAAATCATGCAATATTATTTACATTATGAGTTTTCCACCCTTTCCCATAGGCTACAGCATAAGTTCAAATATATACTAAAATGTATAGGCTAAAAAAATTCAAAACCTGATATGCATCTATCCCTTAAATCCGTCCAATTATCTACCTCTTAGCTAAAATAGCTTTATTTGATTAACAAACACTCAATTTAGGAATTTCTAGAATTACTCTTAATTTAGTCATGCACCTGCATCAGACTCCCAAGGAACAAAAGATTTTTTCATGTACTCTTATCCATGAGGTCTTCAATACTCACACCATACTTGGATAGTTTAAAAGTTGTCTTCCATGTGGCATCTTCAGGTGGATGTCCCTTCCATTTGACAAGGTACTGTAAACATTCTTTACCCCTAGTTTTCTTGACTACTTTTTTATCCAAAATTGCCTTAGGTTCTTTTGGCATTTCTTTGGGTAATTGTTTCCCCCATTCAATTATTTTCTCTTCACCCTTTTTAGGAACTTCAGTTATATGTTCTTCACTTTTGAAAGGGTATAAAATCTGCAACATTAAAGATAGGAGAAATCTCAATTCCTGGTGGAAGTTATATTTCATATGCATTACTAGAAAACTTCCTTTGAATCTTACAAGGACCAATTTTCTTAGCCTTTAGTTTATTATACTCACCCTTTGGGAATCTCTCTTTTCTGAGATGTGTTAGAACAAGGTCACCAACATTAAAGTTGACTTCTTTTCTTTTCTGATCAGCTCTCATTTTGTACTTGATGGTACTTTCTTCAAGTTTCCTTTTTACTTGTTCATTCAAATCTTGCATTGCTCTTGAAAAGTCTTCACCATTGACACTTCTTGTTTCCAATTTACCCAAATTTCTTAACTCATATACTCCTCTAGGATGCATACCATACAAAATCTAAAATGGACCCATACCTATGCTTTTGTTAGGTGAGTCATTGTATGCGAACTCTACTTGTGCAAGTACCAAGTCCCACTGTTTGGGATGTATATTGACCAAACTTCTCAAGATGTTCCCAAGGCTTCTGTTGACTACTTCTATTTGACCATTTGTTTGAGGATGATAAGCTGAGCTAAAGGTTAAATTTGTACCCAAATTTTTCCATAGAGTCCTCTAGAAGTGTCCTACAAATTTAGTGTCTCGATCAAAGACAATGCTTTTAGGTAGTCCATGTAACCGAACTATCTCCTTGAAGAACAAATTGGCAATATTTGTAGCATCACTTGTCTTTGTACATGTAATAAAATGAGCCATTTTGGAAAAGTGATCAACTACTACAAAGATTGAATCATGCCCTTTTTGAGCTCTTGGTAAACCAAGTACAAAGTCCATACTCCCTGAATCCCATGGCCTATTGGGAATTGGCAATGGCTGATATAAACTTGCATTTTGACTACTTCCTTTGGCATGTTGACACACGTTACATCTTTCTACAAACTTTTTAACATCTTTTCTCATACCTGGCCAGTAATAGTGTGCACTCAATTGAGCTAGTGTCTTTTTTTTCTCAAAGTGTGCTACTAAACTAACACTATGTTTTTCTTTCACCAAGTTCTCTCTCATGGAACTTCTTGGAATGCAAAGCTGACTTCCTTTGAATAGAAGACCTTGTATCATGAAATCCATCCAAGGACTTCTATCCTTACTAAGAGGATTCACACACGCTTCATATGCTTCTTTGAAGTCTATGTCTTCCTTGTACATCTCCTTTAGATCATTAAAACCCATTATACTTATTTCAGAGCTCTACATGACCAAACTTTTTCTGATGGTGATTTTGTTTATGGCCCTAGAATCCGTGCACATTCTCCATCCTCCATCTTTTTTTGGACTCAATGTAGTAGGAATGACACAAGGACTTAGACTTTGTTTGACCAATCCTTTGTCAAACAAATCTTGTATTTGGGCTTTGATCTTTTCATTCTCTCTTGGAGTCATTCTATAAGTTGCTTTTTTTGGCAAGTTAGCTCCAGGAATAAGATCAATATGATGGCTGATACTTCTTATTGGTGATAACTCATTAGGCAAATCATCCACAATAATGTCAATAAAATCATCTAACATTTTTTGGATTTCTAAAGGTAAATCAACCAATTTTTTACTTATAAGAATTACCTTTGGTTTCCCCATTAGAGAAAAATTTACCTCCTCCTTCTTAATATGATACAAAAATTCTTTTCCACTTACCATTAACACCTTAGGACTGACCTCCTCAACTAAATTTTCATCCTTAAGGGGTATCAATGTGTGCTTATGTCCATCTTTTTCAAAAGTATATATATTACATCTTCCATCATGGATATCCTTCTTGTCAAATTGCCAAGGTCTACCTAAGAGAATATGACAAACATCCATAGGCATAACATCACATATTACTTTATCTTTATAACTCCCTATTTGAAACTCTACACAACATTGTTTAGTTACCAATACCTAATGTCCTTTTTGTAGCCAAGACACCTTATATGGGGTTGGATGACTTGTCTTTTTCAAGCCTAACTTATCAACCATTTCAGTGGATACAAGGTTGTCAGTACTCCCACTATCAATTATAACTTTACAACATTTACCTTTGGCCTTAAAGGTAGTTTTGAATAATTCTTTCCTTTGTGCTAGCTCTTGAATTTCTTTAGTCGCCTTAAGTAGGACTCATTTCATAAGTAGTGATTCTCCAACCTCAGGTACATATGTATGACTAGTTGATTTTGCAGTCTCCTCCTCGGCTTGAGAAATGTGTGCACTTCTTTGGCTTGTGGTAGAATTCTCTGGACATTCGTAAGATCTATGTCCATATTGATTACAGTTAAAACATTTTCCAACAAATCCTCTACCTCTACCTCTTGAATAAGGTCTTCTTCTTCTAAAGGAATCATTACCTCGATAGGATTGTTCCTAGTGATTTGAACTACTGGCTTCTTCCCTATGAGCTTGCCATTGGTTTCCACCACTTGAGGATCCTCCTCCTCTATAGCTTCTACTTTTCCCTCTTGAGCTTTGTGCTTGTTTCCTAGACAGCTTCTCCTCTACTTTGAGAGCATACTAGTATGCTTCTTCCACTATTTTTGGACATAAAAGATTAATTTCATCTTGAATATTATATCTCAATCCATTGAGATATCAAGCCACTTTTTCTATATCATCTTCAATATGACCAGCTCTAATGGTCAACTTATAAAATTCCTCTATGTAATCTTTAACTGACACTTCTTTTTGCTTAAGATTTTGTAATTTTTTTAAGAGATTAACTTGGTAATCCTTAGGCAAGAGTTTAACTTGGCTATCATTCGATCCCAACTCTTGATCTTTGATTTCCCTTTTTGTCTTCTTTTATATTGTACTCCATGCCACCAAAGGGATGCATGACCTTGCAATCATGTTACCACAAATTTAACTCTCTTGTCATTAGAAACATTTTCATACTCAAAATATTTCTTCATTCCACTAATCCAATCGATCAATTTCTCAACATCTAGGCTACCTTCATACATAGGCACCTCTAACTTGGGTTTGGAACTTGCTCCCACAATTGCTTTGATAAATCTTGTTTCAAATCCTTCTTCTTCAGGTTTTGATGCTTGTTCTTGGGGTTCTTCCTCTGTGTCACTGACATCATCTCTGTCAATACCCCCTCCTTGTGAAATTTCCATAGCCTCCAACTGTGCTTGCATACATCTCATCTCTTCTAGAATCTCTACATTCGCAGGTTGTCTTCCTCGTCCTCTTCCTCGGACTCTAAATGCCATCTCTTGACAAAGAAGCTCCTATCTCACTCTGACTAGGATTTCCTCACTTTCAAACACCAATAATGGTAGAGGGTTGAAAAATAATCTTCTACTCATACAAATTTTTATTACTACTAAGATCAAAATATGCTCTTCTTCACTTTATATAGTGGATCACTTAGAGAAGAGATTTCAAATAGACAGAATATTAGACCTAACTCCATAAAATTTACAAACATTGCAAAAAAACAACTCATCACCTTCCCATTAAAACTACTCATTCTGTGGAATGAATTCGTCAAAACTATTTATGGGTTTTATGCTCTTGGCTTCTAGCTTTTCAGAACATTTTGAATTTCTTGATTTTGTTGAGAAATGAGAAAGTTACAAGCATTTTTCTAAGATTGGTTTTCATAGTGATGACTCAAAAATAAAAACATAATTTCCTATTTGAGTCACCTCTTAGCATGCATGGCTCTTCTTCTCCAATTGTGACTCAAAGCACAACAAGTACATACATGGGTAGATCTACAAACATATAATGATCCATGATGAATACACACACTCTATAATATTCATAATCACTAGATACAACTTTTCTCAACTACAAAGAACTTCCATGCAGAATTATTTCCAAGTAGCGAAAGCTCTTTTAAATTCAACCACCATGACTCTTCTCATAGTGGCACTGACAACCAACTTGACACAAATTTGATTTTTGAAACAAACACTCCAGCAAATTTCTCAAGATGACCACAATACACAGCCTTTCACACACTCACACTCATCACTATGAAGCCTTCTTCCAACACAGCAACGAATCCTCTCACTTTTGCCACAAACAACAATACTTAGGATCCTCTAGCTCTGATACCAACTAATGTATTTGGAAGAGTGTTGGTGTAAATAAGTATTTACTTATTACACTTACTTAAGTTTACTTAGGTTAATGCATTATATTAGTATTTATTTATTAGTCACCTCTTCTGTGTTGTCATGATGACATCACACAAGTCTACACCTCTTTTAAGCACATGTTGTCTACAACATAGGAATCTTCTACACACATATGCCACTTTGTCATTCTTATCCATTCATCTAGAATGTTGGATAAGGTGCTTAGTTGTCTTATCTCCTAGTTGTTTCTAGAATCATTCTAGGTGCTTCTTGAGAGGCCTTTATATTCAGGCACTCCTAGTGTGTATGTACATGCTTCTAAATAGTAAGCAATATCATTCTGATCATACTTTGTCTATTTTGGTCTACTGTGTGCTTGTGTTGAGTTCTTTAGTTCTTGGCTGAATTCTGGTCTAAGCCAAATTCTTACATGGTATCAGAGCTGAGGGAGATTCTCATCACATAGTTGTTCAAGACCATTCATGCTTCAACACCTCGACATGAATCTGAAAGATCCGTAGAAAGTGGGAGTGTCTAAAGCCAAATCTAACCTCACCGTTGCATTCAGAGCATCGACTCAGTGAAAATTGACTATACATTTGCCTATCTTGGGTGAAAGTTGATCATGAGGCAAAAAAATTTGCAAATCGAAACCCAAAAGCCCCAATTTGCAGTTTGGGTATGGTCATTTATTTGATCTGAATATTGATTTTCAGATCTGAATTTATTTTTCATCTCTGCCATTTTGGGTATTTTTCAAATCATTATTTCTGGATTTATTAATTGCCCTAGTAGAGAAAAAAAAATTCCAAAGTAGGCAGTGACACCCCAGCTCAGCTCTTTGTATTTTGGTGGCGTAATTTATTATTTTTACAAGGTTTATTGGTTCAAAATCCACACCCCATACACCTACAATTTCTCAGACCGGACCTCTTATCACCGGCAGGCAAGGGCACAATCACCTCCAGCCAACCAAACCACCATCGGCCACAAATCTGGCACATACAACAAATTCCTACAATGACCTATGACAATTACCCATGTTGGATAGGCTAATATTATCGACAATTAGATCATTGTTTGAATAGCCCACAAGCTTTAATTTTTATCATAGCAAAGCAAACCCCACATCAAATGTGGGATTTTTAAATCCCAATAATTTTGGCAATTGCAGTGTGAGTTCTGGCCATTGCTGCAAGAATTTCTAGGATCAATAGTATAGTCCAGAAAACTACACCAATCCACATGACACAATATTACCAGCTGGGATAGACCCCACCTACTACTACATAGGATATGCATCCTCCACTTTTAAGTCGACACGTGCACGCCTCTACCTAGCTATTGCCACATCACGCAAGCTTGCCTAGTCAGCATCGAGCATAGCTGACCTAGCTACCCATGTCACAGTCCAATCATCAAACATGAAGGACAGTCTATACACCTATGTCAGTATGTCATACAGATCCATACAATACGGTTGACACATCATATGCCATGTCACCAAGGGGACCTATTTTTGTTGATGTCATCAATTTGCTTCATTAAATTTGATGCCCCTCTAGACATCAAAATAGGCCAAATTATAGCTGCTACGAGGGTTGTATGATCGTCAAATTTAATGTCATCATTCGCTAATGCAACCCCTCTCCAAATTGATTTTCAATTTAGTAGTCCAACTTTGGGAGGCCATAACTTGAACATTTGGAGTCCAAATTAGGTGCGATTTTTTTGAAATTGGGTAAAGTTTTCTAAATTTTTTAGTGGTGAAGCTATTTTTTGGTTTTAGTGCATGGATTATTTAGAAATTGCATTTTTTGGTGACTATACCTACATAATCTTGCATTTTGCAACTTCAAACGCTCCGTACGGGCACATTTGGAGTCAAAAATAGGTTCTATTTTTTTGAAAGTGTTATTTTTCATCTACTTTCTAGATCTAGTATCAAATTGTAGGGTTGTGTAGACAAAATTGTCACTTTCAACAATAGGGCCTTTCTTTGCTTTGTAATGCTTCAGAATTGTAGCACATTGTAAAGTTCCAGATTTGTAATCCTTATAGAGGTTGTAAAAAGAAAAATTAGAAGTCCACAAAGGCCAAAATTGGCTAGTGGCCCATTGTAATTGCACTACTGATAAAGTGCCCAAAGCATCTATTTTGGGGGCGTTTCTTGATTTAGTGAAAAGATGGGGTGTTCTTAGTGTTGTGTTCTCTCTTTTTTGCACTTTTCTTTCATTTTTTGCATTATGGGCAATTTTAAGTTTCCTAAATTAACTCCTCATAACTATGCTTCATGGTCAATCAAAATGTTGTATCACTTAATCCATAATGGAGTTTCACAATATGTAGATGGTACTCTTCCTAAACCAACAAGTGATAATGTATCAACAACTAAAATTTCAGCTTGGGTAGCAATGGATAGGAAAGCCCTAGGTGATATATGTTTGGGGATAGATGATAAGATCATGTATCAAATCAAGAAGTGTACTAAGGAAGCCTGGGATACCCTCGAAAGCCTTTATGGTAAAGTGTATAAAGAGGATGTTTTCAAAATTGAAGACGAGCTTGTTTCCTTAGATCCTAAGTTGTATGACTCCATACAAGATTTCATCATCAAGGTAAATGAGTTAAGGAAAAAGCTTATTGATTGTGGGAGTTCTATCGAAGATGACAGACTGATCTATCTCATTCATAACAAGTTTCCATCAGAGTATTCCACATTTGTATCTTCTTTTACCACCTCAAAGACTACCTTAGGGTTTGCCTACAAGAAAGTCACTTTTGATGAATATGCTAAATTGTTGGATGATGAAGAAAAGAAGTTGAAATCAATGGGGATTCTCAAAAAAACCTCAGTCTAAAGCATTGGTGGCTAACAATGAGGGTTCTCAACATTCAACTAGACAATCTTCAAATAAAGGAAAGGGTAAGAAGAAATGGAAGAGCGAATCTGAAGATGCAAAAAAAAACAACACCACAATCCAATCAACAAGGCAAGTCCTCAAATTCCAACAAGAAAGGGGATGACAATAAGGAGAAGAAGAAGTGTGCTTATTGCAAGAAATCGGGTCATGAAGAACATGAGTGTTATCTTAAAAAGGTTGATGAGTTGACCAACATCATGAAGAAACATAACGTTCCATTGCCTAATGCTTATAAGGATAAAGGGTCATCTTCATATTCAAAGGGCAAAGGGCAAGCACTCATGGCTAATGCAAACTCTTCAAAGGAATGGATATTTGACTCAGGTGCCTCATATCATATGGGTTCTTCAAAGGAGTATTTTTCTTCATTGAATCACTCAAAGGTATTGCACATCTTCATGGGGAATGATAGCAAAATGGAAGTTGAAGGGAAAGGAAACATGGAGATGGAAAATGGAGAGTTTCAAGAGGTTCTCTATGTTCCAAATCTAAGTTCAAATCTCCTATCAATCTACCAAATCACTCACCTCAGAGATGGACATAGAGTTGAGTTCCTTCCAAACTCAGTTCAGGTGCACAGTCTTAAAGAAAATTCCTTGGTTGTAGTAGGCAAAGTGAATGATAACAAGAGGTATTACTCTTTCTCTCATTTTGTGCCCAAGTCTCCTTCAAAAGCCTTGTTATCACAATCCAATTCAAACATGCAATTATGGCATGAGCGGTATGGTCATCTTGACTATCACTACCTTTAGCAACTTTGCACATACAAAATCGTCAAAGGTCTACCTCAAATAAACTTTTCATAAGGTGAATGTTCAACAGATTTAGTGGATATCATCCAGAGGAGAAGTTACAGAGAGGGAAGTCTTCAAGAGCAACAGGTGTTCTACAAATGGTTCACATGGTATTAGCAAGTCCTTTTGCAATCAGCCAGGGTCACTACATACTTACCTTTGTTGATGACTTTTCAAGGTTCACTTGGGTCTACTTTTTTCATAACAAGAATGCAGTGTTGGACAAGTTTCTAGACTTCAAGACTCGTGTAGATTAGAAATCTAGGAAGGCCATCAAAATACTCCAAATGGATAATGGAAACATGTATGTGAATAGAAGACTTATGGACTTTTGTAGACATAAGGGCATTGATCTTCAGACTCCAGCACCATTTAGTCCACATAAGATAGATGTTTCAGCTTTGAGGATCCAAACTCTTAACTCTATGGGAAGTTGCATGATTCATACCAAGTCTCTTGATCCATCATTAGAAGTTGAAGCAATCTCAAGTGCCACTCAAATTCTTAATCATTCTCCTCATCCAACCTTAGATGGAAAAACTCCTTTTGAGGCATGGTGCGGTAAAAAACCTATTGTGACACACTTCAAAGTCTTTGATTGTCCTACATGGGCAAAGAGATCTTCCAAGGTATGCAAGGCATAGTCATCTCAACCTTGTACTTTCATTGGTTATGAAGACAATGTGAAGGCATATAGACTTCTAGATCTTGAGACACATCAAATTTTTGTGCAGAAGGATGTATATTTTGAGGAAAGTTCACCAAGCTTGTCCTCTACTCCTCTCCACACATCATACAATGTGGAAACTGATAGTGACACCAGTGGTAGTGCTTCAATAGATTCAAACATGTGGGGTTCTATTGAAAGTTGCAGTGAGAGGTCACTTTATCAGTTCAGTCCACATGCATACATAGCCACAGTGATAGGTCCATAACAATAGGGTACATCCAATCTTCCAGATACAGGTTTAGTGAAAGATTTGGGGGACAATATTCATGATCTGCTTCTTCTTGATGCAGAATTACCTTCTTCAATTGTCATGAGGGTTCCATCTAACTCTCTTGTTCATTCTCTACATGATCGATCCTCATAGGTTGAAGTGATTATAGATACTTATGATCAGCAGTTGCAGTAGGGTTCTTCATCAGTTGCAGAGATAGACACTTCTTTGGGATAGGTTCTTCAGCCAATTGAGTAGGTTTTAGAGACATCACTTATCCATGGGATTCTTTCCACACACAGTGGAAGTGTCTCATTTGTACCCTTGGCATTGTTTCTTCCTAATGGGAGGAACACCATTCTGTAGTCTTGGATCAGCTTCTTCATCGGAGCAGTCACTGGCCGACATTCTTCTTTGTGGGGACGAGGGGAGCCTATCCTATCTATGTTCCTCTTCTCATCATTCTCTCATGTATTTCATAATGGGGGGGGTCTTGATTACTCCATCCATCCATACATCATTTCATCTCTCTTTTTGGGGAAGGGATTTTCCCATGAGGTTTTCCCTCTTTCCCACTTTATGAGAGATTGCATATCACTATGTACATGGGTACCTAATATGGCCTAGTAGCCAAGACCCATATTGCATTGCATCCTGGATTTCGTAAGCTTAAGGGCATTCTCCTAAGTTGCACTTAAGGGGAGGTGTTGGTGTAAATAAGTATTTACTTATTACACTTACTTAAGTTTACTTAGGTTAATGCATTATTTTAATATTTATTTATTAGTCACCTAGGAGTATGTGCACTCTTGAGTGTTTTCATGATGACATCACACAGGTCCGCACCTCTTTTAAGCACATGTTGTCTACAATGCAGGAATCTTCTACACACGTATGACACTTTGTCATTCTTATCCATTCATCTAGAATGTTGGATAAGATTCTTAGTTGTCTTATCTCCTAGTTGTTTCTAGAGTCATTCTAGGTGCTTCCTAAGAGGCCTTTATAAGAAGGCACTCCTAGTGTGTATGTACATGCTTCTGAATAGTAAGCAATATCATTCTAATCATACTCTATCTATTTTGGTCTACTGTGTGCATGTGTTGAGTTCTTTACTTCTTGGGTGAATTCTGGCCTAAGCCAAATTCTTACAAAGAGTTTGAAGGCAGAGAAAACTAATGCACTTGCAGAATGATGGACGAGAAAACTCATGAGAAAAAAAAAACATTAATAAAAATATGGCAAACAAACCATACAATATTATTTACATAATGAGTTTTCCACCCTTGCCCATAGGCTACAACATAGGTTCAAATATATGCTAAAATGCATAGGCTAAAAAAATTCAAAACCTGATATGCATCTATCCCTTAAATCCCTCCAACTATCTACCTCTTAGCTAAAATAGCTTTATTTGATTAACAAACACTCAATTTAGGAATTTCTAGAATTACTCTTAATTTAGTCATGCACTTGCATCACATACCTAGAGATTTGTCATTAGCCATGGCCTTGATAACCTCTTGAATCTCTTCTATGGTTATTTTTCTACTCAACTTATCACTTTCACTATCAGAAACCTTCTTAGGGATCATCTTCAGACAATCACTCAATTGCACATGTTGATCATGATCAAATTCTGAAGATAGGAATTTAGAGTAGAAGTTGTAAAAAGCATCCTTAATAGCTTTAGGGTCATTAGTTTTACCACCTTCAATCTGAATATTCTCAATCTTTTATGCCTTGTGCTTAGCCCTAATAATTTTGAAAAAATATTTAGACCATATATCACCATCACTAAGCCAATTCATTCTTGCCCTAATCCTTTGCCCTTGGATCTTATATCTGTGGAGAAATCCAAATTTATGTTTGATGGAAATCAACTTATTCAATAGCACAGGGTCCTCTAGACAATGTTGAAGATCAAATTCAACCTTAGTAAGATTACATTGAATATCATTCTCCTCATCATGCTTATCTTTGGCAACTTTTTTCCCAATGATGTAATAAATCTTTTTCCAAGATTCTACTAAATGGCACCACTGCTTAACAAGCCTAACAAATTGATTGCAAAACTTGGATTAAAAAGTCACCATTCTAATGGCCTCTTTATTATTAGGATCCTTTAGAAATGATGTATTTAAATTGAAACTTTTCATTCTACTGCTATCTAAATTAACATCATCACCCTTATCAATCAGCAACTTTGTAGAAATAGGAGAGTGATCTGACATTGCAGTAGGAGACATAGTAATAGGAGAATGGCCCTCTTCATAATGGCATGAAAAAAAAGAAGCATCACAATAAATTCTAACCAATCTACAATAAACTCTATTCTTCCCCCCTTGATTATTGCACTAGGTGAACCAAATTTCATTAAAGTTTTCCCTATTATTTTCTAGTGGATCAAACAAATTAAAACATCTTCTAAATTTGCACCCAAAAAAATGCTCATTACCTTTCCATTGGTGCTTCAGTCCTCCTTGTTTATCACAACCATCTTCTATCATGTTAAAATCACCAACAAAAATCTAGGATGCTTTCAGTAAGTTAGAAGAACACCACTCCCATAACACAATTATATCCTTATAATCATTAGGGGCACAGATATTACATATCCCAATAGTGTCCTCCTCAACTTTAAGAGTCACCCAAAGTGCCCTTTGACATTTTGAGCATCCATGTTGCAGAATAGAGTCTGCCCACTTGGGTCCTACTAATAATGCCACTCCCCATTTGCCTTTTTCATGCTTAGAATCAAACCCGATAGCTTCATCCCATAAGAATTTATTAATACAGGATGCTTGAAAATTGACCACTTTAATTTCTTGCAAACAAATAATATCTTTATCTTTTAACTTATTACACCATCTCCTAAGAATATACTACCTATCAGTCATTTCCAAACCTCGAAAATTCCAACTATGAATGTTTAACATCATAAAGGAGGATGTAAAGAAGGAGTCTTGGGAACCTTATTGAATCTATTGAAATAGTTCAGGATCATATTCTTGCCACCAACATTCCCCAAAATTGATCTCTTCTCATATGTTTTCCTTTTCTTTTTCACAACCTCAATAAACTACCCCCCTGCCTCTGCGTCAAGAGTCTTCTGAATCACAAGTGGGGGAGTACATATCTCTTTAATTATACCACCCCTACTATTAAGATCCTTAGCTTTCTCATTAATAGATCTAAGAGTAAGTTGTTGAGCATTCAATCTGGCGAGGATCTCATCACTCCTAGCCACAGCCACTTCTTCAATTAATATAGTTTGGGCCACGGGATGAGACTCACAAGGAATATGTCTGGCTTGACTAGCTAGGATCACCTCAAACTCTTTATCATACAAAGGATTATCCAATGAGACAAACCCCTCACATTCCAAGGAATCAGCTTCAGATAGGCTTTTGGTCGGCGTGGACTAGTTAGACATGCCACCATTCACCTTTCCTTTTGGAGTAGAGGGAATATTTTTCTTATCTAAAACTTTAACAGCACTGATCTTCTCTAGAATAAATTCCTTGGAGATATCTACTTTCATCTTGGCTTTATCAAAATGTAGATTACAGGTCAAGCAATTCTTCTTAAAGTGCCCATTAAGCTTACAATGAAAACAAGCATGTGAATAACATTATCCTTCTAAATTTAAGGAAATAACATCAGGAAAAAATCGCATCTGAGTTGAGAGCCATAAGAACATGCACATTTAAATGCAGAAGAGTAACCCTTGACTCTTCTATTTGCAAAACTAACCCAAAGGGCTTCAAAATATGTGTAACAAAAGGCCAAAATTCAGCATGAAGATTTCTAATTTCCACCCAATTTGGTGTGGATTTTTTCATAACTTCATCAAAATTACCACTAGCAAACCAAGGATAGGCTCTTAATAAAGAATGCCCTACATTCCAAAAACCCTTCTTTAATATTCTTTCCTGCATATTAAGGGTTTTTTTTTTTTAAATGAAAAAGCCCTTTTTGAATCATTCTATAGAAATTAACATGCAATCCAAAAAAAATTCCCCACACAGTGTTTAACTAATCGTCAAGAAACTTACGCGAAGGCAAAGCATTAACATCTAAACAAACAAAGAATATAGAAATGTCTCTTAACCTACTCTGCTCTGCCCTAATAGCTTTAACCATATCATCATTAGGAGATAAGGTTAGGGATTTCAAACCGTCATAGTAGCTCCTACCATTTCCTTTTTCATGTTCCTGCTTGACTCCCCCATCAGTGTTTGCATCTCATCTATCTCCATGGGCTGCAGTCCACTCGTATCCATTTGAGCACTCCATAACTGGAATCCTTTCAAACCTACTCTCGAAGCAAGCCATTTCAAGGCATGTTGGCACTGAATTCTATGTAAGAATTTCGTTATACGAAAGCTTCTCACACTTGTTCTCAGAGCCACCATTATCAATGATACCATCACAAACTCCTTCCTTTCCATCATTACCAAAAATCTCTGGCTTATCATTACTTGAATTATTAGAATCCCTCAATTTTTCATCATTTTCTCCCACAGGATCTCTCGGCCATTCACTTGTAGTGACCACATCATTTCCTTCCATCATCCTTCGTCACAAAACGCAAGCCAAAGTTGGGGTTGAATGACTTGGAACTGGCACCAAAAAACCAAGCAAAAAACCCCATGAAAACCGAAGTAGGACACATGGAGAGGAAAAAAAACACGGGTTAAAGCACTCAATAAAACATGCAAAACCAAAAAGGATAGAAAAAAAGACACGATAGCAAACACATGCAACGGGGCAGGCCAGCAATGTCATACAAGCCAAAAGTACGAAGCTGCAGACTGCCTAATCCCCCCTTTTATTGTCTATTATTTTAAAATGTACATATTTTATTTCATAGATATATGTATATATGTTCATTTTAAATGTAGACATGTGTGTTTTCAATGTTCATGTTTATGTATATGTTAAATTCATCTTAATGTCTTAATCTAAGTGTAATTAAATGACATGTCTTAAGGGTCCAGATCCTAAATTATACATAAGAATGTAGATTAAAATGTATTTTTTATTTTGAACATAGATGTATGTATATTTTTTCATGTGTTGAAAGTAGACATGTATGTTTTCAATATTCACATTTTTATATGTACATATGTTATTGATCTTAATGTCTTTATCTAAGTGTAATTAGCTATATTTAATGACATGTCTTAACGGGAGATCCTAAATTATACATAAGAATGTGGATTAATGTATATTTTATTTCATAAATGTACATGTAAATATGTTCATGTTAAATGTAGACACATGTATGTTTTCAATATTCATGTTTATGTATATATTATTAATTTTAATGTCTTAATCTAAGTATATAATTAACTATATTCAATGACATGTTAAAAGGGGAGATCCTAAATTATACATATATAAGAATGTAGATTAATGCATAGGTAAGAATACAAAATACATACATACATACATACATAAGAACATATAAAGAGTATGACATAAAGAATACATGTTACAACATTTAATTAATAAAAGTTAATTATAAGAACATAACTTGATTATATACAAAAATAAAGAAAGTACATCATATAAGAACATAAAGATTATATACATAAATACATAATAACATTAACAATCATAAGAAAACATAAACAATGCATAACCCTAAAACTAACTATAACCAGGCTAAAAGATAACACTAACCATAACTAGGTTAACCCTAACTCTAACTCTAACCCTGATTTCTAAGGTCCTAACTTGAAAACTCCAACCCTAATTTCTAACGCTAACCCTAAATTCAAACTCCTACATATTTACACTTTCTTAAGACCAATTATATATACATCCACACTAGTAGCTCAAAAACAAAGAGAGGTACCTAGATCTACTTCTATTAAATATGTTAACAAAGAGGACCTTAAGATATTATACAAGAAGTTCATGCAAGGTTCACAACATTGTCTATCCATTTTAATTCTTTTTTATCTACCTTAGTCATCACCATCATACCCATGGCTCTAAATGATCCAATTGTAAAGTTACCAGTGTTATGTTGTCCCTAGAAAAATAATAGTCAAAATGGATTATGCACATGAGTTGTGTTTGATATATACCTAATCATTCACCAAAGATCATAATTCACAATTCCTTACTGTAAGTTTCTTCAATCCTCAACTAGATTCAATAAACATGCTTTGATACCAAATGAGAGAGCTATAGTTCAATGTTTTGAATTGCACTTCTTAGAAAATTATAAAAACATATTACTTAAATAGAATAAGATGAACCCTTTATATTTCTTATACAATTAGTAATCAAACTAAAAAATAGGAAAACTGTATATATATATATATTTTTTATTTTATTTTTTTTTATTTTTTATTTTTATTTTTAGAATTTGACTACTCCAAATATTTGATCTAGGGGATAAAATAAGATCTAATATCCTTAGATCATGTTCTTATTTTATATATATTTTAAATGATGGATTATGAACCAATGTGTTCAAATTAATAATTAATTACATGTTTAGACTAAATTTAGAAGGATGACCAAATTCAAGTTATGAAAATTACAAACATAAATAATCCCCCAAGATTTTGGGAGTGTATAATTTCTCCTAGTCAATAATAAATAACCTCTTCTTGAATCTTTAACTCCTAGCCAAAGGAATATCCTTTTTATCCAAAATTGAACCTAAAATTTTTATATAAAAGGGGTTTTCCTCCTTTCACTTTCGATATGTTCATGAAATCAATAGACCAATAAATTTAAATATTCCATGAATTTTTCAAGTTTTTGTGTAATTGAAGACTTGTACTCAACATTTGAAGGAAAATAGCCCAATTAAAGAACTCGAAGTCTTCATTTTTTTAAGATCCATTCAAAATATAGAAATATTCTACATCTGATGTACATTTTTATTCATACATGATTACCAATTAGAATAATTCTCAATAAATAAAGAAGATCTAAATTTATTGATTCTTCTTATCTCTTCTTTTCCACTGATGACCATAAAGAACACCAATATTATAGATCTAGGATTGGAAAGTGTATATATGTAAACATGCATTTAAAAAGGAATCCTTGATTCAAAAATACATTTCAAGCACATGTATTCAACCATACTTATGGATTCTATTTATTTAGATTATTACTTTAAGAAGATACCATTTCTAGGTTCAAATCATAAAATTACTAAGAAATTGTCTATACCAAATTTCTCGGTTGAAATCATGAAATTTTTTCTAGGACTAGGTTGACTAGACATGATTCATCTCAAGGTAAACTTTTACTCTTTCTATCTCACCTCTTGCATGCCTACTTTTATACATTAGACATAATATCATACCTTACTATTTTCCAATTTCCTTTGTAGTATCACAAAATACTTTAATAATTCTATATAGATCATAAGCATGACATATTTATCTTGAAAGGAATACATCCTTGACTCCCCCATCCTTGAATCTATATCTTGCACGAGAACCCCTCTATTCATTTTGGGTTGTGATAATTCATTTTGGTTTGAGGGTGAGCCTCTTGAGGTTTTTATGTTTTTATCATACCTAAAATTTGGTGAGTGATCATCACTCATATAAATTCTCACCATTTCATACTTCTTAAACATTCTTAGTTTTTATCAAATTTTCATCCTCAAATAATTAATATATTTTCACCAATACATTTCAAGTCTGATTCCAACACGATGACCTATCATTGATATATTGTGATGCTAAGTTGTCACAAAATCAACAAAGGGTATAAGCATCAAATATACCCCTTGGTATGACTTAGATGGATGATGATACTATTGCACAAGTGCAACACCATCAATTGTCACAAAATTCACAAATTGTAGGATAATCAACCTTTGTGACACCACACGTGATGTCTCAACAAAATGAAAACTTAGAAATTATCACATGAAATCGAGCAATATTTTGAATTGTTCAAACTTTTAAAATTGCATATTAGGAAATTTTGATGAAGGACCTCACTCACTAGCTACTTTGAATCTTCATTAAAAATGACAAGTTTTAAAAAACAATTTGTTTGCATGCAATTACTTTGAACCCTAATCTAACTCATGTTGAACCATGATTTAAGTCATTTACCTAGGTACTAATCTTTAATTCCTAAAGTTTTGAATACCTAAGAACTCCCTAAATAACTCTAACTCTAACTCTAACTAGATCATGTATGTATATGCATGATTATATTTAAATTTTATTAGATATGTACATGTTATAGATTATCTCTAGACATGTGCAATGTACATTCAATTACATGTATAATTTCTAATTTAAAATTTAAAAAATTGTGTACATATAGTAGACTTAGCTCTTGATACATTTGTATATATATGACTTCACACGATCAGCTTGTTGTGGCTCTTGTTGCAGCTCTTGATGTGGTACCTACCGCAACTCCTGTTGTGGCTCTTGTTGTGGCACCTAATGCGGTTCCTATTGCAACACTTGATGTAGTTCCTATTTCGGCTCCTCATTCAGTTTGTCATGTTGCTCATGGTGGGGCTCATGCTATGGCTTATGGTGGGGCTCATGGTGTACCTTGAGGTAGGTATCATCATGTGGCTCATGTTCTAGCTCTTGGTGTAGCTCTTGGTGCGACTCTAGGTGGTGTAGGTCCTGGTGTGGCTCTTGGTGCGGCTTCTATTCTAGGTTAGGCTACACCTACAGCTCTTGTTGGAGGTCCTACTACACCACCTCCACACATTGATATCAATGCATTATTTGCATTTTCAGAGCAGGAGGTTACTAGACTACAACAGTCTATATTATCCTCTGATGATGGTCTTTATAGAGACATATGTGCTACTATATGTAGGAGTTTATAAGATTTGACAGCTAGATTTAGAGCTCACTGTTCATTTACTCCTGACATATTAGCTTCCATATCTAGGGAGCTTAGGGCTAATATTTTAGGAGATGCATCTTTTGATGATGTCAAGAGGGTGGCCCCCAAAGATGTCATCAAAAGAGATCTTTTTCTAGGATATTAGGGAGCACAGGGTAGGATGAGAGGCTATCGAGTCACACGATGCATAGATCCTATTATTTCTAGCATGATCTATCCTCAATTTTTAGCCACACATGGTTGTTATCCTAATAATGACCAGATACCTCTTTATTTTGCACAGTAGTTGTATGCTAAGTTTTGTGTGGGGCTCAACATCAACTACTTGGACATTCTAGATTATTTCAGACAGAGACATGGTCAGATTATAGATTGTGACCAATATCATAGTGCACATTGTCTACCACCTCTAGATGTCAGACAATTTGTTGGATAGAGACTACCTCCAGTGACTCCAACACATGTGCCTATTGTAGATAGAGTTGGCATTGCTTCCTAGAGGGGAGCAATTGACACTATTGGACACATTACATCTGCAGCCACTAGTGTCACATATGATTCTCTTAGTCATTATATTCATAGTCGACATCCTCTTCCACCTGATCGACCATATTTAGATGCATCTAGTAGCACTTCAAGCACCTCCCCTGATGATGCATATAGAGTTGTTGGGCTACCACTACCAGGTGATGTTCGTGCTCTTTCATAACATCACACACATATGGATTTGGCACTATATTTTTTGGAGGATCTATTGTAGAGTATTAGTTATATTTATGATACATAGGGGATGCCAGTTCACTTAGTGATGGATTCTGTTAGACAACATCGTAGCCCCATAGTTCCACAGACATAGGGCGCCACACCAGTGACAAACGGTACACTTGTGTGTAGCTCACAACATTCGGTACTAGGCTCACAACACTCTATAGATGACTCCAGCATATGAGTTGGAGATGTCATGATCATAGCTGAGAATCTTGATGATTTTGGTGAGCAGTTGCGAGACCTATCTGAGATTGATACTAGTTCAAGCATGGGTATTTCATCGTACATGGAGATGTTATTCCGACTTGATAGCCATGATTCTACACCATTACCCAGTCGGTTACATAGTCCACTTCACTCATCATTACTAGCAATTGGACATGATGCTAAGGGTGGTTTAGTAGGTGTCAGAGTTTCAGGAGGTGCATCAATAGATGATACAATGGAGTATGCTAATCATCCTCCACCTTCGGAGACCCAAGTGTGTGTGTATATATATATATATAATTTTTTTTTAAATTTAAATATGCATGAAATTAAAAAATATGAATTTATTTAAAAATTCAATTTAGATAGATATTTAATTTAATCTTTAACTATAATAAATCATGCAAGCACAGGTTGCTGAGCACATGGTTACATCTAGTGTTGGTTCAGGGCATCATGTACATGAGAGAGATGATTCTATTGAGGCACCCGGTAGTGCTCAGGTACAAGTTTTAAATAGTTTGTTTAAAGTTATTTATGTTTCAAACTATATATATATATTTGCAGGGCTCGGTTGATGCACCTTGATGAGAGGATGTACAGGAGACTCAATCAGAGGGTCATTACGTTTGTATGCGTCTTGAGGGGTCCCTCTAGCAGTAGTAGATCTTTATATTTTTTTGATGCATTTATATATTGGAGACATTTACATACACATATATGTGTATTTTAGTACCTTGACATGACGCATGCATGTACATATGTTTCACTATTCATTTGATTATTTAGTACTTCAGTCTAGTTAGATGGTTACATGTATATATGACTTTTTATATTTTGCTACATACATATATTTATTTGAGATTTACAGTTTGCATATGTATGCATTTCAGTTGTAGAGATATATATTAGATGTAGATGTTTATTCTTGAGACGTGTATATGTGTATGTATTTTTTTTTGTATTATAACTATAGAATTTTCATGTTCTTGAGACGTGTACATGTATATATACATGTGTTATTTTTTTGTATTATAGTAGACCATGTATAATTTTTAGATTATAGCTTTTAAAAATTATATTTTATTGTCATCATTATAAAATAATCAAATTAACTTCTCTAAATTATACTTACTTCTATAGTTAAATAGTCAAAGAAGTTCCAAATTGATCTCTATGAACCTAATTTAAAATTTTGAAAAATAATAATAATTTATACCAAGGTGATTGAGTTGAATTAATATAGGTGCTTAAAACTACTAAATTAACCCAAATGATTTAGATTAAATAAATTTAAAACATTATATTTATTTGTAATCATTATATGAAATAAACAATTAGTAGGAGTAAAGATATGCAAGTTTGGTAAATCAATTAATAAGAATAAAGATACAAATTTGTTAAATATATTAGTAGGAAGTTAGAAAGATACATCTTAAATTATCAATTACTAACCCCCTAAAGATAAATATTAGTTTTATGTGGATAAAAATATGTTAATTAGGTAAACCAATACATTATTTTAGAAAACTTTTACAAAATATAATATTTAAAAACATATTAATTTAAACTAATCTAAACTAAGAGTATGACCGTAGATCTGTAATAAACTAACATTAAAATATATAGCTTTTTAATAAACTAATGATCTAACTATGAACTTATTAATCTTACAATTTTAAAAGCACATTTAATTCACTTATGAAATTCAATAGTTTGAAAAAAAAGTTGATAAATGAATTTCAAAAAAAAATATTAAATTATCTTTGATATATACATATCTATCTTTAATTATTGTGTAAGTTCAAACTAACTTGTATTGCCTATTTATATCAAGTTGTTAAATTATTAAATTCATCCGTTGTACAATTAGTTTATTATAAATTATATAGTTTTCTAATAAACTAATGATAATTAAGAACTTATGATTGTACAATTAAAACACATTTAATTCAAGATGAAATTCAATAGTTTGAAAAGAAGTTGATATTTAAGAATTCTAACATATGAAATTATCTTTGATACATGTATCTATAGATAATGATTGTGTAAGTTCGAACTAACTTAGCCTATTTATATATCAAGTTGTTAAATTATTAATTTCATCCATGGTACAATTAATATTATTAATTTATATAGTTTTTTAATAAACTAATGATAACTAATCTAGTATGATCATACAATTAAAAACACATTTAATTCAAGATGAAATTCAATAGTTTGAAAAGATGTTGATATTTAAGAATTCTAACATATTAAATTATCTTTGATACATATCTATCTAATGATTGTGTAAGTTCGAACTAACTTGTATTGCCTATTTATATCAAGTTGTTAAATTATTAAATTCATCCATGGTACAATTAATATTATTAATTTATATAGTTTTTTAATAAAATAATGATAACTAAGAGTATGATCATACAATTAAAAACACACTTAATTCAAGAGGAAATTCAATAGTTTGAAAAGACGTTGATAGTCGAATTATTATAAAATAAATCTCAAGTGTCAGTTCAACCATGATGTACACTTATAACATGTAATATCTTCTCATGATCTTCACTGTCTACTCTCCACTTGCGACATGCACACTTAACTTTGACTGGATGTAGACAAAGCCCGGTAGCAACAATTAGGTGGTTGTATTATAAAACCTTGTTGTTAGGTTGATAATCAACAAAGTGTATTCCATGTTGGACTATTTTGTCTTGCTTCAAATGTGTTCCATCTATCACAACAAAACCTACACCACAAATTTAAGTATTTTAAAATTTGATAAATATAAAGTTAGGTGTAGATATGTGTATGTATGTATGTATGTATGTATATTCATATAAAGTTACCTATGCGGAACAACATTCCATCACTTTCTTCTGAGTCATATAACTCTATCCTCTCTGCAGTACATCGCAATAAATAATAACTGACACATTCATGATTTCTAGGCTCAGCAATCACTACAAAGACATCTCCTGCATAACAAGTATACATGTGTATGTGTACAATACATATATAAGATAGTTCAAATTGATAATTAAATAACACTTGTTGAGATTAATTTTTATGATACTTACCCACTTTTACCAATCCAGAGATATGATTATAATCATCAGAAATCAATGGAATATCATCAAAAATTTCATCATCTTTATCAAATGTATCAGTAACATCAAGTGGTACTGAAATCCATGCACTTGTATATCCACGTGCTTGATTGATGCATTCTTCATAATCTTCATCAATGCAACTGTCACAAAAACATGAATATTCTCTTGTCCTCAATGTCCAATTGCAATTATCTGTACTCATGACTAAATGTAAGGAGTGTGTCTTTTCTATCCTCTTGCAACCATGCATGTTTTTTCTATTAACACCTGAAAGTTCATTAAATTGAAAATATGGACAAATTAAATTTAAACTTCAATGCATTGAAAAATAAAACTTAACAATAAAATTTTATAACTTAATTGCATAAAAAATTAAACAGATGTACACATCCATACCTGTTATCTCTCAAAAGACTCTATATGGTACTTGTCAACTTGTTGTTGATGATATCTCGACCTCATCTAATGCAAAATGTGTCTTACACCATTCAATGACATCATGTGCATCATTTACATGAACTCCCTGATAATTCATTTGATACTTTCACAGAGCACGTTTGATGCAAGCTCCAACACCATCATGTTCACCTTTTCCATGGCCACTCTCGAAGAAATTCCATATGTGTTTTATATTCTCATTGCGATGATATCTACATAATGCATAAAATGGTCTAGATGATTTGAACTATGCAGCACATCCATCAGACCAAACATAATGTTTATCAACATTTATGTTTCTTTCTTTCAAATAAGAAAAGAAGATATAAAAGAAATGTTTGACATAGTGAATGTCATGTTCTTTATCATCACTTAAATAGAAATGATATCCCTTTTTAATTACTCATGCTTGAACTATACTCTGAAGACCATCCAAATTTAACTGTGCATGTCTATAGCAAACATGTACCATAATAGTGACCTACTTAGAAAAGTAATAATTTAATTAAATTGCTTTCTGATGAATAAAGAAATAGTTCTTTGCAAAATCAACAATTGATACAATTGTTCCAAGTGGGAAATTATCCCTCAAAGTTTGAAACTGTTGTGCTTGCCACTTTCCAAAAAATATGTGACAAATATAAGGTTGAATCAAATTCTTATATCTGTCCATAAATGTTAGAACAGGTAACTCCTCTTCAACATATTCCAACCTTTTTGTCTCTTTCCCCAACTTTGTTTCATTCTTGACATCATTGTAACTTTTGAAATTCAATTTTTTTGTTGCATCAATATTTTCAATTTTCAAAGGAAATAGAGCCAATTCACCACATGTCTCACATAATCCTTTGATGCAATTTATTTGACTAGTTGGATCATCTATTTTGTCACATATAATGGATGATATAAACTCACTTCTCCTACTAGGAGGAGTAGCATGAAAACCATATGTGTCTTCTACAAACCTTCAAAATGCCTGATAGTAGAGATCAAACTCAATATGATGATGATAACAACATGTTTCAAACACTTTGTTTGACCTCAGAAAGTATGGCTTCAATTTTTCAAACAACATTTGCCCAACTTTTACATTAGGATGTTCACTACAAAATGACACATATAACTCATGTTGTGTTGTGTCCAACCAATGTTTTGTATGATGTTCATATTGACTAGATGCAATCCTATGCCTGATAACCTCTCTACTATTTGATGAAGGATGAGTGTTATCAATCCAAAATGATATGACTAAATTTTTTAATGACTCTTTAATCCTATCAGAATGAGGTGCTCTACACATGATTTCCCAATTGCCCTCTATAGTACTATCATCCCCAATTAATCTTCTCTTAACATATTTTCTCATTGGTTTCCTACTAAAACCCATTTCAAATGAAATTGAAGATATTTGTCTATTTTGGGTCATATTCTTATTTACAATAGACATCAACATCACTTTTCTTGCCACAAACTTATCTTTACTTTGAGAGTATTTTCCTATGTTTCTCAAACCTTGTTTAGCATTTTCAATCAAATCAGTTTGCATGCTATAAAATCTTCTCTTCTTTGATGTTGTGTCTACACCTAAAAATTTCAATGCCTCTTGCAACTTCTTTTGTGTAAGCAAAAGTGAAAGTAACTGAGCTCGTTCAAGTGTTTCAATGTTATCAAATTAAGTCATAATTTCTCTTATCTTCTTATTCATTGACCTTTTCTTAGAAAAACTTAATTGTTGAACATTAGTTGCAAGTCTTCTCAATATATCCACATCCATTTTAAGTAAATGATCTAATTTTTTTGGAGAAATAGCATTCTTTACAGATTGGGCAATATTTAGGAGTTCATCCATACCAGTTTTTGCACCTGATCCCGACACCTTCTTTGACTTCTATTACTAGAATTTCTATAGGAAGGGATCTTGAGCCTTCTCCAACATTCGTTGTTTGAGATTCTACTAGGAAAGATTCTGACCCTTCTCCAACTTCTATTATTTGAAAATCTATAGGGAGTGATCTTGAACCTTCTTCAACATTTCCTTCACCTTGTTGATTGGCTACAAAAAATTTATAAATAAATCAAATTAGATAAAAAAATAAGATTGAAACATAATTAAATTCAAAATCATAAAAAAAAGTAATATATATAATTACATACCTTGTTTAAATTGATGATAATGTGCCATAGTCTTGTGAAGATTTCTTTGTTTTGCTTCATCAGATCTCTTCCTTGCATATTTGTTGTGCCTTCCTTTCTTGTTTCTCATTATAAAATCATTAAAAAAAAAATTTACTCCTTGCCTGAAGATAAATTTTGTGCAATAACTATGTAAAAATGTCGTTGTACAAATTCGCAGTACAGCTTCACTATTTTTAAGCTGACGTCAGCATTTTTTCTTTTTTACATGTTCATGTGAATGCAAAGTAAATATGTTCACGCAAACATATCTAGTTCAATTTCTACCGGTTGAATTTTTTTGGACTGCATGTTTGTTGCGAACATATGTTCGCAGTGAACATATACATAATATGTTTACAGCGAACAATATGTTCACTGTGAACATGCAAAATTAAATTTTTTTGGGCCCCTTTTTCTTTTAAATTTTTTTTTTTCTCTTTCAACACCCATAATTGTAGATAAATGATCTCCTACTATAAAATAAAAAATTTCAAAATGTGTTGCTCGGAGCAAGCTTTCCAACAACTATAATTGTAATACATATTTTAATCATTAAGACTTTCAAATATGGGTTTAACTCATCATAGGTTTATTATCGATTGAACATGAACTAACTTCAACACTTCGAGAAAATTAGTAAATTAGGTCAAAAAAATTTTAAAAAATATCTAGGTAATAGCTTATTGAGTTAGCTTTCTATTCAAATATATATATATATATATATATATATATATATATATATATATATATATATTTATGATAAACTAACTTCAAGTTATCTGTGTCAAAATGAATGTATGTTTGAATTACGATTGGTGTCACTTCAAAACTTCATAAACTATATAATATTCAACCAAGTCGAATCAAACCAAATGCATCCTCTAGATATTGATGTTACAAATCCAACGCCAATAGAATTACCTCATTATCTTTTCTAGAAAAAAATTTATGTGTCAAATGGACTGTCACTCTTTAAAAATATTGAATTTTAATTATGTACCACTTTTCAGAGGAGAAGCAAAAATTGACATAAATAATTTTCTTTTTTAGATTAAAAAATATGGTTACAAAGTAGGAATAGAGTACTAAAAATCACTAGTTTATTTCATCTTGAAATTATTTATAGTTTTCGAGATATAGTCACTCGAACATGAGGTTTGTTTCAAAAATATTGATTTCAGTGTCAAAATTGGTCAAAAAGTGAAACCCATTATTGTGGGATCACTCAAATATAAATTTTCCTCTAGAATGGTTAAACCCACTCTGCACAAAATAGGGTAAATTAAAATAATGGTTCACAATAAGAGAAATCCATACACAGTAACACAATGATTTGTTGGCTAGAGAAGCCCCTGACCAAAGGGAAAACCGTTGTAGGGATGACACCCACACCATAACTTGTACTAATATATATGTTTCTTTATGTTGCAAAAAAATTAAGCGATCTCTATTCTTCTCTAGGATCTTCAATTTGTACATGTATTTTATTATCCAATTCAAAGAACTATTCTTGTTCTGTGTTCTAATTTATTACTAATCATTGACTTGTACTAACCTAATTTGAATTGTCTTCAGTCATCATCAAGTTTTCTCTCTTGAACCTAAAATCTTTCATCTCCTAACATTTTCACTCTCAACAATCTTCTTCAATTTTCTATTATAGCATCTATATGCCTCACTCTTAGTAGAATAACCAATGAAGATAGCTTCATCACTTCTAGGATAAAACTTTCCCATATCATCTTCTCTTTTAATATAACACTTCCAAAAATTCTAAAATACTTTACTATAGGGGTATGAACAAACCATAATTCATAATTTGTCTTACATGTTCCTTTCCTAATCCAAACTCTATTCATAGTGTATATTTTTTTGGTAACTACTTCTCTCCAATGAACATGTGTTACTTTACCTTCAAGAATCATCACTCCGGCTACTTCACTTATTATTATATTCCTTCTTTATATTATCAATTTCTATTGTTGAGTCTTAGGTGTTCAAAATTTCCTACAAATTCCATTATCCTCATTAAAAGTATTGAGTTTATTAGAAGTAAACTATCCATGTCTGTCAAACCTTAGACATTTAATTCTCATAGCAAATTCATTTTTCAACTTTATCCTTGAATATCTTAAATTTGTCAAAAGCCTCAAAGAAAAGAATGAAATACCTCTCACCATGGAATGACTTAGTCTTTGTAGGACCACATAAATCAATATGAATAGTTTCCAACTTTTATGAAGTTGTAAATATCTTACTAGGAAAAGTAATTTTCTTTTGTTTAGCCATCACACATTAGTTGCACATCATATTAGAGGGTTTCACAATGTTTGGTAAATCTCTTACAATATTTGAGTTACTTACCTTCACTATTTTATCAAATTTTATGTGACAAAATCTTCTATGTCATTGCCAACTATCATCCACTTTTGCAACAAAACAATTAATCTCAATAGGATTTAATTGAAAAAATATTATCTCTAGTTCTTGTACCTATGCAAATATATTTTCTATGCTTATGTTTGATTGTAAATGTATTCTGAGTGAATTCTAGATGATAGCTCTTATCAACAAGTTTTACAACACTTAACAAGTTATGTTTCAAACAATCAACAAAGTATACATCCTTAGTTATAGTCTTAATATAATGAGTAAAGGATCCCTTTCCCTTAAGACTACACCACCATCATTTCTATTAAACCCAACAAATTTATCCATGTCACATATTGTGTGATATCGACATCCACTGTCCATTATCTAATCAAACTTATTTTTCTCAACATGTGAAACAAGTACATTTTCTTCCTTAATGAGACTTTCTTCTTTTATAATAACATATCTGATTTCATCTTCATCATCACTATCTAGAAAGTTAATCTCTTTAAATTTAGCTTCATCATCACTCACATACAAATAATCCTTAGGAATCTTTGATTTGTGAGGTCTTCTAGGTTTATCTATTGATTCTCTTTCAAGACATCAATAATAAAAATAACCAATCTCCTTGCAATGCCAACAAACAAAACCAGGTCTCTTACCTTTAGGTTCTCTTTTTGAAATTAGAGAAATAAGTTCATTAATTTTATTTTCTTCCTCCTAAATATTTACCCAATCTTTTGCATAGTCTCCACTAGTGCTCACACTTATTGTTAATATTTTTTTATCATTATGTACACTGGCTATGAAAGTAGTCTCAACTCTAGGAAAATCATCTCTCAATCTACTAGTATCAAAAGCTTACAATTAAACTTAAATCCAAACCAATTAATTCCAACTCCAATAATTAAAATAATGATGCACAATAAGAGAAATTCATACACCATAATATTATAATTTTTGGACTAAAGGAACCTTGATCAAAGAGAAAATCCCAATGGGGATGACACCCACAAGATAGTGTACTAATATATATACTCCTTGCGAAAGGATGTGACCTTGTTGAGAACCAATTATAATGCATTTAGTAAAATAATCTTACAAGTTAGAGGAAAAATCCTTGTTAGGAGACCTATAACCCTTATTAAAAGGTACTAACCCTATTAAAGGTTAATACGGAAACAACTAGACTCACTATCCAAGTTGCTCTAGCCATTGTAAAGATCAAAACTTGAAGATAACATATCCATAATAATTGAAGTGACTAGTCTACAACTTCCCAAAATATTTCCTTTGAAACCCAATATCATCAACCAACTCAATCTCCACTCTAATCTAATCATCCATCCTTTAAGCTTGCATCAACTAACCACATACATTACATAGATGATACATGGTACCTTACATCCTAGGAAAACATCTTTTCTTTATACGCTTTACAAGTAACCAATTAGGTTGACCTATAAATTTAATCACATAAGACCATATTAAGACACATAATCCTTCTTAAGAATTATTAACATTATTACATTCAATTTTATACATGCTAAAATATAATTAATACATTTTTCAATGAAAATCAATACATTTCCTCAATGCAGTTGAATGCTAGTAAAACAAGTCACATGTTTAACTTTAGTGACCTTTGCAAAATTATTGTGAAGCCTTTCTATTATGAATATAACATCATGAAATTATCTTCAACCATGATCTAAGCTCACTAACATCAATTCCACTTCACTAATAAGATATAGCCAATACACTACAAACTATTTTTATCAATATTTCTTATACACTGATCTACTACCAATCTTTACCAAATGAATTGTAGATAAACCAATACAAAACATAAACTCTAGCATACATGGATATGATATCTACACTCATCTATGAACATAGTTCTAAGTTTGCATAACTTAATTTGTTATATGTCAACTTCGTTAGATCTAAGGAATGACCTAGGTGGTTAGATTTGACCTCGAGATTTTAAAGAGGATCAAATAGTGTTGACAAAATACTAGAAATCTATTATAAAGATGTTTAAAGTTTTAATTGCTATAAAAAATGTAAAAAGGTAAAAAGGCAAAGTTACACATAAGGATGATATCAGCTTAGGAAGTCTTATCGAAGACTTGATAGAGTTATTGAAAAGACTACAGTGTTATTGGAACCCTAAAATGTTATATCGACAATAAAGAAGCTTATCAAAAAAGCTAAAAGAAAAGGTCAAAAATATTCTATGGAAACATTGAGAAACCCTAATTAGATCATGAAATTTAAAAAAAATATTTTAGTAAAGAAAAAAATTAAAAGAGAGAGAAAGTGAAGAAGAAATTATTGAGAATTTTTTTACATGTGTACAAAACAATGATTAGCTATCAGAAGAAGGAATAGCCTAATGGTATAGCAAGTTATTGGATAAGAGAAAAGACAATGAAGAGAAAAACAGACCTATCAAGTAGAGGAGAAAGGCTAGTACATGTCAAATCTCTTGTTGGTTATACTTAACAAGTTTGGAAACAATATTGCTAAATACTTTAACAAGGTGGTCTTTAATAGGACTCTTAGAAGTTCCTATTTAAAATTACTAAAAACATTTGATAGGGTGAACACTATATTAGTGGAATTAAATTTCTTAACAAAGTAGTCTTTAATAGGGTTGTTGATACTCCAAACAGGGTATTAGACATTTTTAACAAGGTGTAGTCATTCAGAAGATGACATTATTGTAAGCTCTTAACAGGGAACCTTATTACTATTGTGATGAGTTGTGAGTACTATCCCCACCATAATTTTTCCCTCTGACCAAGGGTTTTTTGTGAGACCAAAACATTGTGTTATAAGTTCATGATTTTTAATGTTTGTTTTAGTTACTTTAGTTTACATTGCAATAAATTATATGAATACATAATCTATAAGTGATGTTATTAGTTACAAAAAGAGATATCAGTGTACATATTTGATAGTTTATCAATTTAAGGCTTAAAAGGTGTTTAAGAATTCAAAATTGAAGGGTTCTAATTCACCCCCTAAGTACCTCACCTATAACTTACCAACAATTGGTATTAAAGCATTTGGTTCTTGTAGGGAATCTTAACAACTTGATTAGGTTTGGGCCAATGGTCATTAGGATTAATTGTTAGCATGAATGTTGATGATACTACAACGGGGGAGTATCCTAAGCATTAAAGAGTATTGACATGTTGCATTCATGACTGTGTTTCTAATTGATGTCAACATAATATTGTTTCTATAAAGATTGGTTGAGTAGCAGACAGAGATCTTAATGGTATGGACAATAGTTTGATAGTATGGTGATGCATAGTCGTGGACATGTTCTACATTGTGTCCTTGTGATGTGGTTAAGTGTATAGAGTCTGAGTCAAAGATGCATGGAAGTTATACCTAATTTACAGAGAGCTATTTAGAGATAGAGTATTGGGAAAGAAATTGCTAATATTTGTTAGTTGTCTTACATCTGAGATGTAATGAGAAGATGTGCAATCAGACATTGATAGAGGACAATCAACTGATGATGTTAGCAAGTGAGCAAACCCTAGTATCACATGTGTAAAGTTTTTTATAGACTGGGAGCCAACATTTCTATTCTAATTGTAATTAATTAATTATTTTATTACAATTAATTGGGAAAGCCTCAAGACCAACTCAAGGAATTATTATGAAGATATGGTACAAAGGAAAGATTTTTTCTTTGTTTGTAATGAAGGGGAATAAGTGTTGTGATCGTTGTATGAAGTTTGAAATGAAAAAAGGAGCAAAGTGCTTACTGAATGTGTGTAAGCAATCCAAGGGATTATTGGGTGCGAGATTTGTGATCTGGTTATAAGATCAAAAGGAGCAAAAGTCTAGTTGACAAGACAGAGAAAGAGGAAGGAACTGTATAGTACAATTCTATTTTTATTCCCCAAGGAATAATATAGAGATCATCTAGATAATGGGCTCATTGGTCTTGCCCTTGAAGCTATTTGGGAGGTCCAGTTGTCTTCCAAAACTCCTAACAGGGTTGGCACAACTCCTAACAAGATTGGAATCTCCTAACAAGGATTCAAAGTCTCCTAATAGGGACTCATATGTACTAAATGTATTCTTAGACTCCTAACAGGATCCATCCTCTAACAAGGAATATTTATATTAGTACATCATCTTGTGGGTACCATCCCCACCCAGGTTTTCCCTCTCATCAAGGGTTTCCCTAGTTAACATATATGGTGTTTTTGTGTATGAGCAACTTGTTGTAGTTTCAATTTATATTACTCATATGGTTAAGTTTATTTAAGATTGCTAATTGTGATAATAGTTGGATAATTGATTCACCGCCCCCACCCCCCCTCTCAGTTATATTAGTGGGCTGTATATTCTAACAATTAGTATTAGAGCTTCAAGTCCTTAAAGGATAAGCTTAGCAACTTTGGGAGATCGATGATGAATTTTTCAGAAAGGATAGTCCTATATTTGATGTGGCCAACTATGACAGTTGGAAGGAGAAAATGAAGCATCATCTGTTGTGTATGGGTTCAGGATATTGGATCTTGACAAAGAGTAAGAATAAAATTGTTGAAGAAGGAAAACTTGAAGGATGCAGTGAAAAAGATAGAGATCTATTCATGTGTAAAATGAGAGAAAGGGAAACTTTACTAACAGCTCTTCCAAAGAATGAATACAGTCAGGTAAAGTCACTTGAAAAATCTTATGAAACTTGGAAAGCATCAGAATCTACTTTTGAAGGTGATGATCATACAAAAAGAATGAGATTACAAAATTAGATATGTGCATTTCAAAATGCTAAAATGATGGAAGATGAATCTATAAGAAGTTATATTGGCAAAATATCAAAAATTGTTGGAGGAATTCAATCTCATTGTAGAAAAAAGGAAGAAGATGAAATTATATGGAAGATCTTGAAAATTTTGACAACACCATTCAAACAAGTAGCTTAGATGATTCAGCTAGCAATGCCCTACACTAAGGATTTCATAGAAGAAACATTGATTGGAAGATTAGAATCCATGGAAGAAGATCTAAGACAGTCTAGAGATGTAGTAAGAGTCAAAACAACTTTTAGTGCCCTAAACATTCAACCTAATCTAACAAAGAATGCAAGCACACATGGAGATTTTGTTGGTAGCAACATATATGATGAAGACAAGAAGATTGAAGAAGGAATATCCCTTCTTGTGAGAAGAAAAAAAGATGGTAAGAAAATATTTAAATGTTGGACTTGTGATGAATTTGGTCATTTAGCATCAGTTAAGTATTTCAGTATATTTAGGAGAAAATGTTATATTAAGAGAGATGATGACATTGGTAAGTTTGATCCAAGAAGTGATGAAGGTATGTTTCTTGGTTATTCATTGAAAAATAAGACATGCAGATGTTTTAACTATAGAACTAAGACAATAGTTGAATGCACAAATGTAAGGACTAATTAAAAGTTTGGAACTAAGGAAAAGATGGTAGATTATAATTTAGATGGAGAAGAAGATAATTTTGGAATTGTTAGACAAAATGTTGAAGTTTTCTCTAAGACTAGCAATGATTTGCATAATGATATGCTAACTATTGAGAAAAGAGGTGACATAGGGAGAGACAAACAACTAGGGTTGAAGGTACACCTAGCTATTCAAACTACCTGCACAAAGTCAACACATCAAAAATAACAACAAAAAATAAACAACTCAGGAGATACAGGAAATCAAATCTTTCCTTATTACATATAATCATCAAAGATCAATTAAATGCCCAGCCATAAGGCCTTCTAGGTTATGGCCATATATCAACTTCAATTACAATCTTCAATGATCCAACTTTGCATTTTGCCCCTTCCCTCTCTCTCTCTTAAGATCTATCCCTAAGACTCAAACCAAGACCTCTTAAATACATGCATAGCTACAAGTCGTCCTGTTACAAATACAACCAAATAAACTCTCATATTAAATGCTAGGCTAAGCCACAAGTCAGCTCGTAATAGATATCTAACACTAAATTAAATGCAAAGGTTGGCCTCAATAGCAAACTGCACATAGAAAACTCAACAAATGAAGGGTCCACGAAATAATGACACTCAACATTTAAATGAACTTGGCATCCACACGAACTCAGCACCCAAAGGAACTCGACAACCACATGAACTCCTACATCAGACAACCAAGGTAGAAAGAAATGATTCTCCTGAATCATGCAAGTGTAACAACCCAAGTTGAATCCAACTTAGATTGAGAAATACACGTAGCATCTTCATTAGATCTATTTTTCTTTTTTACCAAATACTCATAGTAGTCTTTTCCTCATGTGCTCTTACCAACTCTCTACTCCAGTATCTGTTCAACTTCTTCAACCTTCTTCTTAGGATAATCATCTGATATATCCATTTCATCTTTTAACTCATGATATTTGTATAAATCAGCAACATTGAATATAGGAGATATATCCATGTCATCAAGTAACTCAACTTCATAAGCATTACCACTATCAAAATTCTTCAAGATCTTACAAGGTCCAAACTTCTTCATTTTCAACTTACTATATGTTCCAACGGGAAATCTTCCTTCCTTCAAATGAACCATCATCTCATCACAAACTCTAAAAACATGATGTCTTCTAGATTTATCAGCATTTTCCTTATACTTTTAATTACTTTGTTCCAACCTCAACTTCACTTCCTTATGCAAAGACTCCATAAAATTAGAAAATTCTTCCCCTACAAAACTTCTCTTTTCTTCACCAACAACATCCCTCAAATCTAATACTCCTCTAGGCTTCATTCCTGTAACAATCTCAAAAGGTGTTTTCCCTTTACTTCTAGTCACATAATTATTATATGCAAACTCAAGCTATGCTAATACCATCTCCCAATTGCATGGCTACCCAAGCTTCTATTCACAACCTATGTTTGTTCATCTATTTATGGATGGAATATTGAACTAAACTTCAATTTAGTACCCATCTTCTTCCACAAACTATTCCAAAAATAACCAACAAAATTATTGTCTCTGTCAAAAATAATACTTCTTGTTAATCCATGCAATCTCATAATCTCTTTGAAGAAAAGTTTATTAACATGCTCAACATCTGATCTCTTCTCACATGGTATAAAATGAGCCATCTCAAAAAATCTATCCACATCAACAAACATAGAATCATACCTCTTCACTATTTTAGGCAATCCATACTGATGTCACTCGAAGGTTTCTCAAGAATAGTAATAGGTGTATATAAACCAATATTCTAACTTGCTCCTTTTGCAACTTGAAAAACTCCATAACTCCTTACAAATTTTTGAACATCCTTATACATTTGTGGCCAGTAATACTTCTCCTTTAGCAAAATCAATGTCTTATCAATTCCAAAATGTCCAACCAATCCACCACTATGCTTTTCCTTAATCAAATTAACTCACATGGAACTTCTAGGGATACACAACCAAATACCTTTGAACAACATACCTTCTTGAATGAAATATTCATCATACTTATGTGATCTATTAGATTTGGTGCTCTGCACTCTCTACACTCCTTAGAAAAATTAGGATCAGTATCATATAACTCTTTCATGTCATCAAAACCAAGAACTTCAACCTTCATTTCAGTCAACAAAGAACATCTTTTTCTTAATGCATCAACAACTCTGTTAGTAATTCCATTCTATTGCTTAATCACAAATTTAAAACTCTGCAAATACTCAACCCACTTCATATGTCTCCGATTCAATTTAAGTTGACTTTCCAAGTACTATAAAGCTTTGTGATCAATATACAACACAAACTCCTTAGGAATCAAATAATGTCTCCACTTCTTCAATGCTTGAACAATAGCATAAAACTCTTGATCATACACAGAATATTTCCTTTTAGCATCATTCAACTTCTCACTAAAGAAAGAAATAGGTTTACCTTCTTGACTTAATACAACTCCTATTGTAACACCACTTGCATCAAATTCAACCTGAAATACCTTATTGAAATTAGGCAAAGCTAGTACAGGAAATTCAACAACCTTTTTTTTCAAAGTCTCAAAATTGTTATCAATTCCATGTGTCCATTTGAATTCCTTTTTATCTCCTCTCATTGTCTTAGTCATAGCATTACAAATAGAATTGAAATTCCATACAAAAATTTTGTAAAAAACTAGCCAAACCATGAAATGATCATACCTCACCCACATTCTTAGGTGTACGCCATTCCAAAATTTCTTTTACCTTCTTAGGATCCATCTTCAAACCATTAGATGAAATCACACATCCCAAATACACAATCTCTTATTGCATAAAAGAACACTTTTTTAGATTAATCGTCAACTTTTCCTCTTTTAATCTCTATAATACTTGTCTAACATGTTCAAGATGTTCTTCCTTAGTCTTAATAAATATCAAAATGTCTTTGAAATAAAAAAATCACAAACTTACCCAAGAATCTTTTCAGAACTTCATTCATCAACCTCATGAAAGTACTAGGTGCATTAGTCAAACCAAAAGGTATAACTAACCATTCATACAAACCATCTTTTGTCTTAAAAACAGTCTTCCATTCATCGCCTTCTTTGATTCTAATATGATGATAACCACTCTTCAAATCAATCTTGGTAAAATACTTTTCTCCACTCAAACAATCCATTATGTCATCCATCCTCAGCATAGGAAACCTATATTTCATTGTGATCTTGTTAATAGCTCTGGAATTAGTACACATTTTCCATTCTCCATTCTTTTTAGGTGTTAATACCATAGGTACAACACATGGACTCAAACTTTCTCTAATCAAACCTTTCTACAATAACTCATGCACTTATCTGTTAAGTTATTCATTCTCTGTAGGTCTTAATCTATATGGTGCTTTATTTGGAAAACTAGCTCCACGAATCAAATCCATACAATGACGTATACTTCTCATCAGAGGTAAACCATTAGGTATATCCTCTACAATATTCACCTTATACTCATTTAGTAATTTTGCAATTTCTACTAGCACTCAGTCAATACTAACAGTTTCTGTTGTCACTCAGTCACCTCTATTTTCTATCACTGGTTGCTACTAGTACAAATCAACTTCCTAGGAATTATAGTAAAACATACTTGATTCTTTTTCATTTCCTTTTCAAATTTCTTTTCATTAACCACGCAAATTCTTATGGTAGTACAATTAACCTCATCTAGACTTTCAATCAAAGGCAACAATATTTGCTTTCTCCCATTCACCTAAAGAGTATATTGATTCAATCTTCCATCATGTACAACATATCTATCATATTTCCAAGGTTTACCCAACAAAATATGACAATAATCCAAAGGCATAATATCACACAAAACTTCATCAAAGTAATGTCCAATCTTGAACTTTACAAGGCATTGCTCACTTACCAATATCTTATGCTCATCTTTGATCCATGAAACATGATAAGGTTTAGGATGCTTCAACCCCTGCAACTACAACTTTGTAACCAACTTTTCTAATGCCAAAATTGTAGAACTTCCACTATCAATGATTACCTTGCAACATTTCCCAATCATCTTACTGTTGGTCTCAGATTGGTTTAGACAATTGAGTGTCAACACACTTAAGAAAATTTTAAGGTTGATGTCGAGTATAATATAGATGCCAAGCTACAGTATGTGTCGAGCCAAAATTTCAACAAGTGTTGAGTTATTCAAGTATCGAGCAAGTTTCAAGTGTTGAGTGACAATTGATGCCGAGTAAATTATAGGTGTCAAGCAAGACAAAGTTACTATAGAAGCCAAGCAAGGCAGAAATCCTATATCTGTCAAGCATCAATAATCGAGTAACACAGAATTAGCATATGATTTTGTGCCTTCACAAACTCAGATGTAAACCATTTTTGAGCTAACTCAAGATGAATCTCAAAGGATCTAAAAGATAAGATCGAATCTATTACATTTCCTATGTAATCAAAATGCAACCAATTAGGAAATATGGAAAGAATTGAGCGAGAAAGATAGATGAATCTCAACCATAGATTCATACCTAACCCTAAGTCTCAAAGCCTTTATAAGGAGGTTGAAACCCCATAATTTAAAAGAGAAAGAGCTCATGTGGGAATGCATGATTAAATGCTAGCAAAGTTTTGAAGGAAGTAAAAGGGGTGTGAAGACTTAGAGGAAGAACAACATTGCAGAATCAAGTTGATCAGAACATAGCATCAGCACTACGAACAGAGTTATCTCAGATTAGGAAGGATCAGATCAAATTGAATAGAACAAGGATCTAAAATCAGCAATTGAAGATTGTAAGTCATCAGGTCAATACATTCCTCTATACTTTCTAGCCATTGTATCAGGAGAATGAAAATCCTATGAAGATAGGTTGGCTTAGTACCTATCTTGTAGAACCTTTAACAAGGTGTTAAATCCTTTAATAGGGTGACATTCCAAGTGAATGTTTGTAAATCCTTTAGACAAGTCACTTTTAATATGGTGTAAAGCTTTTCACAAGGCAAACCATTGATGGTGGTCAAACTTTGTAGCCTTGACTAGTTACATATTGTTGGAGTGATAGGTTGTGGGTGTCATCCCCACCCTAGTTTTACCTTCTCATTTTGGAGGGTTTATGGGTAACCAAATATTTGTTATCTATTTTATGCATGTCTTTACTTTCATGTTTATTAGAGATGTTAGATGTATGTGATTAATTTCAGCTAAAAAATTTAGAGGTTAAAGTTTTTTACTTCTGATTCACCCACCCACCCCCCCCCCCCCAGAAGTAAATCTTCCCACTTGTAAATTCCAACAATTGGTATCAAAGCTGAGTTCTCACAAGGAGAAGCTTTACAACTTGGAGAAAAAGATCTAGAAATGGAAGTCTACAAACTTGGGCAGATCATAGAGAACCAAGAGATTGAGATACATCTAATTCTACATTATCTAGAAGAAGCTAGGGAAGAATTGAGGAAATCCTTAAAGAGAAGAAGAGAGATTACCATAGCTAAGAATGATACACAATACAAGGAGATTGACACCTTGAAATTTTTTGCAAATGGAGATTCCAAGGATTTTGATGTAGCAATAGAAGACCTGATGGAGAAGAATAGAGCTCAAGCAAAAGAGATCAGAACTCTCAAGATTGAACAAGAATCACAAGCCATGATGCTTTGTGAAGTGACTGAATAGAAGAAAAGAACCATTAAAGATAAGGCTATCATAAAAGATGACAAGAGAAACCTTGCTAATAGATTGGAGGAAAATTCAATTGAGCTTGCAAGAATTTCCAACATCTAGCTAGACATCCTAAGCTAGATGATGAATGCACATCATGAGCTGAATGTTAAGGACATTGAGATGTTCACGCTGAAGATGCAAAATGAAAAATTGTAAAATGACCTGAAAAGAGAAAAGGAAATTGTAGAGAGCTTCAAAAAACCCAATGAAGCCATCAAGTATTTTGAATAGCTTCTAAAATCACCAAGATCTAGTAATGACACTTTAGGACTAGGATACATCAACCTTGAAAAAGGAGAGTCATCAAAGACTGTAGAGGAAAGAAGTGACAAAGGTAAGAACACTAAACCTACTTATCATTTTTGTGGTAAAAAAGGACATACCTCTAATGTGTGTGGGAGCAAGAATGCCAAACCTAAAAATATGGGTAAGTGTCACAAGTGCAACAAGCAAGGACATCATGCACATGATTGTAGGACTAGAACCATTAGAACACCACGATTTGAAGGTCACTGCTACAATTGCAAGAAGTATGGACATAGAGCTTTTGAGTGCAGATCAAAGCCTATGTGGACACCAAACCAATCAACAAAGAACAAAAGTCATGGACATCACTACAATTGGGACTACAACACCAAGCATAACTATCACTATTGTCAAGAATATGGACACATCTCTAAAAATTGCATAAGAGCGCATTTTAGTGGAAACTACAATAGATGGTTGAGCCAAACTACATGCTTCAGTTGTTTAAAGTTTGGTCATATCAGTAGAAATTGTCCAACAAGGTCAAAGGCACCCAAATTAGAGTTCAACAAAGGAAAAGGAAAGGTAGATGTTGAACAAATCAGAGGAGGAATGAATAAAACATGGAAGAAGAAAGATGGAGGCAACACATCCAATGAAGGGATCACTTTACCTAAAAGGTCAAGTGGTCACACTTCATCCAACTAAAAAAAAGAAGGTATGTTGGATTGATATTTAATGTTTTATCATACATCAATTCCAAGACAAGTAAGTACTAAAAAGGATAGATCAGCATGAATCAAGATGCAAAGTTAAAACTTCAAGTTTTCACAAGTGCTGCCTAGTTGCCTTGAGATGCTGAGTAAAATCTTAGTGTATGTTGAGTTTTCTACCAAAGTCCGTAGAAGTTGAGTGATTGGTTGCAGCTGAGTTAGTAGAGGATGTTGAGCAAAGGGAAATTCTAGTTGAAGCTGAGTAAGGGAAACTCTAGTAAATGTTGAGTGTTGGAAAGACAATGGAAGCCGAGTAAAGCAAAATTGCTTAAGGAGCTGAGTGGATAGTTGTAAATGCACTAAGCACTAAATGCTATGAAATAAGGGTATATGATCGCATTTTGAATCATTTTTCACCATCAAGAGGAAAGAGAAAAAGATGAGAAGAGCGCGGAATGATTTCCAAGTAGTGTTCCAAGCATTTGAGCAGATTTCAATAGAGATCCAGCATAGTTTCATCGATTTTAAGGTATTTATACTAGTGCCGAGCTATGCAATTTCAAAATTTCTTCATGTTTAAACCCTAGATTTCACAAATGGCCTCTAGTTATAGAAAACCTCAAGAAAAAGAGCCATTTTAAGTTTAGTTAGTGTCAAATGAAGTTAAACAGCCCGATTTTTTACCTATCCCTAAAGTTGCATATAAGAATGACCCAACCAGAGGCCTATTCGTAATTCCTCCTAAGGTAGTAATGGTTCAAGATGTTAGGAGATGCTATAACTATAAGGTAGTTGCTGTTGGAGACATGGAAATTAGGGAAGCATATGATAGATTGTGTGAGAATGGAGTCTTGAAAGAAGAGTTTCAAATCATTGACAAGAAGGGCTTAACTTGTGCCCTAGAGTTCCCTACCATTTTTAAGACTAAATGGATTAGAATTGTACTCAGTAGGATTCATGATGGCAGTTTGTGGTTAGAAGATGGGCCAGTTAAGATATCAAAAAGTATTGTTCATAAGGTAACAGGGTATCCAACCCTAGATCAGCCCAAAACACTAAGGAGCGACTCCAAAGAAGCTATTGAAAAGAATACTAGAGTCAAGTGGAACAAGAGAGGCATGACTATAGATGCCATTAAGGATCCTCTTGTTGATATTGTTGGTAGAGTCATTTCCCACAATTTTTACCAATCTAGTAGACTCATAGTGTTCCCTATATTGCAGTAGATGTTGGCTATAAACTTGTTAAAAAGGATCATACCTATGATCTAGTAGAACTACGACTACAACAGATCAATAAAATTTTGGGAGCTATAAGAAAAATAAAGGGAGATCAATGCAAATTTGGAACAACTTTGATATTTATATTCTTTTATGTACAAAATGAATTCCCATCTTTTGGAAAGGTTAGTTGGAAGACAAATAGGTCCATGGTAGCCCAGGTGAATGAATATATTGAACAAATGGGGGAAAATTTTGAGACACTCATGACCAGCTATTTTGAAGATTTCAAGAAGTATATGAAACAAATACTGAGGATACCTATTTCATTAGTTGAGAAACATATAAATGATATTTGTTTTCTTGTTGATATTGACTACACTTACATTCAAGCAGCCTTACCAAGGGTAAGATGGCTTAGACCACTTGGATATGAGATAAATATTGATGAGGCATATACAACAATAATAGCACTACTTACACGAGAAGTGGATAAAGATGCCCAACATTTTGGCACATATGATGTAGTGAGATCCAAGGTGGGTATGGAGCTAAAGACTGCCTCTACACTAAAGAAAAAGGAAAAACAAGTGAAGAAGCTCAAAGCAAAAATTGGAGAAGGCACAATAGAGACAAATGAAGAAGAAGATGAAGAAGAAGAAGAAGAGAAATAGGGTCAAGGACCACTAGCACTAGCCCAAGGCATGGGTGAAGATGCTAAAGAAGAAGAAGGTGTCGAGCAAGAAGAAGAAGCACCTAAGCCAGAGCCCAAAAAGAGGAAAGCACAAAAGCAGCCTGCAACACAACCTAAAAGCAAGAAAGCAGCAAAGCCAAGCCCAAAAAAACCCACCACAAGGGTAGATACAAGGGCTACAACAAAGGTGGCCAAAGAATAAGAAAAGAAGAAAGCCACAAAGCAAGGAGGACTAGTAGAGAAAAAGAGGAGAAAATATGTGGCAACTCTAGAGTTAGATGAAGAGAGAACTGAGTCTGATGATAACAACCAGTTTAGAGTGGTAAGTCACACTAAAAAATCAAATTTGGAAAACATTTGTGACAAAATTAGGGACAATGCAGACTTGTTAGGACTAAAAGGCATTGATTTTAATAAGCTAACAAGAGAAGAGCAAAACATAGTGGAAGAATCAATTTACATTATGATGGAAAAGTTCAAGAATACTCCACTTGAACTAGATAATACTATGCCTAAGGAGCTATATACAATTGTAGAAAATAAATGGCATTATTGTCTAAAAATGGAGAAAGAAATAAGGGAGTCAACTTTGGCTTGTGTAGTGCTTAACCTTACAAAAGGTCAAATAAGCAAGGCAAGTAAGAAACATGGGAGAAAATTTGCACCCAAATACAGAGCCTTCAGCATTTTGCAAAATAAAATTGAAGATGTTGTGAAGAATTCCACTCTCATGTGGAAAGTAATTTATGGCCTCTAGATAGTTAAGGAAGGACAAGAAGATCCCTTTGAGGGAAGGAATAATGATGAGGAGGAAGAGCAAAATGAAAAGGAGGAAGAAGGAGAAAAATAAAAGGAAGAAGTTGCAGTGGAGAAGGAAACAAAAAGGGGTGATATGGAAATAGCTAAAGAGCAACAATAGGAACAGAGTGTGCAAGACACACAACTGCCACCACCTAGTCCTCCACATGCAACACTTATAGCTCTGGTCAAAATATCAACCCACTGACTATAGAGTATCTCAGAAAGATCCTTCACCAGACCACACTACAAGCACAATTGTGTAACAATCTAGTCTTGGTGAGTGTAGAGGAACTACAGAAGGCAATAGCTAAAATAAAAAAGGAGAAGGTGAATCCACAAGAACCACCTTTACATACTCCAACAGCTACAAGTGGACAACCACAAGAGAAACCAACACAAGACACATCTTCTAGGTTTGATTCCATAGTCACAATGACTTCAACTGCTAAGGAGCAAGCAAAGGAGCAAATAGGATAGAAGGATACCTCTGATCCTATAGCATAGAGTCAAGGTTCACTTCCTCAAATAATTATAATTGACCAAGGAAGAACTGAAGAGGATAAAGAAGAGGAGAAGGCCCCTAAGGAGATAAAATAAGAGGCAATACAAACATTGGTTAATTTGCCTACTACAAGGACTCTCACTAGAACAACACAACAGTAGAGCACTGATGTAGTACCTTTGCAAATATCAACATTAGGCTTGAGCTCTACCAAGGTAGCAAGGGTACTTCACTATGGAGACCCTGCACTTGATGAGGAGATAGTCATACCAAGCTATGACTATAAAATAATGAACATAGAGTAGATCAATGAAGTACAAGAGGCACTGGAGAAGAAGAAAAAGCAAGAGATACTTGGGAATGAGTATAAAAAAAGGCAAGCATTGATTGAAATCAAAGACATCTTTCTTGATGCATTCATCTTGCAGGTAGCTGATGAGACAAAGCCCATAATGGAGCAATTATCCAACATAGTGGACCAAGTACAGAATGAAGACCTAGACACTAGTGCCAAATTGCTTGAATGGTGTGAGAAGAAATTCCAAATGAAGGTAATGAGAAAATATTTGGTGAGATAGCACTGTCACAGGTAGAGTTGGCTAAAAAGGTTGAAAAGGTGAAAGTATTACTTGAGAATATATTCTCACTATACTCCAAACTATGTGATTCTTCATACTTCACACAAGAGACCAGCCAAAGGATATTGAGCTTGGAGAGGAACCTCAAAGTAATGCAATTACCAAAGTATCCATCTCAAAGTGAGAAGCATTTTGCTACAACGCTTCACACACAAAAGGAATTAGTTGTACTCACAGTAGATGAGGCAAACACCAAGGCCAAATTAATACAAATCCAATCTTCCATAACCCCTCACATGGAAGTTTTGCATCAAGAAATTTGCTATGCAAAAAATGTCTTGAAGAAAGATCCCAATCTTTCTACATTGGAAGGCCTAGTACACCTTGTAGCAGAGACAGCCATCCAGCTTAAAGCACTGGAAATTGCATTAGACAATTGGGATGATACTCTAAAGATCATAATGGTGGTAAATAAATCCTTTTTGGGTAAGTATTCAATTAATTCATAAGAACCCTTTGACATAAGTGTCAAAAAGGAGGAGATTTAATAAATTAGGGGAGATACCCAAAAGGGGGGAGATTAATATAAATGAGACCCAAAGGGGGAGATAATAAAATTTTGAGTTTTGAGGAGAGATAAGGAGATAAAGCCAAAACGATACAAAAACTACAAGGGAAGATGTGTGAAAGGGGGAGTAAAAATAGAGGAGAGAGCAAACAGAAATAGATCAGACAAGGAAAGGAATGACAAGGCAAAGATAAAGAGTATCAGAATAATCAGCATAAGACAAATTCAGCATAAGGAATTTTGGATATACAAATGGCACATTAGCTTAGGGGGAGTTACAAGTTTTGAGGTATATAGTCTTCTACAAAATTTTGAACAAGTTTTTGAAGTTTTGTACATATGCCAAACAAGATGTATATTGTACTCATAAGAGATCAAACTCATAATGCTTAGTTAAGTGTTTTTGACAGTCATGTCAAAGGGGGAGATTGTTCGTCTTAGATTAGTTTTGACAATTGAGTGTCAACACAGTTAAGAAAATTTTAACAATGATGTCGAGTATAATATAGATGCTGAGCTATAGTATGTGTCGAGCCAGAAGCTTAACAAGTGTCGAGATATTCAAGTGTCGAGCAAGTTTCAAGTGTCGAGTGACAATTGATGCCAAGTAAAGTATAGGTGCCGAGTGAGATAGAGTTACTATAGGAGTCAAGCAAGAAAAAAATCCTATATGTGTCAAGCATCAGTAATCAGTAAGTGTCAAGTAACACAAAATCAACATATGAGTTTGTGCCTTCACAAACTCAGATGTAAATCATTTTTGAGCTAACTCAAGATGAATCTCAAAGGATCTAAAAGATAATATCAAATCTATTATATTTCCTATGTAATGAGTATGCAACCAATCAGAAAAATTGAGAAAGCATGCAACCAATCAAGAAATATGAACAAAATTGAGCGAGAAAGATGGATGAATCTCAATCGTAGATTCATACCTAACCCTAAGTCTCAAAGCCTTTATAAGGAGGTTGAAACCTCATAATTCAAAAGAGAAAGAGGTCATGTGGGAATACATGAGTGAATGCTAGCATAGTTTTGAAGGAAGTAAACAAGGTGTGAAGACTTAGAGGAAGAACAGCATTGCAAAAACAAGTTGATTAGAATAGAGCATCAGCACTACGAACAGAGTTATATTAGATTAGGAAGGATCATATTAGATTGAACAGAAAAAGGATCTAGAATTAGCAATTGAAGATTGTAAGTCATTAGGTCAGTACATTCCACTATACTTTCTAGGCATTATATTAGGAGAATGAAAATCCTATGAAGATAGGTTGGCTTAATACCTATCTTGTAGAACCTTTAACAAGGTGTTAAATCCTTTAATAGGGTGACATTCCAAGTGAATGTTTGTAAATCCTTTAGATAGGTCACCTTTAACAGGGTGTAAAGCCTTTAATAAGGTAGGCCTTTCACAGGGCAAACCATTGATGTTGGTCAAACTTTGTAAACTTAACTAGTTACATATTGTTGTAGTGATAAGTTGTGGGTGTCATCCCCACCCTAGTTTTACCTTCTCATTTTTTAGGGTTTTTGGGTGACCAAATCTTGTGTTATCTATTTTATGCATGTCTTTACTTTCATGTTTATTAGAGATGTTAGATGTATGTGATTAGTTTTAGAGATTAAAGTCTATTACTTCTTATTCACCCCCCCACCGCGCCCCCACCCTCCCCCACCCACCCCCCCTCTCAGAAGTAAATCTTCCCATTTGTAAATTCCAACACTTACATCTATTTTTCAAAAGACTTCTCCTAAGGACAAGTTCCTCTTCACTTCCCTTATTACATAAGGTTCTTCTCACCATTAAATTTTCTCTAGCCTCAGTCCCACTTGGTGAACCCTCATTATCTCCTTGAATCACAACATTTTTATTGCCTTGTCGATTTTAGAGGATCTACACTCAAATGATCTATGTCCCTCTTTGCCACATCTAAAAAAATTACCATGAAAACCACCTCTATAATAAGAATTACCTCTTCCTCGGTAATACTTAGTACCTCCTTGGTAAGAATCACCACTTTTCCACTCAGTCTTGCCTTTATCATCATTATTCCATTCATATTGCCCTTTATCCTGCACAAAACTATCAAATCTACCACCTTCTCCATAAGATCTACCTCTACCTCTTTGCCCCTACTCATGCTTCTTTGTCAAGATCTCCTCAACATTCAAGGCATGTTGGTATGATTCTTCCACACTTTCCAATTTCACAAAACTTATCCCATCTTGAATTCCAGAGCTCAATCCATTATGTACCTTGCAATTTTCTCACTATAATCATCCACATATCCAGATTCGATGTCCAGTCTATAGAATTCCTTAGTATAGTCCTTCATAGTCATGTATCTTTGTCTTAAATTTTGCATCTTTCCCAACAAGATAACTTGATAATTAGTAGGAAGGAATTTTTTCTTTACCTTGTTCACCATTTTCACCCAAGTTCTAATATTCTCCTTTCCTTTCCTTTGTCTATCAGTTTGCAAATGCTCCCACCACAGTAAGGCATGACCCTTCAACCTAGTAACTGTAATTTTCACCTTCCTATTATCAAGAGTGTTTTAATACTCAAAGAACTTCTCCATTTCAGAGATCCAATCTAACACAACACTAGTATCCAACTTTCCATCATAAGGAACAAATTCTAGAATAGGCTTTGAATTTTCTCGAGACAACACTCTCAACAACCTTGCCTCATCTTGATCTTCCTCAAGTTCTAGATTAGGGTTTGGTGCTACTACTTCATCATCAATTACATCATCAAGATGTGCTCCTCTCCTCTTTGTTATCTCCACAACATCTAATCAGGCTACATTTTTTCTCAATGTATCTAATATTGCATTGTCATCATTTCCTCTACCTCAAACCATCTTTACAAATTAGGTTCCTACAAGATCATAACCCTCTACAAGCTATAGGTCAAATCCACATATTTGCAACCCTACAAACAATTCACTTATGATTCTACATGATCCAAACTTCACAAGGACAAACCTATTTTCTTATACCACTTGATATAAGGAGAGACGAACAACTAGGGCTGAAGGCACACCCCACTATTCAAACTACTTGCACAGAAATAACAACAAAAATAAACAACTCAAGTGATAGAGGAAGTAAAATATTTCCTTATTACATATATTTCTTAGAATTCTTTAGAATAACTGAGAGGGGGGGGGGGGGTGTGAATCAATTATTCAAGGTCCAAATGCCCTAATAATACTTTCTCTCAAATTATAGTGAATCCATAAACTTTTCATCCATCCAAGCTTAAAATAATCATCCTAGCAAATTATAGTAAATCAATATGCAGGAATAAAACATGCAAGATCAACACATGACACAGTGATTTACGTGGAAACCCAATTTGGGAAAAACCACCAGTAACATGCTACTTGATTTTCACTCTTCTGAAGTGATGCCCTGTTAAAGGCTTACAACACACTATTAAATGTTACCTTGTTAAAGGATTTCACGATACTGTTAGGAATGGGCCTGATCAAAGGACTTTAGAACATTCACTTAGAATGTCACCCTGTTAAAGGATTTACAACATGGCTATTAAACCAACCTAAGTCCATAGGATTTAAACTATCTGTTACAGTTGCTAGAGAGTAACAATAATGGCTTTTTGATCTGATACAACTTACAACATACTTTGCAGATTTCATATCACTCTTCAGTTCAAGTCCTTTTGCTTAGTTTTGATCACTTCAACTCTGACAGCTTGTCATCTCAAGCTTTGTCTCCTTGATTCTTCATACTCATCATACTAATGCAATCATATTTGTGGTCATCTGTTGAAGCAGAGTAATTATTCTTTTTTTTTTGCTCCTTAGCACCTCCTTCAGCACTTTATGCTTTCATGCTTGACCTCCTCTCTTCTTGCTTTGTGACCTTATGACTCCTTAAATAGAAATCTGGTTTTCCTTTGCCGCTCAATTCTCCCTCTCCAATTTTAGGGTTTCAAATGGATTAGGTAAGATACAATGTATCTACCCCATATCTTGCTCTTATCTAGAAACTTCATCTAGAGTCCAGTTGTATTCTCCAAAAAAATTTCTACATGGTGTTCTGTGCCACCAACTCATCATTTTTATCTTCTATTTGATTCACAGAATTCAAGCTAACAACCTTGTCAGCTTAGATCTAACGAATCTTTGATCTTTGAACTAATCCAGCAACTCAGCACTATTGATTTACTGATGCTTGGCATCTCTGTGTTACTCAGCACTTGTATTTCCTCGGCACTTGTTTCTGCTCGGCTTCAACTAGGAATCTATTCGGCACTTACTAGCTTACTTGGCTCCCTCTCTCTAATGAACTTAGTTAGGCTTTTACAAATGACTTAGCTAAAATCTTACATCTTTGATATGTTTCAGTGTGCCCATTCTCTGTGTCTTAGAGTATGTCATTAATACACTTTTTCATCAATGGCTTAGTTGATCCTTGTACTTCATTACAACATCATAACTTCAACCTTTCTCTAGGTGTTCTAGTTACATCTTTATTGATTACCTCCTTCTTGTAAATCAACCAATTGATAGTATTTGGATCATTAAAGCAATTGTCATTCCTGAAAGTAGCAAGTTTGACATCAATGACAAAACAATGATTGAGAACATTCTTTACTAGTTCCATATGATCATTTCCAACAATCTCCCTTGTGATCTTTTCAATCATTTCCAACAATCTCCCTCGTGATCTTTTCAATCATTTCCAACAATCTCCCTCGTGATCTTTTCAATCATTTCCAACAATCTCCCTCTTTGGCATTGATGGCAAACCAAACTGATCAATTGATCAACTTAGTTACCACCAAGATTGTATATGTTGTCTGCTACTTTTCTTAGCTGCTGCATCCTTACTACTGATCTCATATATCTCCCTCTTTCATATATATCTCCCTCTTGCTTTGTATTGATCAATTTTCTGCATATTTCTCCCTGTTTGACATAAATGCCAAAGATGTAGCATCTTTAACATGCGAAGTATAAGCTTTGCATCTCATGTTTTCTCCCTCTGTCACCATGCTTGTGACTGATTTGGAGTTTCTGCTCCTGCTATCATCCTCTGCATCATTCTTCTGATATTTCAATGATTTGTTTCTATTGATGCAGGGCAGCATCCTTGTTATTTTATACTACTTGAGTTAGGGGTATTACCCCCAACTTTCCTCCAAGATATTCATAAGCATCCTTGGGCAATGGTTTGGTGAAGATATCTCCAGTTTGTTCTTTTGTATGAATGTACTCCAACTTCACTTGTTTGTCTTCTACCAATTCTCTGACATAGTGATACTTGATTGCAATATGCTTGGTTTTTGCATGCATTACTGGATTTTTGGATATGTTTATAGCACTTGTATTATCACAATACAATATCACAGGTTTAGTTACCTCTTCTTTCATTCCTTTCAATAGATGTGTGAGTCACACAATGTTTGTGCAATTGACTATTGTTGCCACATATTCTAATTCTGCAATGGATTGGGATGTGCATGTTTGTTTCTTGCTAGTCCAAGTAACTAGCCTTTTACCTAAAAATAATGCACCTCCACTTGTGCTTTTTATGTCATCAATGTTGCCTCCCCAATCTACATCTGTATATGCATTGAGCTCAAACTTCTCATTCTTTTTTGTAATATAGACCAAAGTTATCAGTTCTTTTAAGATACCCCATTATTCTTTTTACTGCTATGAGATGATTTTCTTTGGGATTAGTAGAGAATCTAGCCACTATTCCAACTACTAGTGCTATGTCTGGTCTACTATGTACAACATATTGTAGTTTTCCAATCATGGATCTATACATTGTTTGATTGACTTTAGCTGATACATCATTTTTGGGTAGCTTATTTCCTGTCGCCATTGGTGTGCTAACTGGTTTGGACTCCTCCAATCCAAACATTTTAAGTATCTCTTTGATGTACTTTGATTAGGTCACAAATATACCATGTTTTAGTTGATGTACTTGCAATCCAACAAAAAATTTGATCTCTCCAAACATAGACATCTCAAACTCATGTTTCATTTTGTCAGCAAAGCCTTTGCAAAGCACTTCCTTTCCTCCAAAAACTATGTCATCCACAAAGATTTTAGATACAATAATATCCTTACCTTCTTCTGATTTGATGTACATATTGTTGTTATCATCAGTTCTTTCAAATCCTATTTGCACTAGATACTTGTGAAGTCTCTCATACCATGCTCTAGGTGCTTGTTTCAAAACATAGAGTGCTTTATGTAATTTACAAATCATATCCCTATTGTTCTCATCAACAAATCCCTCTGGTTGTTCAATATAGACTTCCTCTTCCATTATACCATTTTAAAAAGTAGACTTTAAATCCATCTGATAGACTTTAAAACCTTTATATGCAGCATATGCAAGTAAAGTTCTTACTCCTTCCATTCTAGCAACAGGAGTGAATGTTTCGCCATAGTCTAATCCTTCTTCTTGAGCATAACCCTTGCATACTAGTCTAGCTTTGTTTCTAGTAATCTCACCATTCTCATCTAGCTTGTTTCTGAATACCCACTTGGTGCCAATCACATTCTTGTCAACTGGTCTGGGAACCAAAGTCCAGGTTTTTTTCTTCTTTATTTGATCAATCTCTTCTTCCATAGCTTTATACCAGTCATCATCTTGTAATGCACCATTTACTGTCTTAGGTTCAAGTTTGTTGATCAGACATGATTCATGGCTTAGTCTATTCCTTGTCATTGGTCTTGCATCTTTGTCACCAATCATCTATTCAGTAGGGTGATGTCTTTTTACATACTTGGATAATCTTGGTTTTGTCCTTGTTTCCATGTTTGATCTTTCAGATTCAGGGTCACTATGCACTGAGTTGTTAGGTTGTTCTTCATCTCTTTCATGTGTACTGACTTCAAGATCAAATTGTGCATTTTCTTCATTTTGTAACTCGGCTTCTAAATGTAACTCGGCATTCACTAGTTGTGACTCAGCTGAAACTAAAATTTGTTGTTGAGTTTCAATTTGATTGATAGCATCCTCGTCAACAGGCATTCCTTCATAAGAATACACAAAGGTTCTGTATTCATCCATTTTCTTTGGTTCTTCAGCTTGGACTTTTGTATGCTCATCAAAGTTTACATTTGCACTTTCCACAATTTTGTTAGTGTTAGTATTCAAACACTTATATGCTTTACTTGTAGTGGAGTACCCAAAGAATATACCTTCATCACTTTTTGCATCAAATTTCCCATTTCTAGCATCTTTAAGAATAAAGCATTTGCAACCAAATACTTTGAAATGTTTTACATTGGGTGAGTGACCATACCATAATTCAAAAGGTGTTGTGTTTGTACCTTTCTTGACTTGTACTCAGTTCAGTGTATGAACAGCTACACTTACAGCTTCTCTCCAGTATTTTAGAGCAACAGTCTTTTCCATCATTAATGTTCTGGCACAGTCAATCACAGATCTATTTCTTCTCTCAACAATTCCATTATGTGGGGGAGTTCTACGAGCTAATGTTTTTCTTTTGATTTCTTTTTCATTACAAAATATCTTGAATTCATTTGATGTGAATTCACCACCTCTGTTTGATCTCAGGCATTTCAAACTCTTTCATGTTTCTTGTTCAACTCTAGCCACATACCACTTAAACATTTGAAAAGCATCAGATTTTTGTTTTAAGAACATAATAGTCATCATCTTGGAATAGTCATCAACAAACAACATTATGTATTTATCTCCTCTATAGTTGTGTACTTCTATTGGACCACATAAGTCAGTGTGGACTAACTCAAGTACTTCTTTAGATGTATAGTTTTTACTTTTGAAACTTGAATTTGTCATCTTTCCTAGCTGACATTGTTTGCACATGATATTATCAGGCTTTTTCAATTTTGGTAAACCTCTGACTTTCTTCATTTTACTGATATTGACCAGATTGTCAAAGTTGACATGGCATAGCCTTTTGTGCCATAACCATTCATCATCAAATTTTGCAAAAAAACAAGAGACATCATCCATATCAAGGTAAAATAGATTACTTCTTGTTTGATCTCCTTTTCCTATCAATTTACCATCAGTACCATAGATTTTTGCAGTTTTGTTTCCAAATTCTACTTTGCGTCCTACATTGCCTAACTGTGAGACACTCAACAAATTGTAGTTTAATCCTTCAACATAGTATGCATTATCACATGAAATTTGTTCTGTGAGCTTAATGGGGCCTTTTCCTTTTATTTGACATGGAGCATCATTACCAAATCTAACACTATTTCCATCATACTAAGTAAAGTTAACAAACTTACGTTTGTCTCCTGTCATGTGATGTGTGCATCCACTGTCTATGATCCATCTGTCATTTTTGTTCATACATGTTACCAGTGCTGTAGGTTCTTCTTCATCAGATTGGTCCTTCATGGCTAATAAACAACTTCATCATCATTATCATCAGAATTCTCTTAAACAATATAACACTTCTTGCCTTTGTCTTTGTAATCTCTCTTATCATCTTCTCTTCTATATTTGTATTTGTTGTCTTCCTTGTAATCCTTTTTCTGTGTACACCTTGCAACAATATGTCCTACTTCATTGCAATTGAAACAAATGATAGGCATCTTACCTTTGAATTTTCCTTTGCCTCTGTGAAATCTTCTAGCTAGCAATGCTTCCAATTGTTCCACATCTTCCTCATCAGTACTACTGTCACTAGATACATTTTTCATTTTTCTTCATTTCTTTGATTTCATCTATTCAGCATCTTTCAATGATAGCTTGGCCTTGAAAACAGATTTAGCATTCTCAGGTCTGTAGTTGTCAAAGTTAGATAACTCAAATGCAGTGAGTCTACCCACTATTCCTTCAAAACTTAGATTGTTTCTTGGTACACATCTTAGTTCTTGTATTGTTGATACTCTAATAGCATAGATAGGGAGCAAGGTTCTTAAGAACTTACTATTAACAGTATCTTCATCCAATTGACCACTCAAACATCTTATTGCACTTACCACTTCCTTTATTCTTGTGCCATACTGAGCATCATTCTCATTTTCCTCCATTTTCATATCATCAAACTTTCCTCTGAGGCTTTCTCTTTTTTCTCTTTAGACATTCTAATCTCCTCCATAGATGTCTAATAGGGCTTTCCACATTTTGAATGTAGTGTCACATCCTTTGATATCATCAAATTCAGCATAGTTTTGTGCAGAAGCAATTTCTAGCATTGTCTGATTGTGTTCCTGTTTGTTTTTCAAATATTCTGCAGTAAGAGTACCAGTTGGATCGACATGTTCAGTAACAATTGAATTTTGGGCATAGTCTCCTATGGATCCAAGATGTAGCTTCATCAAACTTTTCCATGCAAAAAAGTTGTCTTTGTTGAGCTTGGGAACTTCTCTCTTAGAAATTTTGATCTTTTCTACTTATAGTCCCTTTAAACTGAATCAGTAGTCAAGGCTCTGATACTAATTGTTAGAATTTTTTAGAATAACTGAGAGGGGGGGTGAATCATTTATTCAAGGTCCAAATGCCCTAATACCTTTTCTCAAATTATAGTGAATCCATAAACTTTTCATCCATCCAAGCTTAAAATAATCATCCTAGCAAATTACAGTAAATCAATATGCAAGAATAAAACATGCAAGATCAACACATGACACAGTGATTTACGTGGAAACCCAATTTGGGAAAAACCACCAGTAACATGCTACTTGATTTTCACTCTTTTGAAGTGATGCCCTATTAAAGGCTTACAACACACTGTTAAATGTGACCTTGTTAGAGGATTTCACCATACTATTAGGAATGGGCCTGATCAAAAGACTTTAGAACATTCACTTGGAATGTCACCCTGTTAAAGGATTTACAACACATGGCTATTAAACCAACCTAAATCCATAGGATTTAAACTATCTGTTACAATTGCTAGAGAGTAACAATAATGGTTTTTTGATCTGATACAACTTACAACATACTTTTGCAGATTTCAGATCACTCTTCACTTCAAGTCCTTTTGCTTGGTTTTGATCACTTCAGCTCTGACAGCTTGTCATCTCAAGATTCGTCTCCTTGAGTCTTCATACTCATCATACCAATGCAATCATATCTGTGGTCATCTTTTGAAGCAGAGTAACTGTGCTTTTTTTTTTACTCCTTAGCACCTCCTTCAGCACTTTATGCTTTCATGCTTGACCTCCTCTCTTCTTTCTTTGTGACCTTATGACTCCTTAAATAGAAATTTGGTTTATCTTTGCCGCTCAATTTTCCCTCTCCAATTTTAGGGTTTCAAATGGATTAGGTAAGATACAATGTATATACCCCATATCTTGCTCTTATCTAGAAACTTTGTCTAGAGTCCAGTTGTATTCTACAAAAAATGTTCTACATGGTGTTTTGTGCCACCAGCTCATCATTTTTATCTTCTATTTGATTCACAGAATTCAAGATAACAACCTTGTCAGCTTAGATCTGACGAATCTCTGATCTTTGAAATAATGCAGCAACTCGGCACTATTGGTTTACTGATGCTCAGCATCTCTGTGTTACTCAGCACTTGTATTTCCTTGGCACTTGTTTTTGCTCAGCACTTGTTTCTGCTTGGCACTTGTTTCTACTTGGCACGTGTTTCTGCTCGGCACTTGTTTCTTCTCGGCACTTGTTTCTACTCAGCACTTGAAGTTGAACTTGCTCGGCTTCAACTAGGAATTTTTTTGGCACTTACTAGCTTGCTTGGCTCCCTCTCTCTAATGAACTTAGTTAGGCTTTTACAAATGACTTAGCTAAAACCTTACATCTTTGATATGTTTCAGTGTGCCCATTCTCTATGTCTTAGAGTATGTCATCAATACACTTTTTCATCAATGGCTTAGCTGATCCTTGTACTTCATTACAAAATTATAACTTCAACCTTTCTCTAGGTGTTCTAGTTACATCTTTATTGATTGCCTCCTCCTTGCCAATCAACCAATTGATAGTATTTGGATCATTAAAGCAATTGTCATTCCTGCAAGTAGCAAGTTTGACATCAATGACAAAACAATGATTGAGAACATTCCTTACCAGTTCCATATGATCATTTCCAATAATCTCCCTCATGATCTTTTAAATCATTTCCAACAATATTCATCAAAGATCAATTACATGCCAACTATAAGGCCTTATGGGTTACAACCATCTATAAACTTCAGTTACAATCTTTGATGATCCAACTTTGCATTCTGGCCCTTCCTTCTCTCCCTCTCTTAAGATCTATCCCTAAGACTCAAAGCAAGACCTCTTAAATACATTCATGGACACAAGTTGACCTATTGCAAATACAACTAAATAAACTCTCATATTAAATGCTAGGCTAAGCCAAAAGTTGTCTCATAATAGATATCTAACACTAAATTAAATGCAAAGGTTAGCCTTAATAGGAAACCACGCATAGAAAAATTGACAAATGAAGGCTCCACGAAATACTGACACTTAGTATCTAAATGAACTTGGCATCCACACTAACTCGACATCCAAATGAACTCGACAACCACACCAACTTAGCAGCCACACCAACTTGGTATCCAAAGGATGACTTAGCAACCAAAGAACACTTGATAGCAACTTAGAACTTAACATCAACCAAGAACCTCAACATCCACTAAATGCTCAGCACCCATTGAGAACTCAGAAAAAACTAGTAAAATTGAAAACATACAAGATAGCAGTGCAACCTAGGATGCTCCTACATCAAGAGAAGACCAGAGATCTGAACCTAGAGAAGAGATAAGAGTTGAGATGTCAACTCATACCTCTGATAGGAATGTGACAAAGAATCACCCTCCTAAATAGATAATTGGAACCAAAGACAAAGGTGTGATGATAAGGAACAAAGTAATCAAGGAGATATGTTTGATATCTCAAGTTGATCCTAAGAGCACAAATGAAGCATATAAAGATGATCATTAAATTCAAGAAATAAAGGAAGAATTAGATTTGATTGTGAAAATGATACATGGGAGTTAGTTACTAGACCTAAACACAAGAATGTGATAGGAACCAAATGGGTATTTAGAAACAAGATGAATGAGCAAGGTGAAGTTGTGAGATATAAATCTAGACTTGTATGCAATGGATATTCATAGAAAGAAGGTATGGACTATGAGGAGACATATGAAGCATAGCTAGAATGGAAGCAGTAAGGATGTTATTGGCTTATGCAGAAAATAAAAAGTTCAAGGTTTATAAGATGGATGTTAAATCAACCTTTCTAAATGGAGAACTTGAAGAAGAGGTATATATTGAGCAGCCTATAGGTTTTCCTTTATTAGAAGATAAAGACTTGGTATATAGACTAAAGAAATCTCTATATAGTCTCAAGCAAGAACATAGAACTTGGTAGGCAAGGTTGGATAGTTATTTGGCAAAGCTTGGATTTGCTAAAGGTATGATAGATAGTAACTTGTATTTGAAAGAAGTTGAAAATGGTTTGTTGATTATTGTAATATTTGATGCTAACATCACTTTTAGAGGTAATGATGAAGCAAGAGATAAGTTTTCTAAAGAGATGAAGAATGAGTATGAAATGAGCATGATAGGAGAACTGAAGTTTTTCCTAGGAATGTAGATTGTATAGAACAGTGGTGGTATTTTCATTTCACAAGTTAAGTACTTGAATGATTTACTAAAAAGGTTTAGTTTAGAAAGTTGTAAACTTGTTGGTACACCTATGATAATTGGTCACAAGTTATCCAAAAAAGATGAGACACCTACAGTAGAGCAGAAGAAGTATAGATCCATGATTGAAGGTTTGTAGTATCTAACTCATGCTAGACCAGATATAGCACATTTAGTTGGGATTGTAGCTAGATTTCAAGTTGATCCTAAGGAGTATCATTTTGCAGTAGGTAAGAGAAAATTCATATATTTGAAAGGGGCATTTGACTATGGAATTTGGTATGACAGATCAAGTGATTTCACTGTATGTGCATATACTAATGCAAATTGGGTCGGTAGTATGGATGATAGAAAGAGTGCCAATGGTGGAGCATCCTTTCTTGGAGGAAGATTGGTTTCTTGGATAAGCAGGAAGCTAGATTATATTTTGCAGAGTACTGCTAAGGTAGAATATGTTGTAGTAGCAAATAACTATAATCAAGTGATGTGGATGAAGCAAGATGTTGAACAATATTAAAATTGAGTTTGAAGAACCTGTTGTCATTTACTATGATAACACAAATACAGTGAGTATGTCTAAATATTGTATTGTATTCTAAGACTAAGCATATATCTATTAAGTATCATGTGCTGAGAGAGAAAGCAATAGAAAAGGAGATCAGATTAGAGTATGTGAGTACTAAAGATCAAATTGTAGATATCTTTACAAAGCATTTTCTTAAAGATACTTTTGAGTACTTGAGAGGTATACTTTGGGTTATGCCCTTGCCTAATTCTGAGTAGATGATGTAGAGAGTGCATCAGTCTAGTGGTATAGAGCACTATTGATATCCTAGACTGAATGATGATGCTTCATATATGGGGGAGTAATTGTGATGATTTGAGTCACTGAGGACTCTTGGTATTTAGTATTGAATAGTGCCTTTTGACACTCAAGCTGGTTGATGTTTTGGTGCAACATATTAGTGATTAGTATTTAATAATCGGTATGTTGTAACATTGAGATTGAGGTCTTTGACATTGATGTCAATGGGGGATATTATACATGAAAAACATCTCCTAAGACATGGGGTAGAGTATTGATGAAAGGAAGAACTCCTAAGCAATGGGGTGGAGATCTCTTTAGGGAGATTTAGAAAGATTCATGAAAGGAAGCAGGAATATGCATCTGATTTATTGTGAATTGTTTAGTGTGAAGTAAACAATTAATGTTTAAGAAGAAGGAGTATGCACCTATTGTGCATCTATTACATTGAGATTATTTTTAGCATGTGAATAGCTGATGCCAGTCCTAAAATTTAGAGGACTTTAGATTTTCTTGATGGAGAGGATTTGAGAAGTTGAGAAAAATAGCAACAACATATTACTACTTGGTATTCTTGGAACTTAGATGTATTTCATCTATGTTATCATCAATGCCAAAGGGGGAGATATTTAGCATGAATGTTGATGATACTACATTGGGGGAGTATCCTGAGCATTGGAGAGTATTGACATGTTGCATTCATGATTGTGCTTGTCATTGATGTAAACATAGCATAGTTTCTGTAAAGACTGGCTAAGTAGCAGGCATAGATTTTAATGGTATAGAGAATGGTTTGATTGTCTATTATTCTACACTATGATCTAGTGACATGATTAGGTGTGTAGAGTTTGAGTAAGAAGACGTATGGAAGTTGTACCTAATTTACAGAGAGTTGTTCAGAGACAAAATATTGGAAAAGTAGTTCCTAATGTTTGTTAGCTATCTTACATATGAGATGTAAAGAGAAGATGTGCAAGCAGGAAGTGATAGAAAATAGTTAGTTGATGATGATAGTGAGTGTGCAAGCCCTAGTATCGTACGTGTGAATTTTTGTATAAACTGGGAGCCGACAGTGCTATTGTAATTGTAATTTATTAATTATCTTATTATAATTAATTGGGAAAGCCTCAAGGCTAACTCAAGGAATTATTATGAAGATATAGTATAAAGGAAAGATGTTTTCCTTGTTTGTAATGAAGGGGAATAAGTGTTGTGATCATTGTATGAAGTGTGAAGTGCAAAAAGGAGAAGAGTTATTACTAAATGTGTGTAAGTGATCCAAGGGATTATTGGATGCAAGATTTGTGATCTAGTTACAAGATCAGAAGGAGTAGAAGTCCAGTTGATAGGACTGAGAAAGAGGAAGGAATAATACAGTACAATTCTACTATTCTGTAAGGAATAATACAAAGATTATTTAGATAATGGGTTCATTAGTCTTGCCCTTGAAGTTGTTTCGGTAGTGGGTCCAACTGTCTTCCACAACTTCTAACAAGGTTGTAATCTCCTAAAAAGGATTCAAAGTCTCCTAATAGGGACTCATATGTACTAAATGTATTCATAGACTCCTAATAGGGTTCATCCTCTAATAAGGAATATTTATATTATTACATCATCTTGTGGGTACCATCCCCATCAAGGTTTTCCCTCTAATCAAGGGTTTCCCTAATTAACAAATCTGGTGTTATTGTATATGAGTATCTTCTTGTGGTTTTAGTTTATATTACTTATATGGTTAAGTTTGTTTAAGGTTGATAATTGTGATTATAGTTGGTTAACTAATTCACCCCACCCCCCCCCCCCCCCCCCCCCCCCCCAATTATATTAGTGGACTATATATTCTAACATTAACAAGACAGAAATAATAATTACATGCAAATATGTCCAATATCAGGAAATAATAAAGCATACAGGACACAAATATTTAATATAGTTCACCCAATCCCTGGGCTATAGCCACCATCAATGAGTCCAATATTCTTATTACTTAGTGATTACAACTTGATTACAATCCATAATCTCTTTCAACTCAATACTGCCGCAAGAAACTACTATCTTCTCACACACTATGAAATCTCTAAACTTAAGTCATTTTATACAAGATTTTCATCTCCTACAAAATTAGGAATAGAATAATTATAGCATATCAGCCCCTAGACAAATAGTTGATAATATAGCGCCAAAAAAATATTGGAGGCTATCACCCAAAAAACCCTAATAGGCATGGGTTATCGCCCTTGAATGTATTGGGGGCTACATCCCCCAAACCCCTTCTCAGAGCCTGACTTGGCCCTAAACCCTAAAAAAGATACATGGTAAGTGTATACTAATTTCTTGATCAATCACTACAAGCTAACAATGGTAAGCTACAAGTATCATAAGGAATTGGAAGAAGCCTTGGAGCATGCAAATGAACAAATATTTAAGTTAACAATAAGTTAAGAGAATCCTTTGCAAAAAGGAAAGAACTAGTTGAAAAGATGCAAATGAGTCTATGAATTGGACAAGTCATTAGAGGGAAGTGTCAACTCTGAGGAAGTTGATATTGATTTATGGAGGAGTAAACAAGATACTAAGAGGGTCGGTGAATCAAAATCTATAATAATTTATACTTTTCAGATATTCATCCACATCTATCAATATCTTGTGCATGCAAAACTATAAATGTAAAATTTTCTTGTAACATGTAAATTGGTTCAATCACATGCATGAAATTAATAACACATAACACAATATTTGTTACCCAGAAACCCTCCAAGGTGAAGGTAAAACTGGGGTGGGGATGACACTTACATATCTTCATTACTACAGTATTAAATTTAACCAGTTAAGGTTAGAATGTTTGACCATAAAAGATGATCTACCCTATGAGGAGTCTGTCCTATTAAAGACTTAAGAAATTTTTAGGTTTCACCTTGTTAAAGGATTTAACAGTTACAACTAAGTAAGGACTCTGTTAGGAGATTTACAAAGATCTATTAAGACCACTATGTTAAGAGATTTACCCTAATTCTAGTTTGTTAAAACTAATTCAGTACTTGACTTTTTGGTTTGCTCTGTAAGATGATCTCCTCCTTACTAACTGATCCTCTCCTCCAATCTGATAACACTTGTCTTTCCTTTTCACATTCACTGCTCATGAATAGGTCACTTTCTTTGTTAGAAGATAATAGCCCCCTTGAATGACTTCTGATCTTTTCAATCCTTCATAGTATAATGCTTCATGTTTGTACATATACTCCTCCTTCATCTCCTTTGTCATGTCTATAATATAGGTCAAGATCATCCTTGTTTAAAGATTTCCATAAAGAGTTTTCTAGATGGTTCTAGGTTTTGCCTCTTCATCTTGATCATTGAACATACACATGGGGATATGTGATCCACATCATGTAAATGTTTTGTAACAACATCTTTCAAACTTAAATAAACTTTCTAAGTCAGCTGGATAATCATTTTTCCTAAAACTTTGTTCTATTCCTAACTTTTATGTAAACTCTGCATTGCTCAGTCTTTATAGTTTCTAATGCTCAACATCACTATTGATTGGCCTTTGTTGACTTTCTGATGCGACATATATTGTGCTTGGCACATACTATATCACTTGGTACTCACATACTTAGAATTTACTTGGTCGTTGATGAGCTTGATATACAGAGAAAATTACTTTGTGACCATACACTTACTCAGCTTCTATAGAACTTGCTTGATACATATTATCTTATGTACATGACTTGACCTATGTAGAGTACCTCAATCATAGTGATGATCGTTTGACTCTGCCTTGTAAATGACTAAGTGGTTGACACTAATAGATAATAATGGTTAGAGATACCAACAATCACCCCCTTTGACAATATGATAAAAATGAGTTCTCCCCCTAAGTCTTATGACTTATGAATAATGAATAATAAATTCATTACAACCTTTATACTATACCTATATATCTTTCTCTTTTCTTCAATACATTTCCTCTTCCATATACATTTCTCCCGTGTATATGAAGTAATTCATATGTTTCAATGAATTCCTTGTGAACTCTGATAATCATGGTCAGTGCATGATCCAATGTAGTTCTTGTTGCCTACAAAATTTGATTCTACAATTGTAGTTTTGTAACTAGATCAATCAAACTCTCAACCATTGATAATTTATGATCCTTTATAATAAGATCATGGGTTGTCACATCTATAAGATTTCCACAATCCATTAAGATGAGTTAAAAAATTTTGGATTTGATTGTGTGAAGTTTTTTATCATCAACATTTCGGATCATACTACATGATCCATCATCAAGATGCAAGTGCAAGAGAACATGAAGAATTTTTTTTAAAATTAGTTCTTCATGTTCTCTTGCACTTGCATCTTGATGATGGATCATGTAGTATGATCTAAAATGTTGATGATAAAAAACTTCACACAATCAAATCCAAAAAAATTTAACTCATCATGGGTTGTCTTTAGTTCTCTTTACATGACCTCCAATGAGGTATCATTATTGCCTGAGTTGAGGTCAATTTGGATCTCATGGTGTTGCTAGCTATCTAAAGCTCGGCCAATGTGCCTTGAGCATTCAATAGAATATTGTAGTGATCAATGCTAGATCCTGCTAACTCTCATATAATGCTATTGGATGCCTTCATCGCAGCCTAAGTCTTATCTATGTATTTCTTAATATTGTCTATAAATATTGGTACATCTAAAAAAAATTATATACAAATTATGTACTCTCTGTATAAGTTCTATCATAAACTATGCTTTCTCTTGGAATAGCACTTTCTACTTAGCTACAATTATGAAAACTTTATCCACAACCTTGATCTCAATTCTTCTTATTGACCAATCCATTAGCTTCTCATTAGATTCAAAATTTTCAGCACATACTTGATCAATTATATTTACAAAAGTTGGTCAATGATTGGTGTCTCTCCATCTAAATTTTTTATGTCAAAAGCATCAGCAAAAATATTCTTTACATCATGTGATATATGTTGTTGTTTTTTATTTTCCTTAGCTCTTCTTGTCTCTTCTTCTTCTTCAAAATTTATTGTAGCAAAAAGTTTTGTTGCAAGGTGAGATTTTCTAGATCAAATTGTGACATCTCAATGATTTCATCTAGACTAACTTCAATATCTGGTGAAATGTATTTTATTTATTTTCTCTTCCTGTTCAATGAAGGGGTGGTGTGGCCTAACATTGTTGTAGGAGTAGGTGAGGGGGTGTCACCACTCGATCTTGCTTATGCATCTATGCTTGAGATAAAAACAATTGTACCTAGTTCAACCCTATTTAATATTTGTTCTCCTCAATCTGAGGTACTAAAACAATCTTGTCATTTTCATTAGTTTCCCCATCTTCACCATCTTCTTCTTCATTTGTAAGCTTTGAATACTCAACTTCTCAAGTTTCAAGAGTGTTGGCATGTATAGGAGACATGTTTCCTTGTGGACTCATCACATCTAAGCTTTCTCCACTATTGTATTCATCATCAATATTCATAGTCTCTACCTTCTTTGTAGTTAACCCAAAAATGCTCTTCCATTGCAACTCACTTTGTTGTCATACAACTTCCTCTTTATTTAGTAATATTAAGAACATTATGTATTTAAGAACAAATCTTCTCCTATGATGTTTTAAAAATGTTTCCTTTTGTTTTTGTGACAAATTAGGCATAACTCTAACTAGTGTGTCAGTTCTTATATAATTTTCTACTTCCTCTTCCTGCTGCCATCTTCTCTCTAATCTATCATATAGATCCTTGGGTATCTTCTTCTCTATTTCACTATGGGCTAGTTTTTTATTTGCAATCACTTCTACCATAGCCTCTTCAACTTTATTTCTATCTCCATTATCTAGTGTATCATATCTCAAATATCTGAAACTAGATAAACCTATAGATCTTCTTAAGTTGTTACATAACTCTTCAATAGTCTTGATCTACCTGATAAGTGGTCCTCTGACCAATCTCCTTCCTCTAGTTTGAGGTTCACTTCACTCAGTAGAATCTATCACTTTTTGCTTTGCAGACTACTTGACAATAGCAATTACCTTGGTCCTTAGCTTATTTGGTGGTGGAGGTGTCACTGCCTTCTTCATTTTTATTCTTCAAGCCTTCTTTCTCAACAACATGACAAAAACTAGGGCTTTACCCTTATCATCTTATTCAACTTCATCTTCCTCATCACCATTGTCTTTCTCTTCGTCTTCACCAAGACCTTGTGTTATTTGCAATGGTTCTTTTCCCTTGCCTAGGGTGCCTAGTTTAGCTTCTAGGTCTTCAATCATCTTCTTTCTTTTCTTCTCCTTGGAAGCTATCTTAATGTTCACTATTATCCTTCCTTTTCTTCTTCATATCTTCCAAATGGTTCATCCTTGGCATCTATTTCTTTTTTTAATAGTGCATCAGTGTTTGCACTTACAACATCACTATCTATCTGATATCCAAAGCTTTGTAACCACACCTTCTTTTGCTTAACTTCTTGTACAAATGTGTTGTTCGTATCAACAAGGAAACATATTTCATTGTAATATTTTGTGACCAATTCCTCTAGAATTCTTATTCTCCTTTTCATCCTCAATTTGAATTCATCAAAATATGTATTCATTGCATTTTCAAAATTGTCTCCTAATTGAGTAATAAACTCATTGATTTTCCTTATGACTAGTTTATCTTGTTCCCATACAACATTACCTATACCAAGAAAATACTTTTGGATATAAAAGAATATACAAACAATTAGGGAACCAAACTTACACATTGAATACTTTGCCTTCCTTATCGATGATAGATTTTCTACTAGTTGTAACATTTGTAGCTTGGCAAGATCATACTCATGATCTTTCATCACAATCTTCCATGCTTGGTCCACAACAACCATACATGACACACTATTCAATATGCTTGATTGATAGAATTTTTGAGCAATGACTCTCACTAAAAATTCTATGAGTGGATCATTATTGATTGTAATGGACAGACCACGTCCATTCCACTTGGCTCCTGTATTCACCTCATTTTCCTATTCACCTCATTTTCCCCTCAACTCAAGAATCACATGTTTTCTTCTTATCTAGGTTTCGATAATGTGTAAACCTATGTATCATTTTCTTCTTGATCTTCATTGGTCCATTCTGTAACTAGTACTTCATATCATAGACTCTGCTCAAAATAGCTTTGATCTGTTTGATTCTAAAATTTCTCCAAAATTCTAGGGCTCGAGTTAACCCTTTCCTCTCAATAATTTGAAACTTATCCTTCAAATTTTCTTCATTACATAGCTTCTCATAAGCTTCCCTGATTTCATAATCTCCCACTTCTCCAATTTTTCACATATAAAAAATTTTGACACCATGAATCATAATGAATTTAGGTGGTATCAAAGATACCACACCAATTAAGTCTCCTTTTACAAAAATCTTTGGAATAGCACAAAATTTAGGTGGAGGGCAAGCATCACTCTTCACCATTTGAACTTTACTAACTTTTTGACTATTTCCAGTGATCAATGAAGCTGCCATGATCGTAACTAAGGTTTGATGTTCTTCCTTCTCTGGATACTCAGCACTCATTCACACTCTTTACTTATTCAATCTTCTTGATCAAATTGCTCCTTATAATCTCAGTTGTTGGCTTGAATTCGCTAAAATCGCTTTATGTTTCTTTGAAAATCAGGATGTCAGGTATGAAGTAATGCATTCAATTTTTTATATATACTTTTCTTTTGATCGATTAGGATCACCATTAATGTTGTGTATTTCATTGAGTAGAAGCCAACTAGAATAATAGCTCAGTTTCTTCTATAACCTTCAATCTCTATTGAAGTGCTTGGTCTATGTTGCAATTCTCAATCAACATAGATAGTTTACTGATACTCAGAAACCCTTTACAAACTTTGTTCTCATGCATCTTATAAATGTAGATATGAACTTTTGGCACACATTTATGTAAGGAACTGATGTATGATATATCATTTAGGTATACAATTCCATGCATACCTCTTTTTCTCAATTAGAGATGACATGATCACCTTCTCCATTGGATTGGGTGACCTTAGCTTCATTAGCTCCACTATTTCCATCTTTTGTTTTCTTTTTCCACTTGCGGTTCATTTCATTCCTCACTTTCTCAATGTCCACTTTGCCTTTGACTTTTTCTTTTGTCTAATTTTTTGAATATACTTGAGTTCTAAAATTCTTGCTTTGATGTCCAAACTTGTGACATTTGGAACATGTATTATTAGATGCATAATTCTTCTTCTTCTAATTTGGCTAGTAGGGTTTTTTTCTCTGATCTACATTCAAATTCTCTATGCCCATATTTATAACTTGTAGTAGTATCCTTCAAATCTAGGTGTAGTAGGTGTACTCACTAGTCTTGACCTACACTCATGTATTTGATATCCTTGTTTCTTGTAGTAATAGTAGTAACTGATAATCTTAGGTTTAGAATTTTTCATACCATATTTTCTTCAACCGATATTTGCAGTATGACCAATTTTTCCATAGTGATAGCATGTTAGTTTGTCTTTGGCTTTACATTTCTCATTTCTCCATTCCTGGATGATTCTCCTTTCTTAGTGCATGAATTTTCTAACCCATTAGAATAGATTGATGATTTCATAAGTTCTTCAAAGTATTTCATTGCTTCCTTTGGTTTGTTGAATTTCTCTATAGATTCCTTCTCATTCTTCAATTCATTTTTAAGTATCTCATTATGTGAACTAAGATTTGCAATTTCCACATCTTTGTAATTCAATTTATGATTTGTAGTCATCAGTTAATTCATCAGATCCATTTATATATTTGTGAGCTTTTGCACATCTAATATCCTTTCTTTGAGCCTAGTAGCCATTACCCTTTTGTCTTCTTCTACCCTAGTCATGTATTCTTCAACTTTCTTTCTTTGTTTAGTCACTTCACATAGTCTCACTAATTAGATTTCACATTCTCTTTTTAGTGTCCTTATCTCTTCATTGAGAAGTTATTTCTTTGAAGTAGATCAACAAATGCTTTTTCATTAGGATTGATTGGTTCAAATAGTCCTTGGATGTCAATCACCTAATTTTCAATAGTCTTGTCTAGTTTAAAAGCCTTCATCTTAGAAGATCTAATCTCCAAGCCTTTAAGCTTCTTTCAAAGAACTAGAGCATACCAATTGTTGATTTGTGGAGGATTAAACTAGATACTAAGAGTGGGAGTGAATCAAAATTTATAACAATTTATACTTTTTATAGATTCATCCACATCTAAAAATAACTTGTGCATGCAAAACTATAAATGTAAAACTTTTTTGTAACATGTAAATCAGTTCAATTACATTCATGAAAGTAATAACACATAACACAATTTTTTTACCTAGAAACCCTCCAAGGTGAAGGTAAAACTAGGGTAATAAAGTTAACCAGTTAAGGTTACAATGTTTGACTGTAAAATATGATCTACCCTATGAGGAATCTTTCCTATTAAAGACTTAAGAAATTTTTAGGTTTCACCTTGTTAAAGGATTTAACACTTAAAACTAAGTAAGGACTCTGTTAGGAGATTTACAAAGATCTGTTAAGACCACTTTGTTAAGAGATTTACCCTAATTCAAGTTTGTTAAAACTGATTTAGTACCTAATTCTTGATTTTCTCTAGAAGCTAATTTTGAGTCTCCTCCTTACTAACTGATCCTCTCCTCCAATTTGATAACACTTGTCTTTCCCTTTCACATTCACTACTCATGAATAGGTCACTTTCTCTATTAGATGATAACAAAACCCTTGAATGATTTTTGATCTTTTCAATCCTTCATAGTATAATGATTCATGTTTGCACATATACTCTTCTCCTTCTTCTCCTTTGTCATGTATATAAATCTAGGTTAAGATGATCGCTATTTAAAGATTTCCATTAAGAGTTTTCTATATGGTTCTAGGTTTTACCTCTTCATCCTAATCACTGAACATACACATAGGGATATGTGATCCAAATCATGTAAATGTTCTATAACAATCTCTTCAAAACTTAAATAAACTTTCCAAGTTGGCCTTGTTAGAGTAAATAATTAATTATTTATTCTATTACTTAAGCTTACTTAGGTTAATACATTTATTTAATATTTAGTAGTTAATAGTTGTAGTGATGAGTTGTTGACAACACAAGAGTTTGTTCCCTTCTAGCATATTCCACCATTTTGTGGAAGTGTGCTTAGTTGTCAACCTTATCTTCTACCACTTTCCAGCTTGTTCTACAAGCTTCCATGAGGCCTTTATATTTGAGCTCTCTAATTGTATCTATCATCACATTTTCATTGTAAATACATTTTTTATTGTTTTGCAATATTTTCCCTCTCATGTCTATTTAGGGTTTTTCCAAGCTCCACCTCTTCCTTCCTTGGTTTCCCTTCGAGAGGTTATTTGCATGCAGGTGATCTTGGTGAGCTATTTAGTTGGATTTCATCAACTCCTACATGGTATTAGAGCTTCCCTACTATTACTTTGTTGAAGGTTTTTTGAAGCTTCCATTCGAAGACACAAACCCTAGTTTATTTATGCATTTTTCTTCAATCCGGGGGAAGAGCATTTTTCAGAGCACTTTGGGCCCAAACAGATGCTGCCATCAGATTTAGAATGCACTTTTCAATTAGGATTCATATAAAATTTGTTGATTTTGGAGACAGAGCTCCAGGAGGCAAAAAAAATTTGTTTCAAACCCTATCATACGGACTGTACAAATGATTTGGAGTTTAAAAAATTAAAAAAGGCAAGCGCAAAGCATGCCACCGTGACTCCACCCAACGGCCACCATGGGGTCACCCACACTTTTCCCGCACCTCGCCACAATCCAGCAGTGCCACCCTCCATCTCCCGGCCCCCGTCGTAGCCTTTTTGGAAATGCCCCTCAGTTCTCTACTAGTGCAGCACCCATCTTCACCACCTCTGCAAGTTTTTCACCAATGTTTTCTACTCTAGCACAGCTCCGACAGTGGTCCTTTACCCACTCTTCGCTCTGAGCCCACCTACATCCACATTGGATTTTCTACACAGTCAGCACAATAGCTCAACAACACCTATCATAGTCAGCGTGTGACATGTGGTAGGGTTGCCACGTGGCACTTTGCCACGTGGCCCCTGCCACGTCAGCCTATTTTCCATATGGCATGCCACATGGTACCTTTTTTTGCATCAATGGCCTCCAGGCCGTCAACTTTTTTCCAGTGAAATGATGACATCAGCACTACATCAACATGCCTCTTGCACCTCTCCAAGGTCATTTTGGACCTACTTGTAGCTTTTTGGCCATAACTTGAGCATACAAAGGTATTTTTCTAATCCAAAAGAAGCACCAAAAAGCTAGTTTCGAGATGGAGACATTTGTGTAGGTATTTTTAGGTTTTGATGTAGTTTTGTTGTCTATTTTTGCAATTGAAGTCTTAAGTTCTCTTTTTGACTCTAGCATTCATATCTTTTGCATCCCATGTCAGTTTTTTGAAAATGTTATATTTTTGGAAAGTTGGTTTTGTCATTTTTTTGAAATGTAGTCATTTCCTTCATATTCTGGCCCATGCTCTTTCTATCATGTTTTTGGCATTTTTTCTCTATGGTGGATATCTTGGGTATTTTAGATTTGAGGATCATTTTCTTGGCATGGTTTCTTTTGTTTTGGGTTGTACTATCTTTTTTATCAGCTTTTTTACTTTTCTAATCATTGTAGACATCATTTGTAAGCACTTTTATGTATACGCACTGAGATAAAGTGCCACTTTTGCATTTTAGGTTCATGAACACTATTTTGAGACAATTGTACTTGCACTTTTTTTATAAAGCACCATGGGGGGATAGTTGTTTGCTATTTTAGGCCCTCTCCCTTTATCAAGTGAGTGTCCCTTCCATGACATTAGCCCCATGCAAAGTTAGTGTGACCATGTCTTTATAGGTGTTTGTACCTCTTCCCTCTCTCATTTTCTTGGTTCTGTCTACAAAGGATTTTGACCCACCTTCTCAGTTGCTTGTCATCTCACCCTATCTACATTAAGGGGGGGTTATGCTATTGTTCTAATGCATCCTTCAATGGTTTGATAGTGTGAGCTATGTATTTAGTGGTTGATCCTATATACGAGGTGATTGTAGTGGCTGGCTACCTATGAATTTCGGTGAGATGGATCATCTACCATATAGACACGCTCGGTTCATGCCTTCTTCTTCCATGGAGGTTTTTCAAATCAATAGTTTCTTTCTGATGGCAGATTTTGTGGATTCTTCATGCTTCAGTGATGCTCTTCATGATCTCTCCTTTTGTTCCTATTTTAGGGGACATTCCCCTAGTTGGAGACTTCTTTAGTTCTTCACTAGGTTCTTACCTCTTTTTGGGGGAGGGTTTTCCCCATGTGGTTTTCTCTCTTTCCCCATTTTCATAAGTTGCATTTCTTGCATTGTACATGGGTACCTAACATGTCCTCATTGTCGAGAAACATTCTGCATTTTCATCTTAGTTTTGTGAGCTTAAGGCATTCCCCTAAGTTGCACTTAAAAGGGGGTGTTATAGTAAATAATTAATTATTTATTCTATTACTTAAGGTTACTTAGGTTAATGCATTTATTTAATATTTAGTAGCTAATAGTTGTAGTGATGAGTTGTTGACAACACGGGAATTTGTTCCCTTCTAGCATGTTCCACCTTTTTGTGAAAGTGTGCTTAGTTGTCAACCTTATCTTCTACCACTTTCCAGCTTGTTCTCCAAGCTTCCATGAGGCCTTTATATTTGGGCTCTCTCATTGTATCTATCATCACATTTTCATTTTAAATACATTTTCATCATTTTGCAATAGTTTCTCTCATGTTCGTTTAGGGTTTTTCCAAGCTCCACCTCTTCCTTCCTTGGTTTCCCTTCGACAGGTTATTTGCATGCAAGTGATCTTGGTGAGCTGTGGAGTTGGATTTCATCGACTCCTATAGGCTTGATAATCATTTTTCCTAAAACTTGGTTCCATTCCTAAATTTTATGTAAACTTTGCATTGCTCAATCTTTATTGTTTATGATGTTCGACATTGTTATTGCTCGACCTTTGTTAACCTTCTAATGCTCGGCATATTTTATGCTCGACACATACTATATCACTCGGTACTCGCATACTTGGAATTTACTCGATCGCTGATGAGCTTGGTACATATAGAAAATTACTCTATGACCATACACTTGGCTTCTATAGGACTTTCTCAGTACATACTATCTTATGTACATGACTCGACCTATGTAGAGTAGCTCGATTGTAGTGATGACCGTCTAACTCTACCTTGTAAATGACTAGGTGATTGACACCAATAGACAACAATGGTTAGAGATACCAATAGTTGATGTTGCAATAAAGAAACTACTAGAGAAAATTGGTGAATCACTAGAAAAGAAAAAGAGTTGTGGGAAAAATTGAACTTGATAAAAAATGAATATGAAAGTCAAGCCATACAAATAACTAAAATACTAGATATAGTAAGAACTATCAAAAATGACAAAGATGATGTTGAATCGAAGTATTAAGATTCTTTAGAGAAAATTATTATAAAATACTTAGTCATTCGAAAGAAAACAAAATGAAATTTATGATCTAATAAATAGGATCAATAAGAGAAGCCAATATCTAGAAATAGAAAATCAAAGACTAAAGATGGAAAATAATGACCTAAGTAATGAATTGAAAGTTGAAAAGGAAATAAGTGCTAGACTTACAAAGTTTGAGGGAAGTATGCTCAAATTTGATAAACTATTGATGAAACAAAAGGAACAATTAGATGCTACTAATTTGGGAGCAATTGGAAACAACACAAAGGAGAAAGGTAAATAATTACACTCTAAAGAACCAATGTCTGAAGATGATGAAATAGGTAAGATGAACTGCCATCCTATTTGTCATTATTATGGTGAGTATGGACACACATAAAATGTTTTTAAATTTAAACAAGAGATAAGTACAAAAATAATATCATCCAATGGTTATTGTTATAATTGCAACACATTCAATCATAGAGCTCAAAAGTAAACATGTGGAACTAACAAAAAGATGATTGAAAATTATTTCAATGGATATTCCTACAAGTGAAATCAATATAGTTTCCAAGATGATGTTTATAAATTTTGATCATTGATAACTAGGAAAATTGTGTATTAGCAGGAAATTAAAGATAATGATCTCATGAAATGTTATAAATGTGGAAAGCTACGACACTTGATTATTGAATGCAAGTTAGGGATTACTCAACCTTGGAGATCACTTGGACTAGTGTGTTATATATGTTCAAAGTATGAACATTCTTCCTATAACTATTGGTATCAGTACTCTACCGATAATGATTAGAAAGGGAAATGGAAAAGGATTGCAATTAAAGAATAAGTAAAGAGAAAATGAGGAAAATATGGATCAGAGAGGAAGAAGACACAACTATAACTAAAGAGCCTTTGTCAGATGAAATAGGTAGTTCATCCACCAACTAAGAAAGTAAGTACATACTTAGGGGCATAGAACTTAATCAAGCTTATATATACACAAGGTCCCAAAAGAGAAGATAAGAAAAGAAACATACACTAGCACAAATAGATGAAATAAAATATGGAAATAGTAACAAAATCTTTTATTTTTATATTACGGTAAAAGTAGGTTTTGAGGGAACCCGAAACCCCTTACAACATCAAAATTGGTATCATGATAAAAATCTTTTTTTTATCGGTAAATAAGCATGTCATTAGTTATTTTTGTCTTGTATTAAAAATTTTGGCACGATAGTCATTGGACACTTTATTACTATAAAAGGATTATTTGTCATAAAGTACTCACATTTGAGAAAATATCAAGTCCAGAAGAGAATAACAACAAAAAAATACATATTCATCAAATTGTGAACTATGAACCCCAGTTATATTAAGATCTTGAACTAGAGTCTACAATCAAATAGAAAAAATTATGGAGAATAGAAATATTTTTATTACCAAATAAAATGAAGAGAAGCCTAAATACACGTTGTGCTCATTTAAGCCTAATGACTTAGTTGGCTCGGGAACCCCATCAAGTATACCAAATGAAATATTTGACTGAGAATGTGAATGGATACATCCAAAGTAAACAAATTGAAATAGACAATGAAGAAATAAATCTAGTATACAAATAATTGTTCAAAGGAAAGGATCCACAAAATGATGAGTATGGATTAGCTCATATTGCTCATATGTTGAAGAAGTTTGAAAAAATATGCATCAAAATTATGTTACACAAAACATATGGAGAATATTTATGGTTGGAAGATTATAAAGATATATAAATGACAACAAAAATCATTAGTATTATTATGGGACTACTATAAAATGGTTGCAAATGCATAAAGGAAATGGACCCTAAATTATAAATTGATAGAATAATCAGATATGATAGAGAAGATCATAACACTTTTGATGTGAACAATGTTGTGGATAGAGGAATAAAGTTTGCATCCCATGTAATTAGGTACAATATTTATCAATATGAACAAGTTTAAAAGGTTCTTGTGTTGGACTAAATTATATTGGCATGATTAACGAGAAAAATGGTGAGGAAAGAACTCATGCATTAAGTGATCAGGTGTTGTCATTGAGTAGAAACTAGTTAACAAGAAGAGTTGAAGTATTGTAAGTACAACCATTGGTTGAATGACATACTAGTCTCAAAAAAGAAAAGAATAAAAATGTGGAATTTTGATGGTCGCATCCCAATCACTGTTGATGTGAAAAACTAGAGAAGCTCTGACAAAGATGTGACATGCATGTAGAGATAAGTGACAGAATGTGGTTGAAGCATGCAAGGAATCAAGTCTACAAATAGACTTGAAAATGGACAAGCATGCCTATGGGTATAAGCATATAAAGATAGGTAGTCATAGGTATCTTGTGAATATGCTTACTATGTGATTCAAATTTCAAATTTATAGTTTAAGCAGGATAACTTTTAGGGTTTTTATCTATGAATAGTGAGAGTGATTTAAGTTCATACAGACTTCATTTTGAAGTTTGGTGGTGTGGTTGAGGGTGTTTTTTTTCTATAACTATGTTTCAAGAAAATATATGTGACGGATGAACAGAACAATTATGAAGAAAGAGTAACAACATACTAGTAAATAGAGCAAGTTCTTTAAGATAGAATTGAGAAAGGAGATTAGAGCATCTTCAAAGATTTTTCATAGAGGATCTACCAAGAAAGGTGTGCCAAGTATTCAAATATATTATTTATCTTTCTTTCTAATCATTGCACCTATTTTAATCCTTTAATAGGGAAGACTTGTAATAAATCTTTTAAATCCTCTAACAATGTATCTCTTAGAAAGAGATCAAAATCATCTAGTAAGGTAGCCTTGATAGGTTGTAACTCTAATAGATTATATGCATTCATAACAGGATGCATTCTTAGAATGAATAACGGTAAGCCTTTAATAGGGCACCCTTTTAAATGAAAGGAAGAAATAATAGGTATATTACTCCCACCATAATTTTCACCCTCATGCCAGGGGTTTCCATGTAAAAATATCTATGTCATTGGTTTATGCATCTTTGTATAATCTTGTATGGTTTTACTACATAGCCTTTATTATTATATTAATAGTAAAGGTTCTAGCAGCAAAGTTTATATTTAAGCTATCTACTTTAATTGGTAGGTTTTACAGATTTGGGCATTGATCCACACCCACCCAAACCACGCCCCCCCCCCCCCCAGCAACCAACAATTGGTATCAAGGCTTAGACCCCAATAGATACAATCTTGACAGCTTGAGGGAAGATTAGATGAAAACCATGAAGTACAAGAAACAACTTGATGAAGTGATTAACACTATTCAGGATCTAAATGACAAGCTAGGATAATCCTATTAGGATTAAACCTCATAAAGAAATAACAATTACATTCAAATATAAACAATAACATAAAATAATAGATCACACAGAAGAGAACACAAGACTGTTGGAATTATGATATATTTTTCATTAGTGCAAACACTTATTCTATCCTGAATGCTTATCTTGCTCATCACTTAGTCTCAAGTATATACCAAGCATTCAGTGGTTACCTTATAAGATCAACAGACAAATAGTTCTCACTGAGCATTCTAGAAGATACCGAGTGAAAAAGGTAAAAGAAGTTCAGTAGTGTTTACTGAGTGATAAAGGTAATCAAAGATCAGCAATGTTTACCAAGTGAAAAAGGTAATCAAAGATCAGAAGAGTTTACTGAGTGAAAAAGGTAGACAAAGGATTCAGTGTTTACCGAGCTAAGCGAGGTAAACAAAGAAGATAGTTTCTACCGAGCAACACTACATCTACCGAGTCACCAATGGCTACCGGGTTCCAAGCAATGTTCTGTGACTAGTATGAACTGAGTCTCTACTTCTAAGTGCATGATGATGTCGAGTAACGTAGTGGATGCCGAGTATCAAAAGGTCACCAAGTTAGTTCAGTGAACCCAAGTTTACTAATGGGTCGACTCAGTAATGTTTTGTTCACTTGTGATTTGGCCGACCTTGTAACTATAAAATATTGGAATGGTATATATGTAATTTATGATATCATTTTTTTAAAAATGAATAAGATAAATGAACATATTGGCATGAAATGAGAAAGTATTGTTCGCATGTGAAGAAGGTATTATTATCAGCAACAGAGCAAAAGGAATACAGCAAGGTCAGCATAAGGAGCAGAAAAGTTATATCTATCACATCAAGTGATCAATGCAAAAGGATCCTATCAGCAAACAAGTTGTAAGTAGATCCATTGTTTCATCCTAATAGGTGAATCAATTTTCAAATCCTTTAACAAGGTAGACTTAACAGTCTTTTTTAAATCTCCTAACAGAGTGCATACTTCACTGGATGTTTGTAAAATCCTCTAACAAGGTGGATCTAGAAGTCCTACTTGCTCCTAACAGGGCAGATCACCAGAAGTGATCATTGTAAGCCTTAACCGGCCAACTTCATACTGCAGTAATGAAGTTTTTTGGGCATCATCCCCACCCCAATTTTACTTTCTAACTGGAAGGTTTCTGGGTCAGCAATTCACTGTGTTCATGTGTTATGAATGATTGATCTTTCATTTATGCAGTAGATTAAATGAATGAATGATGAATGGTTAAAATGCATAAGATTTTATATGTTACTGATTCACCCCTCCCCTCTTAGTAACACATTTCATCCTAAATATTTCCAACAAAGACACCAAGATTTAATGTGGTTCACCCATTCCCTGGGCTACGTCCACCAAATAGCAAGTCCAATATTATTACAATCCAATGATTAAAACCTGATTACAATCTAAAATCCCTTATGGCTCAATATTGCTGTAAGAAGCAATTTTTACATCACCCATGCTGAAACAATCCCTAACCCTAAGCCTTTTTATACAAGTATTTTTCCCACTTTAGGGTTAAAATTAGTTACAACATGTATAGTTGTTCCCTAATTAGTCACCACAATCTAACAATCTCCCACTTGGGGACTGATCAGGATCCACACTAAACAACACAAACCTCCAATCATAGATCTGTACTTCTTTTTCTCAATAGTAGGTGTCTCATCCTTTGTAGATAACTTGTGTCAAGTTACCATAGGTGTTCCAACAGGTTTACATGTTTCCAAACCAAACCTTTTCAATAAATCCTTCAAATACTTAGTTTAAGAAATAAAGATTCCTTCTTTATCCTGCACAATCTATAATCCTAGAAAATATTTCATTTCTCCTATCATACTCATTTCAAACTCCTTCATTTCATCTGCAAACTTGTCACTTTCATCATCATTTCCTCTAAATATGATGTCATTAACAAATATTGCCAAAATCATTAATCCATCATCAATTTCTTTCTAATAGAGATTGCTATTTGTCATGCCTTTGCTATATCCAAGCTTTGTCAAATGTTTGTCCAACCTTGCATACCAAGTTCTAGGTGCTTGCTTCAAGCCATACAATGCTTTCTTTAATCTACATACTATGTCCTTGTCATCTGTTAAAGGATAACCTTCAGGTTGTTCAATGTATACCTCTTCTTCAAGTTCTCCATTCAAAAATGTTGAGTTGACATCCATCTGATATACTTTGAATTTCTTATATGTTGCATATGCTAAGAATAATCTTACTACTTCTATTCTTGCCATAGGAGCATAGCTCTCATCATAGTCTATTCCTTCTTGTTGTGAGTAACCTTTACATACCAATCTTGCCTTGTTCCTTACAACTTCACCTTGTTCATTCACCTTGTTCATTCACCTTGTTCCTAAATACTCGTTTAATTCCTATCACGTTCTTGTCTACTGGCCTAAGGACCAATTACAATGTCTCATTCTTTACTATCTAATCTAATTCCTTTGTCATAGCTTGCTTCCAATAGCCATCTTTATATGTTTCATCTACATTCTTAGATTCAACTTGAGATATCAAACATACTTCTTCACTGACTCTACTTCTTGTCATCACACCTTTATCTATGCTTTCTTCTCGTGTGGATGATTCTTTGTCATATTCTTACCCAAAGTAGGAGTTGTTATCTCAAATCTTGGCTTTGCTGAAGCTTTCAAGCTTTGTTACTACCTTGGCTCTCCTTCATTGTGCAAATCATTGTTAGTCTCAAGGAATACTTCATCATTCCTTAGTTTAGTAACAACATCATCATCTGAATAGTGATCAACTACTCTTTCTTGTATCCTGAATTTATCATCAACTCTCACCTTTGCACTTTCCATAATAGTCTTAGTTCTTAGATTATAACATCTATAAGCCTTTCTTTTTAGTGAATAACCAAGAAACATACCTTCAATACTTCTAGCATCAAACTTGTCAATGTCATCATCTCTTTTGATATAACACTTACCACCAAAATTTTTGAAATACTTAACTATGGGTGAGTGACCACACCATAGTTCATAAGCGGTCTTGTTTTTATCTTTCTTAACTTTTAATTTGTTCATAGTGTAGACTCTTGTATTCACTGACACATCATTCTCAGCTAACATAGCTCTTGTTGCTTTTGTTACTAACACATGTTTTTCTTCTCTCTGCTATACCATTCTATTCAAGGGTTCTTGAAGCTAATAACTATCTTTTGATTCCATTATCTTTAGAAAAAATGTTAAACTCATTTGAAGCAAACTCTCCTCCTCTATCTAATCTTAAACATTTAATATTCATGTCTGATTCATTCTCAACTCTATTCTTGAATATTTTGAACTAATCAAATGCCTCAGATTTTTATTTAAGAAGTGAAACCCACATCATTCTAGAAAAGTCATCAACTAAAATAATGAAGTACCTTTCACCATAGAATCCTTTAGTCTTTTTAGGACCACTGAGATCTGTGTGTACAATCTCCAATTCTGCTATAGTAGTAAACTTCTTGCATGGAAAAAAAAAATTTGTTATGATTTGTGAAAACACACTCCTTGCAAATTGTGTTAGTAGGTTTTATAATCTTAGGCAAATCTCTAACTACAAACATACGACTAGTCTTGACAATGTTGTCAAAGTTTATATGACAAAATCTCATATGCCATAACCAACTATCATCTATCTTTGCTACCAAACATGTCATTTCAATAGGATTCAACTAAAATACATTACCTCTAGATTTGTTTCCTATTCCAATTACGTTTCCATCTTTGTCTCTAATCATGCATGTCTTTTCTATGAATGACAACTAACAACCTTTATCTAATAGTTGTCCAAAACTCAAAAGATTGTGCTTTAAACCATCAACAAAATATACATCCTTAGTGTTAGTTTTACCATCAAGAGTTATAGATCCAATACCTTTAACATGGTATGTTGCATTGTTTCCAACTCTGACAATGCCTCCATCATGACTTTTGAAGTCAACAAACTTGTTCTTATCTCCAGTCATATGATTTGAACAACCACTATCAATTATCCAATCAGATTTCTTTTCAACCTATGATACCAAAGCTACTTTCTCTGGACTTTCTTCTTTGATTGCTACAAATCCTATTTCATCATCACTAGCACTTACTATTGACATTAAGTCAAGTTTATTTTTAGTGACAACACTTATTTAGATTTTGTATGTTTACCAAGCTCATCAAATAGCCTATAGTGTTTTCCATGTAATTCAGTAGCCACAAAGCTTCACAATTCTTACCAAGCATTCCAGTGGTTACCAAGTAAATTCAGGCAGTGTGACGTCCTATAGTTCTTACCAAGAAGTTCAGTGGTTACCAAGCTTCACAATTTCTACTGAGTCATCAGTTCATGTGAAGTGAAGTTAGTGTTAACCAAGAGATGAGATGATTAGTGTTTATCGAGTTCAGGTATGGTAAACATGGAATTTAGTTTCTACCAAGTTGCACAGTATCTACCGAGTTGCCAGTGTAGTCCGAGTTTGAGACTACTTTGAGATGATTGGTATGGACTGAGCCTCCACTTTTATCGAATGCATGACAATGTCGAGTAATGACAATGAACACTGTGTATCAGAACTTTTCCAAGTCAATCTTCAGAACCCGAGTGCCTTTATTTGAGCCAACTTTGTAATATTGGTGTTAACTTGTATATTGCTCGACTTTATAATTTTGTAAATTGGATTGATATATATATATATATATATATATATATGTATGTATATGTATATATATATATATATATGTGTGTGTGTGTGTGTGTGTGTATGTATATATGTATATGTATATGTAATGTATTGTATCATATCCATATAGATAGATAGATGTGTGTATGCATGAATGAAAAGCGAGAGTAAAGAATATGTAAGAAGCATGTGAATGTGAATCAGTAGCAAAGTGTATTGTAAGGCCATATCAGAAAGGAGCAACAGAGTCATATCTGTCACATTAAGGTGATTAGTACTTCAAAGAATCTTTATTAGAAAATCAATTATAAGTCAAAGATCCATTGTTTCATTCTAATAGGTGAACCAGTCCAAAATCCTCTAACAAGGTAAACTTAACAGTCTTTTGTCAAATCTCTTTACCAAGTGCATACTTCATTGTATGTTTGTAAATCCTCTAACAAGGTGGACCTATCAATCCTAATTGCTCCTAACAGGGAAGATCATCAGAAGTGATAATTGTAAGCCTTAATAGGCCAACTTTATGTTGCAGTATTGAAGTTTTATGCATATCATCCCCACCCTAGTTTTACTTTCTATTTGGAAGGTTTCTATGTCACCAAACTATTATGTTCATGTGTCATGAATGTTTATATTTTTAGTTTCTCATGCATGCAGTTAGATTTGATTTAATGAATTAAATGATTATTGGATTATTGTAATTAAAATCTGAATTTGGTAAAGTTTTTGAGATTACTGATTCACCCCTCCCCTCTCAGTAACCTAGCATAGTCTTGATTATTTCCAACAATTGGTATCAGAGATTTGTGGTTCTCAGGATAAATCTTGACAGCTTGAGCAAAGATCAAGGACAAATGGAGATTTTTAGACTTGATAAAGCAATTGACAATGAAAAACTAGATCTAGAAATGGCCATTGCACAACTCAAGAAAGCTAAGGAGCAACTTTCCCAATCTCTGAAAAGAAGGAAGGAACTTGAAAATTAGATGAATGATCACTAGTACATTGAAGAAGAGATTGAAGATCTTTTCCCTTCAAGTAGTTTAGATGAAGCAAATAATGCAATCAAAGAGCTTTTAGAGAAGAATGGTTCCCTGCAAGAAGAAATAAGAAAGCTCAAAAGAGAACAAGAAATTTAGTTAGTAAGGCTATGTGAAATTTTGGAGCAAAGGAAAAAGATGAAAGAAGAAATGGATAAAATAAAAAATGAGATCCAGAACCAATCCCTTCAGCATGAAGATCTTACAGATCAAATCTCCAATGCAAATGAAGAAATCATGAGTTAGAGACAGATCAATGAAAAATTAAGGAATGATCTAAATTCAAAAAGACAAATCAATGAAAGAATAAGAAGTGAGTTGAGATCTAAAAATAAAATCAATAAAAGATTGAAAAATAACCTAAACACTAAAAAGAAAGTCAATGAGAGAATGATAAAATCCCAAGTATACATGAATCAATTGAATCAACTAAATGAGCAGAATCTCTATAGAAAAAAGGGTAAAGCAGGAATTGTTTACAAAGAAGAAGGTGAATCCTCCAAACAAGGTGCTCAAAGGAATCAAAGACCTACTTGCAATCACTATGGTAAGATATGTCATACATCAAATAAATGTTGGAGTAATGGAAAAGAAAAATTCAATGGTAAATGTTACAATTGCTATCAGCATGGTCACAAGGCTAATGAATGCAAAGAGAAACCAAAATTTGAAGGAAAATGTCACAAATGCAAGAAACAAGGTCACAAGGCATCAAACAGCAGAACTGAGTCATTCAATCTAGCAGAGAAAATTGTGAAAGCATTATTTGGTTGGGACTATAATACGTAGTGCTAATGTCATTACTGTGGAGAGTATGGACACATTGGCATGAACTATGTTAAACATCACACAAGGAAGAAAGATACCACCATAAGATGTTTCAATTGTATTGAACTTGGTCATCTAGCCAAGAATTTCATGAATACAGGTAGAATTGAAGATGAAAAGAAAGCAAAAGTAGATAACATCAAAAAGAAAATGAGGTAGAAATGGACTCCCAAATCCACCAAGGAAGCTATTCCAAGCAATGATGGTCATGTCACTCAAGAAGTGGGTGACTCCACCATTTCCAACTAAGTTCTTAAGTAAGAACTAGAACTGCATTACCATGGTCATATCTAAACAGTTCCAAAATTAAAAAGGGTAAAAGCAAAGATCAAAATTAGTATTCAAGATACAAAAGGGATCATAGAAGATCAATATTAGATATCACTGAGTAAGGTTGGGTCATGGACTCTACCGAGCAAGGTCGGGAGTAACTAGTCACACATGTTTGGTTACCGAGTTATGAAGTATTCACTGAGTGATCCGAATAGGTAGCAGATGACAACCTGTTGCTCATAATGATGTCATCATAGCTACTTTTGTACCGAGCATTAATGTTATCAAAAGGTAGGAAATTGAATTCATTTTCACCAAATTCTTGAAGTGTTATTGCGATCAAGCAAATTATAGAGCAATTAAGCAATTTCGAACAGAATTTGCAATAAGAAAATTTGAATTTTTTCATAACATATCGAGTAGCCATGGTAGCATCAACTACTAGTAGAAAGGCAAAGAAAGGGTCAAAAATGTTGGTCTGAGGAGTCAGATGGAAACCACCAGATTTCAAACTTGTACTAGCAATTGCTAAAACCCTCGATCCAAATGGAGTGCAATCGCAAATCCCTCCTAAGGTACTTCCAATTAATGATATCTAAACTCATTTTAAGTGTGGAATTCAAGAAATTGGAACCATAGAGATGGATGATGCCCTAGGTGAATTATGTATAAATGGTGTTCTTAAACCCAAGCATAAGCACTCAGAAGATAAGGGTTTAACCAAAATTTCTCACCTGCCCCAAAGTTTCCAAGTCAAATGGATCAGTTACATCCTAAGTTGAGTTCACGGTGGTCAATTATGGCTTGAGCAACCAATTTTGATTACTAAGAAGATAATTCATCATATCACCAGCCTTCCCATGCTCTCCAAAGCAAAAGCTACTAAAACCCTAGGTCATGTGGAGTTAGAGAAGAAAGCCCTAGCCGAGTGGGATGGTAGAGGCATGAAGATTAGTAGTGTAATAGATGCAAAACTAAAATTTGGCATACATGTGATAGCACACAAAATTTATAGTTTGAGTCATCTCAATAGTGTGCCATTTGAAGCAATAGACTTGGAATTCAAAGTTGTGAAAAATAATTTGTCATATGATCTTGTAGACTTATTATTGAAATAGTTCAAAAAAAATATGGAAAGTATAAGGACATCCAAGAACAATCCTTGTAAATTTGGTTCATTGTTGACATGTCTATTTTTCTGTGTTCAAAAGTTTTTCCCTTCTAAAGGTACTGTTGTATGGAGAAAGGATGTGCCAGTTTTGTATCAGATTAATTAGTACATTGCAGAAATGGGCGAGAATTTTGTTAGCATAATGGATAACTACTTTGATGTTTTCAAGGAGAAAATGAAAAACAGATTCAGGATTCCTAAGAAATTGGTTGAAGATTACAAAGATGATGTTTGTTTCATGGTAGACAGTGACAAAGCCTACATTCAGACAGTGATTCCAAGAGGTGTATGGGTAAAACCTCTTCCCTATGAGGTGAACATTGATGAAGCAAAAGACATAATTGAAGCCTTATTAAAAAAACCTATTGATCCAAAGGCACCACACTTTGGAACATATGATGAGGCCAAGGCAAGAATAGAGCTTGAAATCAAGCTTCTGCAAGCAGTTAACAAAGGCAAGAGGAGAATAGCAAAACTCAAAACTAGCACACCTCTTTTTTTGACCCATGGTAAAGGAGAAGATGATGATGATGAAGCAGAGGATGAAGATGAGTCAAAAAAGGAAGAAGAGCCAAAGAATAAGAAAGGCAAGGTGATCATCACCAAGCCATCAAAGCCATCCATTACAATGTTTACCAAAAGATCCAAGAAGAAAGGTAGTGAAGTTGTGTTTAGCAAGCCTCCTCTCACCATCTAGGAAAGACTAAAACAAATGGAAGAAGGTGCAAGCATAACCAACTTCAAATCATTAAAGTATGAGACCAGGACAAAGGCTAAGAAGAAGCAGATTGAGGAATTGGTGCTAACCAAGACAGGTAAATGAAAGTATTCCCCTAATTAGATAGCCTCTTAGATTTCTAATGATCTTTTAGAGAGATTGAAGCCAAGATGGAACTCAGCCATGCAGACAGCAAGAGATATCTATGAAAAACCCTTGAGGCAATTGTTACTAAGTTTTACCAATACTGAGGTAAATGAGTCTATGAAGAACTATGAAGATAGGATGACTCTTAGATTCAATACTTGTTTAATTTTGTTAAAAGATATAGCGCATATAGTCAAGAATGCTACAAGCATGTGGAAGAATATTTATCACTTGCAAAAACCAAGTGACTCTCCAGTAGAAGTCAAGGATGATGACAGTGATGATGAGGAAGATGGAACAAATTTTGAAACAATTTAGTTTGATAATGAAGAAGTTGAAGAAGATAAACAGGAAGAAGCTAGTGAGGAAGTCAAATAAGATGATGAGGAGACTGATCCTATGAAGATAGCTGCAGCAGCCACTACCTCACTTCCTCATTCTCCAAGAAAATTAATAGCTACATCAAGTTCAGAGTCAACTTTAGCAAGTTTTTTGTGACTATAGCAGATACATCAAATGTCCAATGACTCTTCAGTCCCTCACAACTCAGTGTATCACTAATGGAAGTGTCTACCACTTCATCTACCGAGCTACAGCCTCCCTCTTCTTCAGTTCCCAAGTTAAGTTCATCAGCAATGAGTAAAACATGTTCTACAATTTTGGATTCTATAGTTTTGTTTTCTACAGCTTTGGATACTTCTGTAAGTATATTAGTTTTGGATTCAGTAAGCATTCCAATCAGTATTCCATCTGTCAGTGCTATATCAATTTTTACTGCTAGTCCTACTATCTCTACTATTGTTTCCATTATGGATTCTAAGGCATTATGTACTAAGGCAATTGAACTCAAGGCTCAACCTTGTAGCAGACTTTTGAGTGGAAAGGAGATAGAGGAGGATATTGATTTAGATGAGGAGATTGAGATTCCAAAGTAGGATTTTGATAATGCCACTGTAGAACAAATGCAAATAGCTAGTCAACTCCTCCAAAAGAAAGCAAAGTAGAAGAAATTAAGAGAGGAAAGAGATAGAGAATATGATAGATATTTAGAATATGATCCTTCCCATCATGGACACAATGTAGAAGCACATTGTTTACTCAAAAACATTGATCCATGACAAAAACTTCTCAATTGTAGATCACATGATAAAACTCTCTACATAAGTTCAAATTGCTCTACATACGTGCAAATTTTTGCAAGAAAATTGGGATAAGATGTTAGTGTAGGAGTTGATAAAATTCAACTCCACAGTCACCAAGATCACCTACATGCAAATAGCTTGCTGAAGAGAAATCAAAGGAGCAAGAGCTTGAAGCAAACAATGCAAGAGAAAATATTTCACAATAGGAAAAATGAAATTGCTATCTGAATTGATTAATTTACAATGAGAGAGAGACCACTTATAAAGGCCTCAAGGAAGCTTGTAGAATAAGCTGGAAGGAGGTAGAAGATAAGGTTGACAACTAAGCACTCTTCCACAAAAAAGTGGAACATGCTAGAAGGGAACAAACTCCCGTGTTGTCAACAACTAACTACTACAACTATTAAATACTAAATATTAAATAAATGCATTAACCTAAGTAAGCTTAAGTGAATAGAATAAATAATTTATAATTAATTATTTACTCTAACACCCCCCCTTAAGTGCAACTTAAGGGAATGCCTTAAGCTCCCAAAACTAAGATGAAATGCATAATGGGTCCCGGCAACGAGACCATGTTAGGTACCCATGTACAATGAAAAGAGAAAAAAACATGAAGGAAGGAAGGCCTCAACCAATCCCCCCAAGGACAACTTCCATCAAAAAAGAGTCAAGAGACCTGCTCAAAACCATAAGTACAACCAGCCCCCCCATGAGAGATACTAAAGCCTCCCTAGAATAAAGGAGCCCCTGAAGGAGGGATCTAACCAATGCAACTCCAATGTGGAAGAAACAAGGTTACATAACAAGGGAATCCTTGAATGAGAGGCAAAAATGGAAAGCCTAGTTGATGCCCAGAGGAGAATGTATGAGGAACTGGAAAGGGAATCCCCAAGGCAAGTGTGATAACATTGTCATGAACATCCACTATAGTATCTGTAACAAGTGTACCTGGAGTCTCAATAAATGAAGATGGAAGATCAGGTAGAGCGGAAGGAGAATCTTGCAGAGAAGAAAAGCCCTCAATTGGATGTGGCATGGCAGTCAAAATAGGGATCTCGGGAACAATACAAAGGTTCAAGTATCTTGACTGCACCACATGATGCTCATGCGAAAGAGAAGTAGTGTGCTCCACTAATGGAGATGGTGGACCAAAGTGTGAGAAGGTGTAGAGACGAGTGGAAGGATCAACCACCCTTGTAGCAATAAGACCTCTTGTTACACGATCCCGAATGAAGACTGAATTAGTAGTGAACTCAATTGTCTTCCCTGATCCACTGCGTGTAATCTGAGAAATCGAGAGAAGGTTGGCAGACAAAGATGGAAAATACAATACATCATTGAATATACCATCTTGGATGGGAACTAAACCTTTTTCATAGACTGGTAGTGCAGTGTTATTCCCCATGAGAATATGAGGAATAGGAGAAGCCTCAAGAGTAGAAAAGACACCTTGAGAAGATGTCATGTGGTGAGAAGAACCTGAATCTAGTATCCAAGGAACCTGTGAAGGAGATGTAATGGTAGCCTGTAATGCATGACCCTTTTCAAGATCCAATGTAGATGGTGAAGATGTGGAAGAAGACTGAAAGGCAGACCCCTATGAGGTAGAAGAGGGTGGAGAGGAAATAGTGCTCTTCTGAAGGAGAGCTTGTAAGTCAGCAATCTGTTTCTCATAGCCATCACATCTCTTCTAAAAACAACGTGCCTCATCATGAGATCCTTTCCCACAATAGGAATAGGTAGGAGTCTTAGTCTTCTTTTTCTTCTTCTTCTTAGAAGATGATGAACCAATAGAAGAGGGATCTGATATCTGCTTTGACTTATGCTCTTGTGTAAGCAATGCCTGTGATTGTGAACCTGAAAGTGAATCCATCTGAGTAATCTTGGACTGTTTACGGGTTAACCGATCACAAAATATCTCAAATGAAGGCATCCTGTGTCTATCACCCAAGGCATCCATAGTGGAGTAGAAAGTGGAAGAGAAGATCTGATATTGTCCCCTCAACTTTGAGAGTATCACAAAGATACACTAATCATCTGTCTTGGTTTTACCACATCCCTGTAAAAGTGTTCGCAGAGATTTGAACTTCATCAAAAAGTCCTCAATGGTGGGAAAGCTATCGGGTGTCAAAGAAGTCAACTCTGCATCTAGCTGAAGTGCCCGGAACTCATTCACTGTGCCAAACAAAGTTTGGAATTTGAGCCAATAAGCTCGTGGAGTAGTCAAACCATCCAAGTGAAATAATAGATTGTTTGAAATATTCAATGCAATCAATCCCATGGCCTCATCCATTTTGTTCCTATGCTGAAGAACCTCAAAAGCTCGTGTAAGAATAAGTTGATTCTCATCCAAACATGACCATAAACCCCTTGACATGAGAAGCCGTGTCATTTGTGCCTTCCAGGTGTGATAGTTGTGTGGTGTGAGACAAGTCACAGATGGATCCACCATTGAGATAAAGAAGAAGATAGAAGTAGAAGGGTCTTATTCTGAATTAAATTATAGAAAAGAAAATGCTCCCCCCCACAATGTATAAATTGGGCACTCTTTACTTAATGCAATTATAATAGCCAATTTAGGGCCTATTTTTGAAAGTAATATTTCTGTCCATAGAACCTATAATCTAATTGTAGATCTAAAAAGTAGACAAAAAAATATACACTTTCAAAAAAAATAGAACCTGATTATGTGTCCACATGAGCTCGTAGCATTTGAAGTGGCAAAAATTGAGAATTGCGACTTGCAAAAAAAAATAGGAACAAAGATCTCAAACCACCTACACCAATTTGTAGATCATGAAATCCTACCCCAAAACAAAAAAAAATTGCTCAAAAAAATGAGTCCGTATGAGGGAGATATCGTTGTTTGAAAATCACCATTGTAGTTATTTTTTCTGAATCGCCGTCGTCGCACCTCCAAAAAATAAAGAAAAAAGCTCAAAAAATATTAGATCTGTTATGCCAAACCCTCTTTCTCTATTTTTTCTAAATACTAAAAAAAATGCTCTTCCTCCCGATTGAAGAAAAAATCACAAACAAACTAGGGTTTGTGTCTCCGAATCGTGGCTTCAAAAAAATCCTTCGAACAAGAAGCAGCAGGGAGGCTCTGATACCATGTAGGAGTTGATGAAATTCAACTCCACAGTCGCCAAGATCACCTACATGCAAATATCTTGCTGAAGAGAAACCGAAGGAGCAAGAGCTTGAAGCAAACAATGCAAGAGAAAATATTTCACAATAGGAAAAATGAAATTGCTATGTGAATTGATTAATTTACAATGAGAGAGAGACCACTTATAAAGGCCTCAAGGAAGCTTGTAGAATAAGCTGGAAGGAGGTAGAAGATAAGGTTGATAACTAAGCACTCTTCCACAAAAAAGTGAAACATGCTAGAAGGGAACAAACTCCGGTGTTGTCAACAACTAACTACTACAACTATTAAATACTAAATATTAAATAAATGCATTAACCTAAGTAAGCTTAAGTAAATAGAATAAATAATTAATAATTAATTATTTACTCTAACAGTTAGCACTCATACTTAAGGTACATTCTGATTTTCTTTCTTATATTGGTGTCTCTATGTAAATAAGTTTTGAATAAATCTTTGGCATTATTGTCAAAAAGGGGGAGAAGCAGGATATATATATATGAGTATATATATATATATGGGGAGAAACACTTAGCATGTATATTTTATGGGGAAGAATCGTGCAAAGAAAAGGAAAGGAAAGTACATACTTACAAAGACAAATTTTGAAAAATCTCAAAAACAATATACTAGTACCTAGCCAGTATCACACTATAATATATATAAGTTTTGGCCGATAAGTGTTTTTGTCACTAGTCCAAAGGGGAAGATTGTTGACATTAAGTCAAGTTTGTTATTATTGACAACACTTATTCAGATTTTGTATGGTTACCAAGCTCATTAAACAGTCTACAGTGTTTGCCATATAATTCAATAGCCACCAAGCTTCATAGTTCCTACCGAGCATTCCAGTGGTTACCAAGTAAATTTAGACAGTGTGAAGTCCTATAGTTCTTACCAAGTAGTTCAGTGGTTACCAAGTTTTGTAGTTTCTACCAATTCATCAGTTCATGTGAAGTGAAGTTAGTGTTCACTAAGTGATGAGATGATTAGTGTTTACTGAGTTTAGGTATGGTAAATGTGGAATTTAGTTTCTACCAAGTTGCATAGTATCTACCGAGTTGCCAGTGTAGACCGAGTTCAAGACTACTCTGAGATTATTAGTATGGACTAAACCTCCACTTCTACTGAATGCATTACAATGCCGAGTAATGATAGTGGATGTCATGTATTAGAACTTCACCAAGTCAGTCTTCAGAACTCAAGTGTCTTCATTTGAGCCAACTTTGTAATTTTGTAAATTGGATTGATGTGTGTGTGTGTGTGTGTGTGTGTGTGTGTGTGTGTGTGTGTGTGTGTGTGTGTGTGTGTGTGTGTGTGTGTGTGTGTGTGTGTGTGTGTGTGTGTGTGTGTGTGTGTAATGTATTGTATCATATCCATATAGATAGACAAATGTGTGCATGCATGAATGAAAAGCGAGAGTAAAAAATATGTAAGAAGCATGTGAATTTGAATTAGCAACAAAGTGTATTGTAAGGCCATATCAAAAATGAGTAGCAGAGTCATATCTATCACATTAAGGTGATCAGTACTTCAAAGAATCTCTATTAGCAAATCAATTGTAAGTAAGAGATCCACTATTTCATTCTAACAAGTAAACCAGTCCAAAATCTTCTAACAAGGTAGACTTAACATTCTTTTGTCAAATCTCTTTACTGAGTGCATACTTGATTGTATGTTTGTAAATCCTCTAACAAGGTGGATCTAGCAGTCCTAATTGCTCCTAACATGGTAGATCATCAGAAGTGATTATTGTAATCCTTAACAGGCTAACTTTATGCTATAGTATTGAAGTTTGGTGGGTATCATCCTCACCCTAGTTTTACTTTCTATTTGGAAGGTTTTTGGGTCACCAAACTATTATGTTCATGTGTCATGAATATTTATGTTTTCAGTTTCTCATGCATGCCGTTAGATCTGATTTAATGAATTAAATGATTATTGGATTATTGCAATTAAGATTTGAATTTGGTACAGTTTTTGAGGTTACTGATTCACCCCTCCCCTCTCAATAACCTAGCATAGTCTTGATTATTTCCAACACTTACTAGTTGTTCATCATACTCATCTTCTTCATTCGCATACAGAGTTAAAAGTACAAAGTTGTGTCACCTTTTAGGTTGACTTATCAGAATGACTAAATTTAAGTATTTCTATCTAAAAATCAATTTTGTTGAAGCATATGATCTAGATAAATTCATTCTAGCTAAGTTATATATGGTCTCACAGTTTTCCAATTGGAAAAGTCTATTATATGCATGTTTTATACTAGTTTGTATCCAATTACTAAAGAAATAAAATTATTTCAGAAAACTAATGTTTCAATAACTCTCACTATTTTTTATGATATTTTTTAAATAACATATAAACACCATTTTATAGAGGTCAAAGTCAAGAATGTTCTCATATAGATTTTATAGTGTTTTAATGAGATATAGTATATTGTAATTTAAAAAATTCTACAAGCACATATTTTAATGCTTGAAAAGATGTTGATTTTGAGAAGAAGAAAAACATTAAATGATATCAAAAAAATTTAAAATTTATATGAAATTCTAGAGGAGAGAGTCCTCTTCAAAAATGTATAATTTTTCTTCTAGTTAGAATAGATTTGTTTTGAAAAATGTGGTGGGAGATGAAAACTATCGATTTCAGATGAGTTGAAATTTGAATCATTATAAAAGAAAAAATATAGGTCTAAAGCCATTTTTTTTTTTTTATTATTCTAACTATATATGTTATCTATAACATAGTCTGAGATCAAAGGGAAATAAGTTCATTTTCCATATAGTTTTGTGGTGGGAAATAGACCTCTAATTTTTAGTGTTTTTCAACAACTAAAAAATTTGTCTATAAAAATTAGGAATATATATCAATTCTTATTCCAAATAATTATTAAAAATTGCAATCATAAACCTCATCCATTTTTACACATTTTATTAGTTTACTTCATTTTCAAATTCTAAATAATAATATCAGTTTTATGTCATTAAAGGTGAAAAATTATACTTTTGTTAGCCTTTTCCTTTACAAAAGAGTGACACAGGTTTGTGCACTTCTAGTAGACACTCTCTATCTCTTCTAGGCTTGAAATTTCCTTCATACTTTTTCTCTCTTTTAGCACAATTGGATGCATAATGACCAAATTCATTGCAAGTCCAACATTTAAAGATTTTCTTACCATCCTTTTCTCTTCTTACCAGAAGGGCTACTCCTTCTTCAATCTTTCTATCCTTGTAGTGCCTGCCCCTAGTTTGCATTTCTATTATGATTGCCAAACTCTTTTAGGCCAATTTTATACTTCATGATTAGTAGCATTATTTTGAGACTATCAGATATTGTTTCATATTCAAGTAATTTATGATGAGATTACTTGGTACTCTATACTTCATGTATGCATGATGATTATTACAGTGATTTCAGTTATTAATGATGACTAGTTAGATGGATTATCATATGTGTTTTCTTATGGATACTTACCCCATACTGCATGTGTATGGTGTGCATGTATGTTTTCTTTATGTATGGCATTTCTGATGTGGTTAAGGAAGGGAGTCATAGTCACCTGCTAGTCGGGATCTACACGATGCACCACTTCCTACCATTGCCTGTTTAGTTTAGATTATTGTGTTTGTACATGCATGAATTTTATGCAGATTGCAAGTACCAAGTATCAACTTTCCTGAATTACCAGGATGAGCATACCCTATTGCATTATCTCAACGATAAGAGAAGGGAGATAAATTCTTAAGTCCAAATCCTAAACCTTTAAGCCAGTTGTCCTAGAAAGTTAGGACAAGTATCTGAGTTCTTTACCTTCTGAATGCATCAAATGAAATTAATTCATGATTTTAATTTTGTCCTATAGGTCTTTGGTGATTTTTCTGTTAATTAAGTCTAATTAAATGATTAGATTGATGATTTAATTTAATGAAAAATTATTATGGTATTTTTAATATTTAATTATATTTAATTAATTGGAAAATTAATTAAATAAAAAAATTAAATTTAAAGATAAAATTTATACACTTAATTTTAAAATGTGATAATATTTATTTAATTTAATAATAATATATTTAGAGTTCATTTTTAAATAAATGTTAAATATTATTATTATTTTATTTAATAAATATTTTATCAATTAATGTTTTGAAAATAAAGTAAAGCATGAAAAGATAGTAATTTATTAAGAGTCTTAAAATTGCATAAAGTATGCATGAGATTAAAATATAACAAATTAATTTAAAAAGTGGAAAAGATATTAATTTATTAAAATTTTAAAGATTGCATAAAGTGCGCATGAGATTAAAATTTAATAAATTAATTAAAAGGAGAAGTCAAGTGAAACAAAATAAAGTTATTTTATAATTCATAAGCGTGCATGAAAATGATAAAGAAAGGATAATAAAGAGTTAATGTCTTGTAAGCGACAAGTCCTCTCATGTGATCGCACAATTAGTGTCCCGATTTTAGGAGAGAACTCCTTATCACCTATTGAGGGTTCATTTTCAAGGGACGAAGGTTTTTGGAAGGATCGTAAATTTTGGAGAAAGAAAGAATTTTAGAAGAGAGAAGGTTTTGAGAGGAGAAATTTCTCTCACAATCTTTTGGGCGTAGCGATTAGTATCAGAGTCCAGGTAGATGCTTGTGATTATTTGCACAGTTTATTACACTCTTTCTTTTCCTATCTTCATCATGACTATTGAATAATTTTCTAAATGATTCTTGTGACGAATGTTTCAGTATTGTGAATTTCTTGTATGTATGTCAAATCTTTTGTATACGAGAAGATTAAAAGATCAATATAATTCTTCTTCAATAAATTTAAAAGTGGAAATTGAATGGGGAAGGGGTTTTGTATTAAAATTGAAAATATATATATTGGGGAAGGGAGTTTTACCCCACCTCCCCCTTTCCCTTTTTAATTATGGCAACCCTATTGCTAACGCAGGACTGCGACAGCAATAGTACATGGTACTACCGCAATCGTAGGCCCTATGGCAACCGTAGGGAGGCTACAGCCAAGGTTGGCAGGCATGTACAATAAATGCTTATTATTTTATATAAAAATCTTAATATTTTATTTTAAATTTATTTAAAATTTTATTTAGTATTTTATTAATTATTTTTATAAATAGTTTTATTAATAAGTTTTAATTAATTATTAATTTATTTATTTATTTAATTTATAATATGGTTTTTTAGTAATTAATAGTTTTGTTAATTATTTTAATTAATAAGATATTATTTTTAATTATTAATAAAATTAATTAATATTGTTGTAATCATTTTATTTAAAAACCAATAATTATTATTTTAGCATTTTAAATAAATATTCACCCTTAAATCATTTTAGAATAATTTACTTAAATTGAATAGGGGTAATTCCACAAATTATTTAAAAATAAGAATGGGTTAATTGTAAGGATGAACTATGGGACTTATTTACTTGAAACGTACATTGAAAATGAAAATTGAAACCTTATTGTAAACTACAACTATGTGTTTTTAAAATCAAACCAAACTATAAGACTACATTGTTCTGTATTTTATTTGTACTTTGGGGTTTTGGGGTTTGACCTAACTTTGACTAGTCTTAGGATGTTACCAGAGGCTTGAGGATTATGTATTTGTGATGTCGTGTTGATGTATTGATCTTGATCTTTTAAACTCAACCATGGTAATGTGTCTAGTATGCTCTATAAAGAGTTTGACTATATTGTTTATTATTGCTTTCCAGTGTTCCTATGTGAAATTGAGGTGAATGTTATTATTTAACCACTTTGAGTCTTCGATCATTATTTTGGGGATGCTTTCCAATTGCTCATAGAGAATTGATGTGTTATTTTGATTATCTTTTCATGCTTTCCAGTCTCTTGTATAGGGCTGAGGTGAAATTTGTGATTCTTTGATTTATACTTTTATGAGCCTAGGGTAAGTAATCTATATGTTATGTTGGGAAGTGGCTTGCAATGGAGGCCAGGGCCCAAAGTGGCTACTAGGGTAACCCATTGTAAGTAGTTTAATAAGTGATAACATTTCATTAAATGGGTTAAAATGAATTAATAAGATATTGGTACCACAGAAAGTCACTAAGGGGCCGGAGGATTAAAAGACTAGCTGAGTAACCTTAGGGTTGACTCATTAGTATGCCTTGTTAGGAAGAGAGGATACTAGTGCCACATAGGGTCATTAGGGGGCCAAAGGATTAAAAGACTAGCTGGGTACTCCTAGCGTTGATTTGTGTGATGAAACTTGTCCACTAGCAGTATAGATTTCATATGTGACTATGTTTGCCTCTAGATCTAGATGTCGAGTTTATTTGTAACCTTTGAGTTAGATTTTTTTCGGATTTCCTTGACTTAGAGGTTACTTTTGATTTTTTGATTGATATCATGTTTAGGACTTGAGACTATCTCCTCAGCGCAGTGGGTGACGCAGGGTGAGGCAAGAGAATCCCCAAAGGAGATGTCCTAGCCCCCAGCTATATAACCATGTAGTGGAAACACAACAACAAGAAGCAACAATGCAAGATATGATACCAAATTATAACTCTTTATTAATAAAATAAATGTTTGTTGAGCTGTAAGGCCTTCTCAATTACAACCAAATACAAAGCAAGTAATAGTTCAACAAGATCCCTCAAGATCCAATCCCAAACCCTAGCTAGTCTAGATCCACGCTCTGGTAGAAACCTCCAAGGAAGATCTCAACTTGTGCTCACAAGCCCACCAAGAAATCTCCTTGTTTTTCAAGCTGCTGCTACTAGCTCTTCTCCAAATTCACTCTTCTAAAGTCCTCCACTTCTCCATGATGGATAAATAATCACAATCTTACTGTAAACTACCTCACATTCAGTGCTCTGTCCACAGACTCAGAAAAACTCATTCTCTAGCTAGTTCCCCACACTCACTCCTCTTCTAAGTGAATGAATCATGACTAAATACTTCCCCACAACCCCTAATTATACCAATCTAAGCCACAAGTCAGCCCAGAACACAAATTAAATACAAATACATAAATTAAATGCCAAAGTCGGCCTCCAACCACAATTAAATTCTCAAAATTGATGTCTTAGTAAAATTGTGATATCTCCTAGCTCTGAATGAATTAGAACTCAAGCTTCGAACCATAGTTATTTGTTTAGGCCCTCTTCAATCCTTGAAATTTTCATCCTCTAGCTCATTATGGAAAATTAGTTATATGGCCTACAACAAGCACCAAATTGCTAAGCAAGGTCAAGCTCCTCCCAGACCATGTCAAGCAACCAAAGACCATGTCGAGCAACCAAGACCATGTTGAGTCCCATAGACCATGTCGAGCAACCATAGACCATGCTGAGCAACCAAAGACCATGCCAAGCTCCATAGACCATGCCGAGCTCCATAGACCATGTCGAGCACCAGTCCTTCTTCGACTAAGTACCAGTCCAAGCACCCTCCAAAGCAACTACTGAGCCTTCTCCCATGAACTCCAAAGTAGTCACTGAAAAAACCAAAGATGTTCCTGCCTCAGACTCCCTAGGTAAATAGAAAAGTGTGTCCCACACTTTGATGCCCAAAGAAAGAGTAACAACCAACTTCATCTTCACCAAAGGCTTCCACTTCAACAGGTACAAGAAAGCCAATTTGCACATCATCCATATCTATATCACACTATCAAACACCAAAATCTCAACCATCCAATGAGCATGCTCACTCCCAGGAACAAACTAAACATAATGTTTCAACAACAAGCCCTCATCCACATCAACAACTAATGAATCCATAATAGCAACAACAAACTCCATATTAGTAGCAATATGTAGATCTCCATCAACACATGCCAAATTCACAACACCCGTAATCTTATTGCTCCCAACAAGATTCTCTACAACACACAACTCATCACCAACAGCAACCAAATCATCCACGACCAATTTCTTTACAATTTCCATGTCATACTTAGCCAATGAATCATGAAAACCAATGTCCATCCCAGCATCAACATGGTTAGGAACAACCTCTAGCTACTCTGTAGGTTCTGTATCAAACTCCACAAACTAATCAGCAAAACCAACCTCTTCCACCTTGACCTTGCTATGCCATCTTCTCTCACGAACAAGTCTCTTAACTGGCCAAACAATTCTTTTCTAAATCTGTAGACTCCAACTCCACAAACATCTGTGGAATTCCTTCCTCACTCCATCCTTAACTCGATTAGCCAAGCTAGCTTCAAACCAAGTAGACATCTTAAAAAACCTCCTCTCCACCACATCACAAAGATTTGTAATCATCTCAGTGTCCAATCCTCTTGGAGCCATCTCCCAAGATCTTCGTAAACCCTCTGCAAATAATCCTTCATGTGCTCCTTGTGAAAACCTCAAATTGTTTGTAAGTCAAATTGCAACCTACCGCCTCACATGAACAATTAGGAACCAAATCACAAGTCCAGGACCACAGATTTGCAATACAAAAACTCTCTACAATCATGCCTCAACAAGATCAATCATCCACCTTCGCATCCATAAATCCATCTATAAGCCCTCTACAATTGCAATCAAGAGATCTAGGACTCTAGAAAGAAAATCCACCACCAGATCAAGATCAACTCAGAGCTACTTCTTCAACTCAAGTCTTGGTGCAAACTACTACAACTTCAACAATCTATCTACATGCTCATGAACAACTATGCTCTGATACTATCTGATGTAGGGCAAGGTAGGAGAATCCCTAAAGGAGATGTCTTAGCCCCCAGCTATACAACCATGTAGAAAAACACAACAACAAGAAGCAACAATGCAAGATCTGATACCAAATTACAACTCTTTATTGATAAAATAATTGTTACATGCAATGTGCCAGGCTATAAGGCCTTTCCAATTACAACCAAATACAAGAAAGTAATAGTTCTACAAGATCCCTCGAGATCTAATCCCAAACCCTAGCTAGTCTAGATCCACACTCTGGTAGAAACCTCCAATGAAGATTTCAACTTGTGCTCGCAAGCCCACCAAGCAATCTCTTTGTTTTCTAACTCACAGCTACTAGCTCTTCTCCAAATGTGCTCTTCCAAGCTCCTCCACTTCTCCATGATGGATGAATAATCACAAGCCTACTATAAACTACCTCACATTCAACGCTCTATCCACAGACTTAGGAAAACTCGCTCTCCAGCTACTTCTCCACACTCACTCCTCTTCTAAGTGAATGAATCATGACTAAAGACTTCCCCACAACCCCTACTTAAACCAATCTAAGCCACAAGTTGGCCCATAACACAAATTAAATACAAATACATAAATTAAATACCAAAGTCGGCCTCCAACCACAATTAAATTCTCAAAATTAATGTCTTAGTAAAATTGTGATATCTCCTAGCTTCGAATGATCTAAAACTCGAGCTTTGAACTATAGTTATTAATTCTAGGACCTCTTCAATCCTTGAAATTTTTGTCCTCTAACTCATTATGGAAAATTATTTATATGGCCTGTAACAAGCACCAAATTGGTAAGCAAGGCTGAGCTCCTCCCAGACCATGTCAAGCAACCAAAGACCATGTCGAGCAACCAAGACCATGTTGAGTCCCATAGACCATGCCAAGAAATTATAGACCATGTCAAGCAACCAAAGACCATGTTGAGCTCCAAGACCATGCCAAGCTCCATAGACCATGCCAAGCACCAGTCCTTCTTCGACCAAGTACTAGTCCAAGCACCCTCCAAAGCAACTTCTAAGCCTTCTCCCATGAACTCCAAAGTAGTCACTGACCAAACCAAAGATGCTCTTGCATCAGTGGGAGTGGGTCATTTAGGTTCCATGTAGTCAAGTGGTAGTGCTTTTTACTCTTACCATTGAGATCCATTCGTAGATGTCGTGGCTTAAGTTTCCTTGTTTGCTTTTCCTTTCATTCCATCTTTGTATCATTATGATGTATGGTTATATCTTATGATGGATGTTTATATCTTTTATGATGGATGGTTATATCTTTTATGATGGATAGTTTCACTTTTTGTATTGTACTTTGTATCATGGATCTAAGAAGGATAATGTAATTCTATTTTTGTAAATGTATATTCTTTTAGCCTTCCATACCCTGTGGCATGTACAGTAGATGATTGAGCACTTCAAATTTTATTGCCAAGTGGCATTCAGAACAAATGCATATTATTTAAATGGACTTTGGACTTTTAATTATTCTTTCATGTGGATGTGATATTTGTTAGACTTAGTATTAATTAAATTTAAATGTGACTCTACGTCTTGGGATCCTTAAGGAATGTAATCTGTTATGTTTTCTTCTATATGATTATATGTTATTGCTTATGCTACTTTATGATGATGTGTATGTTATTCTTTCTTTAAAAAAAAATGTTTGGAAAACTTAGTAAAAATTTAGATTAATTGTTTTGGATCCCTTGGCAGGGCATTACATCTAGTATCAGAGTCAGAGTTTCTAAATTGGGAGGTCTAGGTATATTGGAATGCCACTAGTTGTTAACTAGTTGAACTAAAATGAAACTTTAAACTGTTATGTATATATACTTTCAAACTTGAATATTTAAACTTCAAAACTGAAATATACATAAACCTAAAAAAATAGGCAAATTGAACTATACTATTTTCAAAACATGTGTCTTTCATGCATGCTTTATAGTGGTATGTTTTATGATTATTATAGCATCTTGTCTCTTGGATATTATTGTAGGACGGTATCTAGGAGGAGATCTTCAGTTAGAGGTCATAGCCTATTCCATGGTAGAGGTCATGGACGAGGTAGAAACATCAATGTACATGAGTCTATCCACGAAGACCTTAATCAAGAAGAGAGTAGGGAGGAGCATGTTAGTGAGCATCAGGAAGAGAACCATAGAGAGTAGTAGGCTGACTCAGAGGAATTTGAACTAAGGCAAATAATGAAGACTATCATCAATTTCCTACCTCCTCTTCAAGGTGTTGGTCAAGATGGGGCACATCAGACAAGACATGAGCATAGACCTTGGTTTATGAGCCCTCGGAGGGATAAACAAAGATCAATTGTATCTACTCAGATGAAGGACCTTCTGAGGTCCAAGGTCAAACCCTTTAATGGGTTAGGTTCAGGTTATGTAGCCAAGCAGTGGCTTATTACTCTTGACAAGGTTTTTGCTATTCAGGATTTTGACACTAATGTCAAAGCAAGGTTTGCTATTACCAACCTAGAACTCTTTGGAGCCACTTGGTGGACTATCGAAGAGAAGAAGCTAGGCATAGACATGAACAGCGTCACATGAGAGTTATTCTTGGAAAATTTTTGTGAGTGATTCCTACTAGAGGAATGTAAGCAACATAGAGTAGATGAATTCCACAACTTGAGGAAGTTCACTATAACTGTAGTAGAGTATGAACACAAGTTCTATGAGCTCATGCCCTATTTGAGAATTAGTGATAACCCAGCACAGTTGGCAAAACATTTCATCAGGGGCTTGAACAATCTTTTAGTTGGAGGTATTAAGGTATTTGAACCTAAAACCCTCAAAGATGTAGTACATTGAGCCATTCTTGTAGAGCAGAGTGTTAACCTAAGACATGGAGGTTTTGTGAGAGTACCTACAGTATCAGGATCCAAGAGTAAGCAAGAAGTAGGTGGTAGTAGGAAACCTCCTTCTAGAGATAATCAACAGCAGGGAGAAACTTATCCTCCAACATAGAGCGGTGGTGGTGATTCCAGTGCTAGGAGCTATCATAATGTGTAACACTAAGCGAAATCAATACACTCAACCTACACAGAGTAACTAGTTTTATGCTAATGGGGGTAGCGTTCAACAGCCTAGTGCACCTAGAGTGTAGGGGAGTTTCAATGGAGAGTGTTTCTCATGTGGACAATGTGGACATAAGTCATCCCATTGCCCTCAAGGAAAATCACAATTCTCAAATCATAAACCTTCAGTTTTAGAACCTACGATTGGAGACATGGGTAGATCTCAAAGAGTGTTCTTAGTAGAGTCATATCCTCCTACAAGGGGAAAGGGTCCAATAGGACTCACATAGTGAATTCTTTAGTTTTACCATTCTTGTAGGCTTCTAGGAGTAAGCCTAAGTCTAGGGGGATGGATGTAGTGCCTACCCCTAGTTTGCATTTCTGTTATGATTGCCAAACTCTTTTAGGCCAGTTTTATGCTTGATGATTAGTAGCATCATTTTGAGATTATCTGATATTGTTTAATATTTAGTTGGTTTATGATGAGATTACTTGGTACTTTATACTTCATGTATGCATCATGATTATTACAATGATTTTAGTTATTAATGATGATTAATTAGATGTATTATCATATGTTTTTTCTTATGGATACTTATCCCATACTGTATGTGTATGGTGTGCATGTATGTTTTCTTTATGTATGGTGTTGTTGATGCAGTTAAGGAAGGGATTCGTAGTCACCTACTAGTCAGGATCTACACAATACACCACTTCTTACCATTGCATGTTTAGTTTAGAATATTATGTTTGTACATGCGTGAATTTTATGCAGATTACAAGTATCGGGATTGAATTTCCCTGAATTGTGAGAATGAGTGTACCCTATCACATTATCTCAATGGTAAGAAAGGGGAGATAAATTCTTAAGTCTAAATCCTAAACCTTTAAGCCATTTGTCCTAGAAAATTAGGACAAGTATCTGAGTTCTTTACCTTCTGAATGCGTCAGATGATGTTAATTCATGATTTTAACCCTTTAGTTCGATCTTGTATGTGTTTCTCTATGATGGGTTTTTGTATTTTGTCCTATAGGCCTTTGGTGATTTTTCTATTAATTAAGTCTAATTAAATGATTATATTAATGATTTAATTTAATGGAAAATTATTATGGTATTTTTAATATTTAATTATATTTAATTAATTGGGAAATTAATTAAATTATAAAATAAATTTAAAGATAAAATTTATAAGTTTAATTTTAGAATGTGATAATATTTATTTAATTTAATAATAATATATTTAGAGTTTATTTTTAAATAAATGTTAAATACTATTATTAGTTAAGTTAATAAATATTTTATCAACTTTAGGCAAGAGCCTACAACACAACGATAACTTGTGAGCCTCTCATGTGGGAGGTCTTGGGTTCAAATTCGCTTCACACATAAAAATAATTAATTACAATAAAATAACAATAATAAATCTAGGCTTCGGTTGTTTACCGATTTTTTTTAAAAAAAATGATCAACTTCTAAAAATAAAGTAAAGCATGAAAATACAGTAATTTATTAAGAGTCTTAAAATTGCATAAAGTATGCATGAGATTAAAATATAACAAATTAATTTAAAAAGTGGAAAAGATATTAATTTATTAAAAGTTTAAAGAATGCATAAGGTACGCATGAGATTAAAATTTAATAAATTAATTAAAAGGAGAAGTCAAGTGAAATTAAATAAAGTTATTTTATAATTCATAAACATGCATTCAAAAGATAAAGAAAAGATAATAAAGAGTTAATGTTTGGTAAGTGAGGAGTCCTCTCAAGTGATCGCACAATTAGTGCCCTAATTTTAGGAGAGAACTCCTTATCACCAATTGAGGGTTCATTTTCAAGGGACAGAGGTTTTCGAAAGGACTACAAATTTTAGAGAAAGAAAGAATTTTGGAAGAGAGAAGGTTTTGAGAGGAGGAATTTCTCTCACAATCTTTTGGGCATGGCGATTAGCATTAGAGTCCAGGTAGATTCTTGTGATTATTTGCACAATTTATTATGCTCTTTCTTTTCTTGTATTCATCGTGACTGTTGAATAATTTTTTGAATGGTTCTTGTGACGAATGTTTTAGTATTGTGAATTTATGGTATGTATGTCAAATATTCTGTATATGGAAAGATTAAAAGATCAATATAATCCTTCTTCAATAGATTTAAAAGTGGAAATTGAACAGGGAAGGGATTTTGTATTAAAACTAAAAATTTAAATTGAGAATTTGATTGGTTGGTCGTATTTCCTCTATCAAATTAAGGCTGAGACTTATATATATATATATATATATATATATATATATATATATATTACAAAATTGGGGTGGGGGGTGGGGTGGGTTTGTTGCTTTTGCTTTATAATTTATTTATTTTATATAGGGGAAGGGGATTTTACCCCACCTACCCCCTTTCCCTTTTTAATAATGGCAGCCTTGCTGCTGACACGGGACTATGGCAACAATAGTACATGGTACTATCATAGCCGTCCGCGCTACAACAACCACAAGGAGGCCTCGGCCAAGGCCAGCGAGCTTGTACAATAAACACTTATTATTTTATATGAAAATTTTAATATTTTCTTTTAAATTTGTTTTAAATTTTATTTGTTATTTTATTAATAATTTTTATAAATAGTTTTATTAATAAGTTTTAATTAATTATTAATTTAATTAATTAATGAATTTATAATATAGTTTTTTTGTTTTTTAGTACTTAATATTTTTTATTAACAGTTTTGTTAATTATTTTAATTAATATGATATTATTTTTAATTATTAATAAATTTAATTAAAATTGTTGTAATCATTTTATTTTAAAACCAATAATTATTATTTTAATAATTTAAATAAATATTTGCCCTTAAATCATTTTAGAATAATTTACTCAAATTGAATAGGGGTAATTGCTTAAATTATTTAAAAATAAGAATGGGTTAATTGTAAGGATGAACTGTGGGACTTATTTACTTGAAATGTACATTGAAAATGAAAATTGAAACCTTACTGTAAATTGAAACTATGTGTTTTCAAAATCGAACCAAATTATAAGACTACATTGTTCTGTATGTTATCTGTATTTTAGGGTTTTGGGGTTTGACTAGTCTTAGGATGTTACCAGAGGCTTGGGGGTTTTGTGTTTGTGATGTCATGCTAATGTATTGATCTCAATCTTTTAAACTCAAACATGGTAATGTGTTGGGTATACTCTATGAGTTTGACTATATTGTTTGTTATTGCTTTCCAGTGTTCCTATATGAAACTGAGGTGAATGTTATGACTTAACCATTTTGAGTCTTTGATCAATATTTTGGGGATGATTTCCAATTGCTCGTAGAGAACTGATTTGTTATTGTGATTATCTTTTGATGTTTTTCTGCCTCTTATATAAGGCTAAGGTGAAATTTGTGATTCTTTGATTTATACTTTTATAAGCCTAGGGTAGGTAATATGTATGTTAAGTTGTAAAGTGGCTTGCAATGGAGGCCGAGGCCCAAAGTGGCTACCAAGGTAACCCATTGTAAGTAGTTTAATAAGTGATAACACTTCATTAAATGGGTTAAAATGAATTAATAAGATATTGGTACAATATAAAGTCACTAAGGGGCCAAAGGATTAAAACACTAGTCGAGTAACCTTAGGGTTGACTCATTAGTATGCCTTGCATAGGGTCACTAGGTGGCCAACGGATTAAAAGACTAGCCAAGTAACCCTAGTGTTGATTCGTGTGATGACACTTGCCCACTAGCAATATAGATTTCCTACATGTCTGTGTTTGGCTCTAGGTCTAGATGTCAAGTATATTTGTAAGCTTTGAGTTAGATTGCTTTTAGCGTTTCCTTGACTTAGAGGTTACTTTTGATTTTTGGATTGATATCATGTTTGGGACTTGAGACTATCTCCTCAGTGCGGTGGGAGTAGGCCATTTAGGTTCCACACGGTCGGGTGGTAGAGCTTTTTACTCTTACCATTGAGATCTGTCTGTAGATGTTGTGGATGGAGTTTCCATGTCTACTTTTCTTTTCATTCTATCTTTGTATCATTATGATGGATGGATATATCTTATGATGGATGTTTATATTTTTTATGATGGATGGTTATATCTTTTATGATGGATGGTTTCACTTTTTGTATTGTACTTTGTATCATGGATCCAAGAAGGATAATGTAATTATATTTTTGTAAACGTATATTCTTTTAGCCTTTCATTACTTGTGGCATGTATAGTGGATGATTGAGCATTCCAAATTTTATTGCCAAGTGGCATTTGAAATAAATGTATATTATTTAAATGGACTTTGGACTTTTAATTATTCTTTCATGTGGATGTGATATTTTTTAGACTTAGTATTAATTAAATTTAAATGTGACTCTAAGTCTTGGGATCCTTAAAGATTGTAATTTGTTATATTTGCTTCTATACGATTGTATGTTATTGCTTCTGCTACTTTATGATTGATGTGTATGTTATTCTTTCTTTAAAAAAAAATATTTGGCAAACTTAGTAAAACTTTAGGTTAATTCTTTTGCATCCCTTGGCGAGGAGTTGCAGTCCTCATTAGATCTACTACTTCTAGCAAAGTCTCCTCTAGCACTTGTGTTCCTTGATAAACTAGGTCGAATATTCAAGGCACTGAAAGTTGTTTATGTTCTGGTCAATTCTCTAGATTGTCTAAGTTCATTCTCAACTACTTCAAGTCTTCCAAGAAATGTCTCCTTTGTGAAATTTATGGTACAAGATATCAACAACAGTATCATTTGAACTATTGACTTAAATGGTGGTGTTAAGGTCTTCAATATCTTCCATATAACCTCATCATCTTCTTTGGTTCCTTCTTGAGATTTAATACTTGCAACCATTTCTGATATTCTGCCTACATATGTTCTTATAGATTCATCTTCCATCATTTTAGCATCTTGAAATGCACAAATCTAATTTAATAGCCTCAATTTCTTAGAATGTTCATCACCTTGAAAACTAGTTTCCAAATCTTTCCTAATCAAATGTGAAGTAACAAGTGACTTTACCTGATTGTATTCAATTTTAGGAAGTGCAGTAAATAATGTTTCTCTAGCTCTCATGTCACACATAAAAAGATCTCTTTCTTCCTTGGTATAAGTTTCCAAATCTTTTTTAGCAATGATTTTTTTTAATGTTTTTGTCAAGATCCAATATCTTGGACCCATACACAGTAGATGTATCTTCATCTTTTCCTTTCAACTATCATAATTTGTTCCATCAAACTTTGGACTATCTTTCCTGAACATGCTTTCCATGGATCTCCCAAAGTTGTTAAACTTTATCTTCAAGGACCTAATGCTCTAATATCAATTGTTAGAAACAATAGTCCACCAAGATAACTAGTGGGTGGGGGTGAATCAGTTATCCAATAATTAAAACATTTATCAACCTTAAAGAGTCTTATCCGTTCAACTAAAGTAAACAATAACCATAACAAGATGCACATAGACAATTACACCAGATATGTTAAACTAGGGAAACCCTTGATCAGAGGGAAAACCCCAATGGGAATGATGCCCACAAGATGATGTACTAATATAATATTCCTTGTTAGAGGATGGACCCTATTAGGAGTCTATTACAACATTTAGTACATATGAGTCCATGTTAGGAGACTTTGAATCCTTATTAGAAGATTCCAACCCTGTTAGGAGTTGTGCCAACCCTATTGGGAGTTGTGCCAAACTTGTTAGGAGTTGTAGAAGACAGAAGGACTCACTATCTAAACAGCTTCTAGGGCAAGACCACTGAACTCACTATCCAACTAATCTCTCAATTATTCCTTGCAGACTAATTGTGTGTACTGTACTGTAACTTCTTTCCACTGTCCTGTCAACTAGACCAATCATTGTCAGACCTTGTAGACTAGGTCATAAACCTTCAATCCAAGTATCCAACTTTGGATCACATAATAAAACCTTGGCAATGAAGTTTCCTTCACTTCCGCTCAACTCTACTTATCTTTGCATTCCCTCTTCAATCATTCACACTTCTTACATGATAAAGGAAACTCTCCTTCCTTTATAACAAATCCATAAAATAATTCCCTGAGTCAACTATTACACCTTCTGAGGTTACCTTTGTAAACTAGACACATAGTATGATTTGCCTTTAACCTTGCTACTAAAAGTACTCAACAATATGTCCGTACCAACTTGATCTTTCTGTTGTTTTTCTGTCAGATACCACATAAATTTGCTATGTTGATATCAATGACAAACACAATCATGAATTTAACATATCATCATGATAATGATCTAATCATGTTTCTACAATACTCCCCCATAGGAATACCATCAACATTCATGCTTCCATCAAGGTGATGGCGTTCAAGGCTTGTTTCTTATTGTTTATCTTTGACCACGATGACATTGACAGTGCCATCAAATCCTAAAATTATGTTAATTGTGTTGTTATAATTATGAGTATAGTTGACTTTGTCATTAGAGGGTGTGGGCTAGTTACTTTTGGAAGACTTGCCTTTCTCATGATTCATGAAGGGATTTTTAAAGATCATGTGATCCTCATTATTACGAAGATGGTTTACTTCAGTCATCTCATCGTCAATTAGTTTTTGAATGGCTCCTTTAAGGGCATAAAAGTTATTGATGAGGTGCCCTTGGTTCTAATGATAAGCACAAAAATGTTTTTTTATTCCACCATGACAGTTTGAATTGTGCCTCATAAGGTTTAGCTTCTAGTAATACAATGAGCTCATCAGCTAAGAGTGTTTATAAAGCTCTTTTGTATGTCTCGCCAATGGGTGTGTATACCTTGGGTATGTTGGTAGACTTGTATTCTCTTGGGGGAGGAGCTTGGTTGTATGCTACTTGTTGATTGGAATTGTTCAGCGTTGGAGGAGTAGCTATATTATGCAGTAAAATGGATGAACGTTATCTTATTTTGGTGGGTTTTGGCGAGTATGTACATTGGTGTTATTGATAGTTAGGTATGGTTGATTTGGATTGGGGTGAGGTTATGGTTTAACATAATTGTCTTCTATCACCCTGTCATTTACCATGTTTTTATTATTGTTCCTCTACCATGATTTTTGTTTGTCATTCAACCGATCAGATGAGTTATGTGGTTGTGAGGAGCTATTTGAGAAACCTTTGCCATCTTTTGATAGCTTGATGATGTCGCTACTTAGCAAGGTCTCTTCTACTTTGGATGTGTTCTCTAATGTCATTTTAAAGTCTTTTGGACCTTGTAGTTGTAGCTAATAGTTCATAGGTTTGGAAAGGCTATTGATGAAGAGATTTGTCTTCTCTTTGTCTGAAATATTTCGATGGTATTTAGCAAAGGTATGTCTCCATCTTTGTAAAAATACCTGAAGGACTCTCTTGGGAGCTATTTTGTATTGCATAAGTCAATCATGGTGACCTCCCTTTCAATGTTGTATGAGTATTGTGCAATGAAAATTGAAGCTAGTTGGTCGAATGATTTGATATTAGAGGAGATTTTTAAGAACCACTCTATGGCTTGTCCCCCCAAACTTCTAGGGAATAGCCACATAAGGTAGGCTGTGTCATGAAAGAATTCCATGCTTAAAGTATAGAATTGTCAGAGATGATCTTGAGGATCTGATGTGCTAAAATATTTATCATGTTTTGGGATTTGCATGTTCTATGGAAAGGGTATCAAGGTGATGTTTTTGTCAAATGGGAGAGGGCATACCTTCTTGAGACTGAATTCAGCTAGTTGGACTTTTCCCCATTTCATTTTTTCTATTTCCAGTTGCAAATCTTGAATTTTTTGAGTGACAACCTCTAGGTATGATTCTTCTTGATCCCTCCTAAGGTTTGATATATCAAAGTCAAATGGTAATTTTGCACCTTATTGTACCAATGATAGCAAGTAATGTTCTTTACGTCGTTCAAGTATCTTTTCCATTATATCAATGAGTTCAATATTCTGTTAGAAATCCTCAATCTTTGTTTCTAAGATATTTTTTCCCCAGGCATGAGATGAACCCATTTCATTGGCGAGTTTTGAGTCTTGTTGGATGAACAAGGGTAACCCTTTGGCAGAGGTGGTAGATAAACAATCAATGTGTGTAACAAGCTCAATGATAGTTGAGGATTGTGCAAACTTGGTTATTCATTTTTCTATTATGGCACTTACCCATGTAGGCAATCTTTTTCATTCCTTTTGTTTTGCAGATACGTTGGTTTTGCACAGTGGCATGAGATGTGGACAAGATCCCTCTAATTCTTCTGCATTTTCGATTATGTGAGGATTTTTTTTGGACCCAATGTATTGAAGTATCAAGCTATGTTTTGAAAAGATTTCTAGTAATGTTGATGATGATAAGACTCAATTCTATGAAGTCAAGTAAGGAAAGGATGTGTGTTTCCTTTTGCAGCTAACTTGATGTACAGAGTTGAGGTAGCAATGTTTATTGGATAAAAGTCCCTATGTAGGGTCAAAATATTTCTTTCTTGATCTTAAAGGTGTTGTTTTCTTTTAGAGTTCCTCAATTTTGCAAAGTGTGAATGAAGGAAAAGGGTACCCAGATATGTTCTTTGTTTATGGGTACATCATGCACAAATAGCCTCTATTTTACAATTTTTCTCAAATGCACTATAAGAATATTCAAATGTGTTATTTAATTGCTCATATGCACTATTTTTGGTTACACCAGACACTCTTCTGTAGTATGAAAGCATTATTTTAAGCTCAGATGTGCCACAGGAATGTATAGATGCACTATTTTATCTATCAAATGAATTGTTCTATCTGCCACATGTATTGTTTTATCTGTTAAATATGCATTGAATAACTAGTCATGTGCATTATTTAAGGTTTCAAATGTATTATTTTAAGGTGTTTTGCAATTTTTATATTTGGTTCAAGGTTGGTTTGCAATCACGTTTGAATTGGCTTGGAAGGATGGTAATCTGGAGTTTGTTAACACGTATTAAACAAACACATCCAATCACAGTAATGAAAATAAAATGAAATTTTCAATACACAAACCTATAAAAAAGAAATGGCTTCTTCACTAGTTAGCTAAGGCTGGTGACTACGAGGTTTTAGTGTTTGACCAATAATATTCCAATTTACCTCTCTTCTGAAAGAGAGCTTCCCACCAACATGAAGGAGGTTTCAAGCAATCTCTTGAGAGACTACTAGAGGTATATTTCAAAGATGATTGACTTGAATTATATTAGGAATACAAGATGGTATGCTTTCCCTCTCGCCGACCCTACTAAGGAAAATCTTGGGAGGTAGCCTTTCTACGGCTAAAAAAAAAACCTAGTGAAAAGTAGGCAAAACATAAATTGGAAGCAAGTTTGGGAATTTGATCACCTTAAAAGAGTGAAAGCATATCCCTACTACTCCAATCTCTTCAAACATGCCAAGTAGATTGTTTAATTACAAGCCTTTAACTATGAAGACAAGAGGCTCCTATTTAGTCTATGCATTGGTTCGTTCCTAGATTGATTCTTATTGACCCTTTCAAAAGGTTTGGCATTTTGATCAACTCAGTGAGTTGAAAGCATAGGCCTATTTTTTAATGGATCAAAGAAATCAAACTTCTTACTTAAGCAAGGTTATGAGTTTTAAAATGCGACACTCTAATTGACAAGGTTTTTAGGCCTACCTGAGTCAATGCTAGCAAAGGCTAGGTGCATTTTAGATTGTCTTCATTCCCTTATCTACCTTTCAAGTGACCTGAGAGTTCCTATCTAGTCCAAAAGAGACATGTAAACAACTAGAAATCAAATCTACAAGCTAAATTTGATAATTTATACCTCTAATCAAATGCATTACAGGACTATGCATATGTGTTACAAAATAATGCAAATGTGTTATAATGTCATTTAAATGTGTTAGATGACATGTAAATGTGTTAAATGATATGGTAAATGCATTATGATACAATGTAGATGCATTACATAAAACTTCAAATGCATTATAAAACACTTAAATGCATTAGAAAACAATGTGGAAGTATTGAAACAATTTTTAGAAGTGCTAAAACATCAGAGAAATCTCAGATCCGGTATTCATGAGCTCCAAAGCATCTTTGAAAGGTTGTTGCTCATGTTATGAGTCTTTCCAAGTGTTGTAAAACCTGTAACAAGTCAAATCTGCAGAAGAAACTAGAGTAATACACAAATCTACAAAGGAAATCAAAGATTAGAATGATTTTGGTCCTTTTGGATTTGATAGGTGATTGAATGATTTAATCACTCGAATGACCTGATGTTACCATTGATTTGAAAGTTTGTTATTTTCCTCTATTATCTAATTTTGTCCTTAATTTTCATAGCTTGATCAAAATTCTCGTTGTTTTAGGTCTTTGCCAATTTTAGGGTGTCTACATAGAGAAGTTAAGAATCATGGAATTACATTGGAAACTTGATAATTTAGTCATTGACACGATAATGTGTTATTTAATCACTTTGATGTATGTGTGAGATGATAAGAAGTTGAGTAAAACTCTAAGCTTGATCAAGTACTAATATTAATCAGTTAATGAAGGAGATGAAACAAAAGATTAAGGAACTTAAGAAGAAGCTGAATAAATAGTATAAGTCAAGTGATAGTTATTTTTTAGCAAGTTGGTGAAGGAAATGCTTATATTGATTGAGCATAGTAATGGTCAAACGAGCCAATAGAAGTTGAGTGAGACACAATAGTGTATGTCGACCTACACAATAATGACTGAGCATAAGAACTTAATGATTACCAAGTGATAACAAGAGTTACAAATTGTGAAAGAATTGAGTTTGAGGCTAACATAGTTGGATTATTGGATTAGTCAAAATGGGTAGATAACAAGGATTGATGAAATGGAGTATTTAATGCATGAAGAGAGTTCATTGTATGATCAAAAGCAATGATTTGCTCAAGTTTCTAGAAATGAGAAGGAGAACAAAATGATGGAAGGATTCAATGAATCTAACCTAGCCCTTAGATCTACGATGATGTTTAAGTGGAAATATATCATAATTAACTATTCAAGGAGGCATAAGAGATATTTTTGTGGTTGGTTTATTATTGATTAGTGATCTTAAGAAGAACCTATAAAGAAAAAAGTAGTAGAGGAGAAGTGAAAAGATTAGTGAAGTGTGATTTCTTGAAGGGATGCCCAGCATATCAATGATGGAGATGATAATGGAGGCCAGTCAATGAACCAACAGATCAACGCATGGAGATATGGATTTGCAAAGTGAGTTGTGTTTTATAAATCAAACCTATTGTTACATTCTAACCATTGTGGCAATTAAAATCCTTTAATCAAGGTTGACCAAAAAGTCATTTTGTAAATCCTTTAGTAAAGGTTGACCTAACCATCATGTTGTAAATCATTTAATCGAGTTGACATTTTAATGAAATGATTCAAAGTCCTCTAACAAGGCCACTCCTAACAAGGTTATTAAATCCTTTAACATGGTCACGTTTAACAATGTGTTTTGTAACCTTTAATAGGGTTGGCTCTTAACTGAGCTCACTTCAGAAGAGTGAAAAAGTGGCAGCATGTTACTTGGTGGTTTTTCCCAAATTGGGTTTCCACATTAAATCATGGTGTCATTTATTTGCGTAAATATTACTTTGTGCATGTTATTTTAACAATTATTTATTTTACTATTAGTCGACACATTTACTGAACATAGAGTTAAGTAGTGAACAAAATGCTATGTTGTTGATGATATATTATATGGACTGAGATGATAAATGAATTGGATTAAGCAGTTTGAAGTTGTTAAAAGTTAGATTGGTACATTTGGACCCAAGGATAACTTATTCACCCTCTTCTCAGTTATTCTAATCATTCTAATAAGAATAAAAGAGGAAACCCTTTGTTTACTACCAACACGACCAATCTATTTGGGAGGCACCACCAAGGCAGGGCTACCAAACACCACTTCTACATTAGAGCTAAGGTTCATAAAAAGGATTTTTGAAACATCATCCCCAACCCTAGCAAAAAATGATCCCATAAGGTGACAAAATCATACCCACAAAATCACATTGATGACATGTTTACAATTTTTCACATTATGACAAGGGTGAAAAATACTTAATTGCTCAAACTTTACTCATGCAAAGCTAAACAATGCAAACGAACTAGTGGGGGTGCATGAAAATACCCCTACGACAAAGACCAAACAAAATCAGGCAAAAGGCTGGTGCAATGAAAAAGGAAAACCACTAGACATAGGGAACTATGCTCTTTTAGGCACAAAATCAAGTATTGGCTTTAAGGCCCAAAAAAGCCATGAAGCAACTCCTATCTAATGCCAAAAAGAGGGTACTTCCACTCACCCTCTTGAAAAAAATGAAAGCAAGACAAAAAGGAGTCAAGCTTCGACAAGAAAAACAATAAACCACACCAAAGGGCATAACACAAAGCCAAAAAAACCAACATTACAACTGCATCAGATAGAAAAGATGAAGACCAAAGAACAAAAATGAAAGGGGCTAATAGAAAAGAATGATAGAAAAAACCCACCAATCTAAGTGAGACCACACCAAATTCTGAGCATACTTGCACGACCACATTCAAAACGCACTCTACTAAAGGCAACCAAACTAGATGAACAAGGATATCGCAACTTCCTAAGAAAACAAAATTTTCCAAGAATTGCTTGCAGAGCACAATTTTAATCACTCAATAAAAGTTAAAAAAAGAGAGTTATATTACTGTATTAAATAGCCCAATAATTATTTCATTCAAGGTTTATTAATTACCCTTTACCTTTTGGGTTAGGTTTTTCCACGTGCCCCCTAAGGGACCCTAGAAATTTCTCCTACCATGTCGTAATAGGGACATCACTACTAAACATGCTAATAACCAAAAGCATAAGGAAATCTAACATGCTAGTAGTAAAGCATAAGATAATCCTACCAGTAGATAACATCACCTATCACATGCTAATTAACATAATAAGAAAATCTAACATGCCAACCAATAAGCAATAAGCAATAGATAATCCAATACAACAATTCATATCATCAAGTCATATGCTAAACATCATAATATGGAAATCCGTCAAATAAACCAACATCATCTAAACATGATATCCAAGCATTCCATTGAAAGCATAAATCACAAGAAAGCATACTCTGGAACTTGAAGCATTAAGTGAAAACATCCAGCAACAGTCGCACTAGGACAAGACCATCTCTGTATACTGGTCCCTAGCAGTGGTGAAGGTAGCTATGCCTCCCAACCACGTGGAACCGTCCACACCTATCATGCTGATGGAGATAATGATCCAACCACAAACACACAAAACAACATCCATGGCTAACACTCATGCCAGACAGTATGATGGATATAACCAAGAACCTAAGACAATGCAAGGAGTACAGGTCCTAGTCAGACACTCAATAGACTACTAAGTAGGGGTTGACATCATGGAGAGTCGTTTGGCATCAAAAAGCCCAAGCTCAGATCATGTGTCCTCAAACTTAAACGGGTGCTCACACATTGTGTCCTCGAACTTAATCAGGTGCTCACACATTTTATTATCTTAAATTTTATTACCATTCACACATTTTATTTAGTTATCACTTATATAAAGCTCCCTTAGCCAACCCATGGCGCTATGATTGTCAGGCTCCGAGATAGAAGCCCCCTCCATATGCTACCCTACCCTACCCATGCTCATCCTATGACAAGTGCCCGTGGGCTTGCATACTCCCAGCCCAACCCCAATGATCATAACTTTCAGGAATACCATGGAAGATTGGGCCTCGTAAGTCACCCGCCAAATGTATGTGCACGTACTCGTGTGTAGCGTACCACCATCACGAAGATCAAAACACAAGGTCAGGACGAGAACACAATGCAAAAGATAACACCCAACTGAAAGCAACATGGGAAGGACAGATTCTACATGAATCCCAATGATGCAACAAGACCAAACATCATGAACTCACTCAACCGGCCTCAATCCGAGAGCATAGATTCTACGCGAATCTTAGTGTCCACAAACATAATAACAAAGGTCCAAAAGAAACCATAAAATCAGGTATAAAATCACTCAACCAACCACAGTGTTAGGAGTACGGATGTGACACACATCACAATGTAACATAAAAGTGCAATAGTGGTCTGACTGATATCTAAATGGATCATCAAGGTCCATGACCCACATTGTGCCAAGAAAACTCGAGAAAGCAGGGCGGCACACAAAATAAGGTAAAAACCCAAAAATTTAGAAAACTTCAAAATTAAAACCCATTTGACCTTTGGGCACAGAAACTCCAAAAATAAAATAAAAATGAGTTCAGACACCATATGCAAAAACGGCTAGCATAACGGCACAAAACCCCAAACCCTCATCCCAAAAAATAGAGAAATGTTCATACCCACCTAACCGGGTAGAACTAGCATACATAAACGGAGGGGAGCACTAGTTCTCAGCCTCCAAACAAACGACTACCAAAAACAAAAGTAGAAATGAAGCATAAACAATAAAACAAGAAAACCCTACCTCATAGCCAAAAGGGCAAAGTGGGAATCTGAACCATAAAATAAATAGCCCACAAAAGTAGCTAAAAATTGTAGCAATTCAAGGTTTCCCCAAGCTAGATCCAACGAGCCCAACCTTGCAACGATCCCACACCCGTAGCTCACACAACGAACAAAACAGTAAATCTTCATGAAGAGGATTTTGGGTTTTGCTCTCCAACTTTCTAATTCAAAAGTGAGAAGTGAAGAATTAAATTCCTTTTTGGATATTTATTCACTTTTCAAATGAATAATCGATTAGGGCAAATAACCAACCAACCTAGTTAAACCCTGAATTGACCCAAACGAAAACAGGCTATTCCTAGAAATAGGAATTCATCTATGACAAAGCTGCTAGAAATCAAAATAAATCAATTAAAAGCTCGAAGACCCAAAAGCACATAAATTTCATTAACAATTTTTGCGACAATGCGAACTTCTAAATGCACAGACACGCTTACTGGTCTAATCACATAATGCAAATGAGTTCGGATTTAATAATCACTGAAAGGTTTAATTAAATAATTAAAATAAGGATACGTCGACCATACAAGGATGACATTGGTAAAATATGAATGGTTGAATCACTAACTCCATGTGCCACTACCAGGGATATAAATCCTGCATACTAAACAACATGATCAAGTGCAATTGCATATAATAACATAGCCGAAGTAATAAATGCATTAAATGACCTAATTTAACCATTTCTTTAATTATATTAAAATAATCTATTTACATCACTCACGTTCACATAAAGCATAACAATGTAGGAATGAAGTAAATAACCATAGCATTAAATACATCACCTAACATAATCAGAGGTATGTCCAAATACCAGATAACCAGATATCATCATAAAACACACTATCATCTCAAAGTGGCATTGTCATGCAATATGATCAATTGAACAACATAGTAGTCTAAAATCTATGATACTGAAATCAAAGTATAACATTTGACCCTCAGGTCTTTTCAAATGTAAAACATCACATAAGTAACATATATCTCTTAGATCAAAATATAACAAGGTAAATGTCCATGACACAACCAAATAATCCAACATGAAAAATCCATTTTTAATTACTTAAGCATTTAATAATGATTGTTTAAACAACATTAAAAAGGCACTTAAAACACATAAGTGAACATAGTCATAAACATGACTACCCACTACTACAGGAACCTTGTCCAGTGTAGCATGGTAATAGTACACAGTGCAGTCTTTGCACACATCTCAAGGTAATCACAGAACAACTTCATGATACCACATCAATCCTAGTAGCCACTAACACAAACCTCAATGAACCAGAAATCATATCATAATCTCATAAATCAGCCATAAGCATAATCAAAGCAACTGATACAAAAACATAAATCCAGACACCTTGATGGTGTAGACCACTCATGTTCACAATCATGATCCATCACAACAAAAGATCAACAAGGTTGCATCCATCAGAATGACTTACAGAAGTCAAATGAGAGAGGCACTACATCTCTGATATTATTGTTATGATGCTTTCACTTGGATATGAAAAGGTTGTGACAGAAACCAATAATATTCGATGAGAGCAAAAAGTCCACAAGGTAACAAGTACAGTATTGATTACTTTATTGGCATATTCCATAGCCAATTGGCATTCTTTATATATAATATTTGAATAGGCATAATGAACCATTGCCTTTACTTGTTATGCTTGTTGCCTTGTTTAATTAACAACAAAATAAGTGGATCAGTTATTGTGAGCCGCTAATGTAATACTTAAAGTAATCTCATTGAATTATAAAATAATCAAGTGCCGATAAGTATTCATTGCTTGAGACATTTTAATTACTTATAATAATCATATGGATTAACATAAGTAATCATTACAATCATGAATTACTTATTTATCCATAGCACGACAGTGACGCCCAACCATGGATTAATGATGCCATCTCTGAAAATGTTACTAAAGTATGTTGATGTACGGATACATCCATACATGTTAGAATGATCAAGTGATACATCATTGTAGCATGTAAGTATATATACATATATCAATGATACCAAAATGAATGTCATCATAGACATATCAATGATCTCAAGATGTCTGAATAATCTCAACATGGTGTACTGATGTATGATGTAGCCACGTATGTGAGCATATATGCATGTGTATATGCCCATTAATGTATGTGTGTGCATGTGTACCTTTGTATAAGTGAGTTTGCAAGCATGTAACTATGTTGCATGTCCATTTCATAATATAATATCATTAATCATTTATTTATATATTTTTATACTATCATAATAATAATTATATATCAATATTATATAATAATGCTTGATGCAATACTATTTATATTTATATATTCAATATTTATTTAATAATAGTGTACTTAATTTATTAATAACATTATTATTTTTTATTAAGTTAAGCAGCAAGAGGGTGTTGGCCCGTGGTACAAACAACTCGCACTATACTGCTAAACGCGATTAACAGTCACAAGTGCCAAATCCACGATCACCAAGGATCTACAATATTAACTTACCTCCATCAATGACAGAGGTCAGAGAATAACACACCTTGGGACCCCAAAACAGCTATGAAACAAAACCAAAAACAAGAACCAAGAACTTGGATGAGCCCTTTAAAACTTCCAGCGTTCATCCAAACACAAAAACAAATGGTTTGGAAGCGCCCTTTAAAACTTCCAGTGTACCTCCAAACATAGGACAACTAGGACCAGGAAGTAGTAGGTCCTTTTAACATCAACACATGAACAACAAAACAAGGCAGCAAGTTGCCTGCCTTTTCTTCTCTGAATCAGAGATCCAGACCCATCTTGGCCCAATTCTTACCCTAGCACCTTCAAAGATCTTCCAACCCACAATAGTCTCCTTTCCCACCTCAATAGTGAAAGGGTCCCCCATAGCAGAAGCACAAAAATGGAAGATCAAAACAACAAAGTTGGGAAGATGGAACCTCCAAACCCCCCACCTATCAGCAGCAGCAACCAAGAAATTGTCCCCCTCACTAGGAGTCTCCCGTAACTCACACCAAATCTCCACCTCAATAGGAGATAGCTTCACCTCCATAGAAGTCATGGAAGAAGGAGCAGAGACACGAATCCATGCCCACCACCACTGTAACAACATTATTCTCATAATGAGAGGACAAAGGGGAGTCCTCCCACCAATAGTCCAAATATCAAGGTTATGAAGGTGGAACCACCAACCCTCCAACCTATCAAAAGTAGCAGCCTTGACAATGTCTCCTGCACTAGAAGTCACCTCCACCCCCAACAACTCACAAAATATCTCCACCTCAATAGGAGATAGCTTCACCTCCATAGAAGCCCTGCGAGACATAGTAGAGACAAAAAACCAAGCCCACCACCTCTGTAACCACATTTTGTTCATAGTGAGAGGACAAAGAATAGCCCTCCCAGCTAAGAACCAACCACCCACTAGTGGTGGAACCCAAGCATGGTTAACCAGCATTAGGACACAAGAGCCTAATGCATGAAACCGGTAGTGTCCAAGAGAAGCCAACCGCATAAGCCTCCACAACCTAAGATTGCCCCAACAGTAGCAACCTGTCCTGATATCTAGCAAATGGAGGGGGAGAGGAAACCTTCCAACCTGGCCATTACCAGTATAACAGCAAGGAGAGTCATGCAGATAGTAAATCTCCACACCATCACTTGGGAAGACAAAGGATCTAAAACCCTTGATCCAAAAAAAAGTCATTCCAAGGTAAGATGAGCTAAAGAGAGTGAGAGCCTTGGACCAAGCCTTGGAACCCCAAGCTCCCATCGTTGCCAATGTTACCATCACAACCAGCTATGCATTTGGGGGATCACCTCTCACCCCAAAAACATAGAAGGCCAGAGCTAGCTTTCTCAAAAACCAGAAAACAACCCTCAAAAGAAAGTTGTCCCCAACTAGGAGCAACACCCAGAAGGAACTGTCAACATTGTCACCAGCAGAAAAGGTACCGAATACCCAACCCCAATCCCTGCATTTCTTTCTCAGAAAAAGGCCACAGCCAAGAGGAGTTCCACCCCAAAGGAAAAAACTCACAGCTAGACTGCACCACACACAAGCAATCTGACCCCATGTTTTCTAACCAATAGTAAGAGAGCGCTGAGACAACACGACCGCCGGATCCAATCGAAAAAGGTCCTCCAAAAGCCCACAAAACCCGATTCCCTCAACCCCAAGCTTTGCATCATCCTCATCTTCATCACTCCCTTCTCCCTCTCCAATCTCAGACGCGCCTGCAGAGCATCCACGTCTACAGGGAACCCTTCGTTTGAAAACTCCAGGCCCGCTCCCTTTCCTGCTTATTGTTATTAATATGTGTACAATTGATATCCATGAATCTTGATTACCTTACTAATATTATCAATCTTTTATTTATTATCTTTTAATACTATTATCACATTATAATTATAATGTAATATCATACTATATGATAATAACATTATTATTTTATTTATTAATAATGATTTGACCTTTAATATTGCCTTATTACCTTAGTAATGTATTATTATTATACAAATAATATATTATTATTTATTTATTAATAATATATCAATATTTCTTTTAATATATTATAAAATTAAGAAATAATATATTTATTTATTCATAATAATTTACTTATATTACCCTAATTAGGGAACATGACAAATAAATAATCAATAGAAATAATATAATTACAAGAGAGATCAAACCTAATATAGGTGATCAAAACTCTAAAAGAAAGCCTATGTTACACAGTAATAATTAATAAAATAATTAATTATATTATATGTTGAAAGTTTAGCTTAAGTAATAAAAGTGATAATAAGTGACTTAATAATTAAATCAACACAATTTAATTAATACAAAAAATACCACATTACTCTATTAACACCCCCCCCCCCCCCCCCCCCAACCCATTAAGATAAATTTGGGGAGTGGCTAAAAACCTAGAAATAACTACTGAAAGCAAATGGGTCCTGAGAAAAAAGTCATGGTTTGGTACCCAAGTACATTAGAGTCTCTATAGAGCAAAGAAAAATAGAAAACCCTATGGGAAAAAATCTCCTACAAAAACAAAATAAAGACTACTAAAAGACTAAAGAAGCCTCTAAACTAGATAATGTCCCATAAAACAGGAATAAAGGAATGATCACAAAGAACACCACTAAAGCATGAAAAAGTTGTAAATGCTATTAAAGAGTAACAATTGACCTCCACTGAAATAGAACATGACCAGGTAGAGAAATTTATAATCTACATGAGCACCCTCAAATGATAGTACTTGAATTAGGAGGAAAAGAAAAACAAAAAAGTTGAACTCAAAGATGTAGATGTCATAAAGAACCAAATCTTGAAGAGTCGATTAATCGTACTAAGGTAGAATTAGAACTAATAGGTGACACGACCCCCCCCCCCCCCCCCCCCCCCCCCCATGCAAATAATGGATAGGTGACATGTGCACTGAAAATGATGGCCAACAAGATCTACATGTCAAAGAACTAGGAACATCAAGGTGCAAAAAAAAAACATAATAGTGTCATCAAAGGATCACTCTCTTGACGCATATCATGGAAGGAACTCCCACTTGACAAAGGTAGATGAAAAATAAAGGTGAACATCACCCCCCCACACATTATAATTTAGTGCATGTATAATAAGGCATAAGAAGTACTAGATCCCAAGTATACAATGTGTAATGACACTTCATCTTAGTGTGTTTACATAAAGAAAATGCTTACAAAAAGATCTCTTCAAAGATCAAAAAGGACAAAAGGATATAAAAATAGAAATAACAACCAAAGACCTAAAACATCCAAACCATTAGGCTTATGGCTGCCAGTGTACCTTTCTAGGTGATGTTAGTATACTTAAAGGATGTACCCATCTATTGTTTAAAAAACCAACATTAACCAAAAAGTTTTAAAAATGGAACAACTTTACAACTCCCAAGAATCACCTGCACATGAACTTGTCATAGAAGGAGAGAAGCCAAAAGTTATGGAAGTCAACATTTCATGATCCATGAAAGATGAAACATTTTGATATGCAAACAAAATAATGTCAGAAATTTTTATAATTACAAGAAAGATCAAACATAATATAGGTGATCAAAACCCTAAAAGGAACCCTAGGTTGCATAATAATAATTAATAATAATAATTTTTATGTCTAAAGTTTAGTTGAAGCAATAAAAGAAATGATAAGTGACTTCATAATTAAATCAAATTGATTTAATTAGTAAGAAAAACACCTTATTACTCCTACATTTTGTATTTGGTTTATCATTACATACCACATGACATATGTAGTAGATGTTATGTATTTGGACATACTTCATTGAATTCATTGTACTTATGTTTTTTTTAATTTTTTATAAGATCATATATCTAATATTTCATTATGCTTATGAGTAGTGTATTAAGGATCCATCTACTTAATAAATTTACAAAATGTAATTCAACGTTAAGGAACCTTTGAGAAGTGTAATTTGTTATTGTATTGCATACATGTATATGATGTGTAAGTGTTATATTGATTTCACATCGCTATAAGTTGTATAAACTTAAACCAAATGTTTAGTAAACTTAGTAATGTATTTAGGTTAATTAGTAATAGGGCATTACATTTCTCACCACTCTAAATGGCTCTGACTAGCCAGATGCTAACAAACATTTTAGTTGCCCCACTTCTTTCTAGTGGTTCATGTGGCTAGCTCTAACCATTTATCCCTCAAGGAAATAGCCTAAGAATACAAACAATAGAAGATGGTTTGTCTCTTCTTAACCCTAATTCAGATCACATTGATGTATGGGGGACAACCTTGACCCTCCTCCCTTAGTTGGTTTTACATTAGCTTCTTGATGTGATTTAGTTTCTAAGCTTAGCTCACATATTTTATTTTGCTGCTAGTTTTTTGTGCTTGGCCCATATGACTCTGGTGGGGTGACTTTGTTTCCCCAACTTTTTTTGTGAATGTTGTAGTTCTAATTTTATATATATATATATATATATATATAATGAATATGACCTATTCATAAAAAAAATTAATTTGAAGAAATAATTCCAACAAAATTCAATCCTTATAAGCAATCTTACAAATCTTTTTATTATTATTGGTAACTTGATAATTTTATTAATCATAAAATAATATATCATTTTACATTAAAAAGTACATCCGCATGCCAGCTTGGCAAGATTGATCAAACTCAAAACTATGACCACCTATTCAACTATACCCATGACACCCCACCACTCTGTTGTTCTACCAAACAAAACAAGGGATTGACCTCATCTTACAAATACTTATTAACAATTCCTAATGAACAACAAAAAAATTCTTACGTGAGAATTTGTCATCATTTGTACATATTCTAATAACATAAAACTAAAAAAAGCTATATTAATCAAACCATCATTAATATAGTACACAATTTTAACTATAAAATAAATAAATAGTTGAAGGTTTTTTTTTTATCATTTTTTTTTCTTTATTGTCTTAATGTTGGAAATGATTGAAATGATCATAAGTAAAGTTGTTGGAATAATATATGGAACTGGTAAAGAATGTCCTCAATCATTGTTTTGTCATTGATGTCAAACTTGCTACTTGCAAGAATGATAATTGCTTTAGTGATCCAAATACTATCAATTAGTTGATTGTCAAGGTGGAGGCAATCAATAAGATGTAACTAAGAACACTTAGAGAAAGGTTGAAGTTATGATGTTGTAATGAAGTACAAGGATCAGCTAAGCCATTGATGAAAAAGTGTATTTGATGACATACTATAAGATACCAAGAATGGGCACACTGAAACATATCAAAGATTTAAGGCTTTAGCTAAGTCTTTTGTAAAGCTCAACTAAGTTCATTAGAGAGAAGGAGCCGAGCAAGCTAGTAAGAGCCGAGCAAATTCCTAGTTAATGCCGAGCAAAACCAAGTGCCGAGCAAAATCAAGTGCCGAGCAGAATCAAGTGCCGAGCAGAATCAAGTGCTGAGCAGAACCAAGTGCCGAGCAGGTATAGGTGCCAAGTAACACAGAGGTGCCGAGCACCAGTAACTCAATAATGCTGAGTTGTTGCATTATTTTGGGAATCAAAGATTCGCCAGATCTAAGCCGACAAGGTTGTTATCTAGAAATATGTGAATTAAAAGGAAGATAAGAATGATGAGCTGGTGGCACAAAACACCATGTAGAACATTTTTATGGATACAATTGGCAAAGTTTATAGAAGAGAACAAGATATGGGGTAGATACATTGTATCCTACCTAATCCATTTTGAAACCCTAAAATTGGAGAGGGAAAATTGAGCGGCAAAGGCAAATCAGTTTTCTATTTAAGAAGACACAAGTTAATGAAAAGAGAGAGAGAGAGAGAGAGAGAGAGAGAGAGAGAGAGAGAGAGAGAGAGAGAGAGAGAGAGAGAGAGAGAGGTGGTCAAGCATAATAGTATGAAGTACTGAAGAAAGGTGCTAAGGAGAAGAAAGCACAGGAACTCTGTTTGGATAGACAACCACAAGGATGAATGCATTGGCAGAATGAGTAAGAAGACTCAAGGAGACGAAGCTTGAGAGGAAGACAAGCAGACTGAGCTTAAGTGATTGAAACCAAGCATAAGGATTGAACTGAGAGTGTGATCTGAAATCTGCAAAGTATGTTGTAAGTTATATCAGATCAAAAGACCATTATTGTTACTTTCTAGCAATTGTAACAATAAGTTTAAATCCTATGGGCTTAGGTTGGTTTAATAGCCATAAGATAAATCCTTTAACAAGGTGACATTCCAAGTGAATGTTCTAAAGACCTTTAACCAGGCCCATTCCTAACAGTTTGGTGAAATCCTCTAACAAGGTCACATGTAACAGTGTGTTGTAAGCCTTTAACAGGGCATCACTCCAGAAGAGTGAGAATCAAGTAGCATGTTACTGGTGATTTTTCCCAAATTGGGTTTCCACATAAGTCATTGTGTCATGTGTTGATCCTGCATGTTTTATCTTTGCATGTTGATTTACTGTAACTTGCTTATATGATTGATTTAAGGTTGGATGAATGAAAAGTGTATGGATTTATTAAAGGTGGTAAAAAGGTATTAACAGGGCATTTGGACCTTGAATAACTGATTCACCCCCCCTCTCAGTTATTCTAAAGAATTCTAACAATTGGTATCAGAGCTTAACTGCTGATTCAATTTAAAGGGACTACAAGCAGAAAAGATCAAAATGCCAAAAAGAGAAGTTCCCAAGCTCAACAAAGACAACTTTGTTGCATGGAAAAGTTTGATGAAGTTACATCTTGGATCTATAGGAGATTATGCCCAAAATTCAATTGTCACTAAACATGTAGATCCAACAGGTGCTGCTACTGCAGAAGACATGAAAAATAAGCAAGAACACAATCAGACAATGCTGGAAATTGCCTCTGCACTCAGCTATGTTGAATTTGATGATATCAAAGGATATGACACTGCATTCAAAATGTGGAAAGCCCTATTAGACATCTATGGAGGAGATCAAAATGTACAAAGAGCAAAAAGAGAAAGTCTCAGAGGAAAGTTTGATGACATGAAAATGGAAGAAAATGAGAATGTTGCTTAGTATGGTGCAAGAATAAAGGAAGTGGTAAGTGCAATAAGATGCTTGAGTGGTCAACTAGATGAAGACACTATTAATAGTAAGTTCTTAAGAACCTTGCTCCCTATCTATGCTATTAGAGTATCAACAATACAAGAGCTAAGATGTATACCAGGAAACAATCTAAGTTTTGAAGGTATAATAGGTAGACTCACTGCATTTTAGTTATCTAACTTTGACAACTACAGACCTGAAAATGTTGAATCTGCTTTTAAGGCCAAGTTATCACTGAAAGATGTTGAACAGGTAAAATCAAAGAAAGAAAGAAAAATGAAATATGTATCCAGTGACAGCAGCACTGATGAGGAAGATATGGAACAATTGGAAGCATTGCTCGCTAGAAGATTTTATAGGGTCAAAGGAAAATTCAAAGATAAGATGCCTATAATTTGTTTCAATTGCAATGAAGTAGGTCATATTGCTGCAAGGTGTCCACAGAAAAAGGATTCCAAGGAAGGCAACAAATACAAGTACAGAAGAGATGATGACAAGAGAGATTACAAAGAAAAAGGTAAGAAGTGCTATATTGTTGAAGAAAATTCTGATGACAATGATGATGAAGTTGTTTATGTAGCCATGAAGGACCAATCTGATGAAGAAGACCCCACAACACTAGTAACATGTAGAAACAAGAATGACAGATGGATCATAGACAGTGGATGCTCACATCACATGACAGGAGACAAAAGTAAGTTTGTTAACTTTACTCAGTATGATGGAAATAGTGTTAGCTTTGGTAATGATGCTCCATGTCAAATCAAAGGAAAAGGTTCCATTAAGCTCACAGAACAAATTTCATGTGACAATGCATACTATGTTTGATGGGAACACAACCCAAGAACATAATGGACACAACAGAAAAGAGAAATTGTATTAACTGAGAAAATAAGCTAGTACAAACAGTACAGAGAAAATAAACTTCAAAACATGCCCTAAGGGCTTACAATAGCATAAATCTAGAGATAATTTCTCCTTTCAGTACCTCCTCTCAAACTCCACTCCGAACTGCCTTTTACAATGCCAAAAATCTCCTTAAATAGACCCCGGAGGGTTAAGCACTAGGAATACATTCTAGAAAGTGCTAGTAGGCATCCACCGACCAAATAGAAGGTTCCAGAAGCTGCATTAGAAGTTGGTGCAAATCTAGAAGAATCCAGAAACGGTAATCGAACTTCTGGGAGGCATAACTTTTGAACCGTAGCTCCGATTGACGAACCGTTTACATTTTCAGAAAGCTCTCAAAGTGCTTTATAGCCCAATGGACAAGCTTTGCTTGTCCCCCATTTTTAGGCCCTTTTTGAGGTCATTTAATGCCCCTAACCTGACTTTGAAGCATTCTTAGGAGGTCTCCAAAACCCAAAAAATTGCAATAACTTTCAAATCATGGGGCCTTTTGACCTGATTCTTTTTCTGGAATGCTCTAAATCACAATTACATTCATCTGGCCAATTCACACCTTCTAGATCACCAAAATGATGGCCAAATTGCATGCTCCTATTTTTTTAGGATTTTCTAGCACACTGATAGTTGAACTGTGAGAGTTGGAACCTTTATTTGACCCAAATGGGTATCCAAAAATGAAAACACATGAAATAGAAACTAAGTCTAGGTACATTTTTTTGGGTGACATAGGATTGCCCTTATACCTCTGGATGCTCCTGCATCAGACACCCAGGGTAGATTGAAAAGTGACCTTGTCACTTTATGAATGGTAGAGGAAATCCCAAATGGGAAACCTCAGCTGCTGAAATCCAAGTTGAGTCCTCGATCGATCGTCCTTTCCACTTCACCAAATACTCTTCATACTGCCTATTTCTGGTACTCCTACCCACACGATGATCTAGAATGTCTTCTATCTCCTCCTTCTTAGAAGCAGGAATTGGATATGGCTCTAACACCAGCTCCTCATCTGCACCATCATCATGATACTCTGTTAAATCTACAATGTTGAAAATGGGAGAAATTTGAATACCATCTAGCAGCTCCACTTCATATGCATTTCCTGAGTCATGTTTCTTCAAAATTTTGCAGGGGCCAAATTTCTTCATTTTCAGCTTGTTGTAAGTACCGGCTGGAAATCTTTTTTTTCGTAAGTGCACCATGACTAAATCTCCTACTTGGAATTCCTTATGTCTTCTCCTTTGATTAGCCCTAGCTTTATACTCTTGATTCATCTTGGTAATGTGTGCTTGAACCTCCTCATGTAGACGCTTGATATGTTTAGCAAATTCCTCAACTTCAACACTTTTCCTCTCCCCTTGCTCTATCTTCCTCAATTCTGGTGCAGTCCTTGGGCTATTCCCATATACAATTTGGAATGGTGATTTTCCAGTACTCCTATTTACAGAGTTATTATAAGCAAACTCTACTTGTGGTAGAATCAAATCCCATCCCTTGGGCTTATCCCCAACTAAACATCTCAGCAAATTGCCCAGACTCCTATTTACCACTTCTATTTGGCCATCAGTTTGTGGGTGATGCGTGGAACTGAATTTCAAGTCTGTTCTCAACTTTTTCCACAATGTCCTCCAGAAATACCCCACAAATTTAGTATCTCTGTCAGAAACTATGCTCCTTGGAAGACCATGTAGTCTTACCACCTCTTTGAAAAACAAGTCTGCAATATGGACAACATCATGAGTTTTGTGGCATGGAATGAAATGTGCCATTTTGGAGAACCTATCAACCACCACGAATACGGAGTCATTACCCCTTTGTGTCCTTGGCAATCCAAGAACAAAATCCATACTTATGTCCTCCCATGGCCTTGATGGAACAGGCAATGGCTGATATAGGCCAGTATTGTGACTAAACCCCTTGGCAACTTGACAAACCTGGCAACTCTGTACAAACTTCTTCACATCCTGTGAGATTTGAGGCCAAAAATAATGTTCTCTAAGAATGGAAATGGTCTTATCTCGACCAAAATGTCCTGCCATCCCTCCACTGTGTTTCTCCTTAATCAGATTTTCCCTCATGGAACTCCTTGGAATGCACAATTGACTACCTTTAAACAACATGCCATCTTGAATCAAATAGTCTAACCACTTGGTTCTATCTACAGCAACAGGTTCTTTACAAGCTTTCCATGCTTCAGCAAAATTAGGATCCTCGGGGTACAAATTCTTGAGTTCATCAAACCCAACTACTTCAACCTGCATTACTGTAAGTAACAATTGTCTCCTACTTAGTGCATCTGCAACCCTATTAGATTTTCCACTTCTATGCTTCAACACAAATGTATAACTCTACAAGAACTCTACCCACTTCATATGCCTTTGATTCAATTTACCTTGGCTATTTAGGTATTGTAATGCCTAATGATCAATATACAAAACAAATTCCTTTGGCAATAAATAATGCCTCCATTTCTTTAAGGCCTGAACTATGCATAGAACTCTTGATCATAAACAAAATACTTCTTCTTTGCATCATTCAATTTTTTACTAAAATATGCAATAGGCTTACCTTCTTGGCTTAATACAGCCCCAATAGCGCTGCCACTGGCATCACAATCCACCTGGAAAACCTTTCTAAAATCTGGAAGTGCCAACACAGGCTGTTTTGTTACCTTCTTCTTCAGCAATTCAAAACTTTTCGCAGTTGCTGCAGTCCATTTGAACTCTTTTCTATCCCCTCTTATTGTATCAGTTAGGGGTGCACACATGCCACTGAAATTCTTAATAAACTTCCTGTAAAAACTAACTAGACCATGAAATGATCTTACCTTAGTAGCAGACCTCGGAGTAGGCCATTCCAAGATGGCTTTTACCTTCTTTGGATCCATTTTGAGACCTTCAGGTGATATAACAAACCCGAAATAGACTAACTCCCTTTTTGCAAAGATACACTTCTTCAAATTAATTAACAGTTTCTCTTCCCTTAGCCTTTCAAGGACACTACGAATATGCAGTAAATGTTCTTCCAAAGTCTTGTTGAAAATTAAAATATCATCCAAATAGACAATAACAAATTTTCCCAAGAACTTCTTAAGTACCTCATTCATGAGCCGCATGAAGGTGCTTGGGGCGTTCATCAATCCAAAGGGCATGACTAACCACTCATAAAGACCATCCTTGGTATTGAAGGTTTTTTTCCACTCATCTCCTTCTCGAATCCGTATATGATGATAACCACTCTTCAGATCTATCTTTTTGAAGTACTGAGCTCCACTCAAGCAGTCCATAAGGTCATCCATCCTTGGCAAAGGAAACTGGTACTTGATGGTTATCCTATTTATAGCTTGAGAATCTGTACACATCCTCCACTCTCCATCCTTCTTTGGTGCAAGTACTGCAGGTACTGCACATGGACTCAGGCTCTCTTGAATCAAGCCCTTCCTCAACAACTCCTGAACCTGTCTATTTAGCTCCTCTGTTTCAGTAGGAGTCATCCTGTGAGCAGCCTTGTTAGGCAAACTAGCTCTTGGAATCAGATCTATTTGATGACTAATTTGCCTTGTTGGTGGCAATCCATCTGGAACATTATCAGAGATAATATCTCCAAACTCCCCTAGTAAATCTGAAACTTCAAGTGGTATTTCACTACTACCTTCTTTATCTTTCCTAGGAATCAAAGCATAGCACATATGCTGATGTTTCATGCCATCTAAAAACTTCCTTCCATCAACAAGACAAATCCTAGCACTGCTACATACCTTTTCACCTTCCTTTTTCATTGAAATGTCCCTTTACTAATTTTTTATGATATTTCCAGCCTCAAATCAGAACTTTAAAATCAAACAACCAATATTACAAAGATCTGTCAATTCTCCAATAAAACCCAAATCGGGTATGTCCAAATTAGTGCCAAAAAAACTTCACAACTTCACAAATTGTTAATAAATCTGAAAATGGACATTTTTACAGAAATTTCAGCAGCATAACAGCCTACAAAATGACATTTCCAGATTTGTACAGCCCTTACACAACAGATCACAAATGTAGAGCAAAACTATGCTCAATCGGGCTCCCGAAATTAACACCAAAATGCCCGAAAACACCAAAAAACACTCATAAATTATCTCAGAAGTTTGATCACGACCCAATACATATATTCGGCTCTATTTTAACATCATAAAGTCTGAAATACAACAGCAAACCAAACTGATATGAAACACTCAACTGAAAACCCAAATTCAAACCAAAAACAATCCCCGAAAACACCCAAATCGGCACTATTCAGCACAAGGGCAAACTCTGTATGAGCATGCACATGGAATGGCTTCAAACTCCCGTCCTTAGCCTTCCTGGAAACCTGCAAACTCCCGTTCTTGGGTCTCCTTCTCCACAGGTTTGGCAGCCTCTGAAGAACAACAAGAAAATTAGCAAGAATCAAGATGTAGAATGAGCCCAAAATGCCTCCAAAACCCTTTTTAAAGAGGCATAACCCTAACTCACGTCCAAGAGGGGTTAATAAAATATAATTTAATAATAATTTTTATTTATTAGTCCATTGGTTTCCAAAGATTAACCCCTTTTTCCGAAATTTCACCTTTTTGGAGCCTGCCTGCCTTAACAAAGTTTATTTTTTTTTAATTATTTGAATAGGGGACATGACAAGTCCTCCCCTCCCAAATATTGCTTGTCCTCAAGCAATGAAGGTTGGAATTCTCAAGAATATGTTCTCCTTCCCAAGTTGCATCCTCCAGTGGTAATCCTTTCCATTTGACCAAATGCTCTATGATGCTCCTATTTCTCAACCTTTTCTCTCTTGTATCCAAAATTTCTTCTGGTATCAAAACTAATTTCCCTTCATCATCAAGAGGTGGTAATTCTGTAGATACTATGGTTTGCTGGCCTATAACCTTCTTTAAGCAAGATACATGAAAAATATTATGTATTTTGCTGTTTGGTGGGAGCTCCAATTCATAAGCTACCTCTCCTACCTTCTTGATGATTTTATAAGGCCCATAGAACCTTGGCTTGAGTTTCTCTGCCCCACTTCTCTTCAAGGTGCTTTGCTTATATGGCTGCAATCTAACAAATACCAAATCTCCCACCTCAAAAGATCTTTCAATCCTTTTCCTGTCAGCATATATCTTTTGTTGGTTTTGTGCATGTTGTAGATTATCCTTGAGGGACCTTATTATGTCTTGGCTTTGCTTGATGAAATCACTTGCTGCGGGTACTCTACTATCGTAAAGTATTAGATCAACAAAGGAAAGGGCATCGTAACCATAAAGAGCACGAAAAGGAGGCATACCAATAGACATGTGATGAGATGTATTGTAACAATACTCCCCTAGGTGTAACCATTTCACCCAAGCATGTTGTTGATTTGAAACATAGTTCCTCAAATATCCTTCTATCCATTTATTAACTATCTCTGTTTGTCCATCTGTTTGAGGGTGATAGCTAGTACTGGGAGTGAGTTCAGTTCCTGCCAAATGAAAGAGCTCCTTCCAAAAAGAGCTAAGGAATCTACTGTCCCGGTCACTAACAATGTTTCTAGGCAAACCATGTAATCTAAAAATTTCCTTGAAGAACAATTCAGCCACTTGTGATGCCTTGAAATCAGATGTGATAGGAAAGAAATGTGCATACTTAGTTAGTCTATCTACCACCACATATATGCAATCCTTACCTTGAACCTTGGGCAACCCAGTGATGAAATCCATGGAAATACTTTCCCATTTTTGTTCAGGAATAGGAAGTGGCTGCAACAACCCTGCAGGAAAATTTTGCTCACTCTTGCTTTGTTGGCATACCATACATTCCTTAATGTGTTTAAGGACATCCTCCTTCATACCCTTCCATGAAAACCGCTCTCGAATTTGCCTGTATGTCTTGAAGTATCCCTGGTGACCAGCCAAAGGTGTGTCATGAAAAGCCCTCAATATCCTCTCCTTAGTTTTTGACCCTGGTACTAAGAAGATCCTGTTCTTGTAATAAATCAATTCATCAACAACCTTGTACCTGTTATCATCCACTAACTTATCCAAAATCTTGGTGGCAAATGAATCTTTAGCATACTCTAAAATTATGGAGACTTTCCAATCAGCAGAGATAGATGATAAGGAACACAAAGTGGGCTTTCTTGAGAGAGCATCAGCAACCACATTATTCTTTCCTTTCATGTATTCAATATCAAAATCATAAGCTTGCAATTTGCTTACCCATTTTTGTTGACGATCATTCAAATCCCTTTGGTTCAAGAAGAACCTGAGGCTATTATGGTCTGTCTTTACAATGAATCTCCCACATACCAAATATTGTCTAAACTTATGAAGTGCATGCATGATTGCCAACATTTCCTTATCATAGATGGAGTACCCTTTCTCTGATTGATTTAATTTTCGACTCTCAAATGCTATTGGATGTCCCCTTTGAGTTAGGACAGCCCCTATACCTTCTCCTGAAGCATCACATTCAACAACAAAAGGTAAAGAGAAATTTGGAATTGCAAGCACAGGGCATGAACTCATTACCTCCTTAAGCTTATCAAATGTTTTTTGTGCCTCTTCTGTCCAAACAAAAGCTCCTTTCTTTGTCAAATCAGTCAAGGGGGCAGCAAGCTAAGAAAATCCCTTGGCAAATCTCCTATAGTAGCTACACAACCCGAAGAAACCTCTCAACTGTGTAAGATTAGTGGGTGGAGGCCAATCCAAAATTGCCTGGATTTTTTGTTGATCAACCTGTACTCCTTTAGAGCTTATAATATGTCCCAAATATAGGATCTCTGTCAAACCAAACTCACATTTAGATAGCTTAGCATAGAAGGATTGCTGCTCCAAGATTCCCAAAATAGTGTCTATGTGCTTTAGATGCTCTTCCCATGTTTTACTGTATATCAAGATATCATCAAAAAATACCAAAACAAATTTTCGAAGATGCTGACTGAATACCTTATTCATACAAGATTGGAATGTTGCTGGTGCATTAGTGAGTCCAAATGGCATAACAAGAAATTCAAAGTGCCCATAGTGACATCTGAAAGCAGTCTTTTCCACATCTTCACTCCTCATTCGGATTTGATGGTAGCCTGATCTTAAGTCAATTTTTGAGAAGTATACAGCACCATGTAACTCATCAATGAGTTCATCTATGCGTGGTATGGGATACCTATTTTTTATGGTCTTCTTGTTTAGAGCCCTGTAGTCTATACACATTCTCATTGTACCATCCTTTTTCTTGACAAGTACCACAGATGATGCAAATGGACTAGAGCTAGGCCTTATGAATCCCATGTCCAGGAGTTCTTTAATAGTTTTTTCAATTTCTTCCTTATAACCTCTTGGATGGCGGTATGGGGTTGTTATAACTGGTTTGGCACCCTGTTCTAACTCTATAACATGCTCAAAACCTCTATCTGGTGGTAATCCTGGAGGCAAGTCATTGAAAACTATACTATGCTTATCAAGAATATTTTGAATTTCAAAATGGAAATTACCTTGATTCTTGGGAGAGCTTGTTGGTTGGATTATGACTCCTGCTGCCCATGTTACTTGTCCTCTTCGAAAAGTCCTCTCCATCCTCTTTGCAGAGACCGCCTTAGGTGCTCCATTTGATAACCCTCTCAATATGACTTCTTTCCCATTGGAATGAAATTTAAACTCCATAGTTTGATGGTTCATGTAATAGCCTCCGATAGAGTGCAACCATTGAACACCCAATACAAGATCTGTCTCCCCAATACCAACCACATAGAAGTCATCACATAACTCATAATCTCCTAAGGTCATCTTGAGTTGTTTCACCACCCGTGTGCAAGGCATAGTGAATCCATCAGCTACAGTAACATTGAATCCCTCAAAATCTTCTGCTTTAAGCCCTCTTTTCATGACAAATCCCTCATCAATAAAATTGTGAGTTGCCCCACTATCAAGAAGAACAGTCAACCTTTGCCCTGCTAGTACCCCTCGAATTCGGAAGGGATGGTATCTTGGGACTCCTGATAATGCTGCTAAAGTGCCATCCTTGCTGATTTCTTTTACTTTCTCTTCTTCTACCTCCTCCTTAGTATCATGAAATTCCTCATGCTCATCTGAATCAGATTCTGAAGCAACTTCAATATAGTGCACTTGACCTTTCCCCAAACATCTGTGTCCTGGAACCCATGGTTCTCTACAAGTAAAACAAAGTTTTTTCCTTCGTAATTCACTCCTAGTCTCTTCATCTACCTTCTTTTTTGCCACATTTGTCACATCTTTTGGTGGTAGTGTTGGGAAAGTCTTTTTCTGAAAATTTCCCTTATGTTGCCAAAGATTTGGGGGTTTTTGATTAGTGATTGATTTCATAGGCACGCACGTTTCAAGTTGCAAGCTTCTTTTGATAGCTTCCTGTAAGGTTGAGGGTGAGAAAGCCTTAACCAAACCCTTAACAGAATCTTCTAAACCATCAAGAAAAAGATAAACGATCCTCTTTTCACTCATATCAGGTACCATAACAGCCACTTTTTGAAATTCTTCTACATACTCATTAACTGATTTGGTTTGCTTCAACTTTGACAATTCTTTAAAGTACTCTTCATCATCCTTGAGGTCAAATCTATCTATCACCCTTTGACTGAAATCTTCAAATGTAGTTACCTGATCGTGACCTTGAGTAGTCATTCCATGATACCACCAATCATAGGCTGCATCTTCCAAGTGTAGACTTGCAAATTGAATAGCATCACTCTCTTTCATGGGGTTGAGTGTGAAGAAAGTTTGTAATTTTTGTAGCCATGCTCTAGCTGAAATTTTATTTGTTCCATCAAAAGTAGGCGCTGTAAACTTGCTTATTTTATTTTTGAGCTCTCTTCCACTTGTGTCATGCTCCCTCCTATTCTCTTTCTTGGGCATCAAAGCGTTCATCATATCCACATATTCTTTAAAAGGAACTGAACTACGAAAGTCATCATCTAAGCCATTGTAAGTAGCTCTTAATGTAATCAAATTACCTGTAACCTCTTCCACTGGATTAATGGCTGGATTTGGTACTGGTGGCTCATCTGCAGGCAAGAAAATAGATTTGGATGATTTAGATGGTGTGGATCTCCCATTTCTCGGCTCCTCTGAAGTGCTCCCTTTCTCATTAATAGATGCAATTCCTTGTAATTTTTCTGTCAATATTTGCAAAGCCTCTCTAGTTTCTGCCAAACCATCCACTGTTTGCTTCTGAGTATTTTGGATGTCTTGGAAGAATTTCTTTGCCATCTCATCTGGATCAGCCATACTTTTTTCTTCCTTGGATTTTGTACTTTTGCTTTCAACTGGGGGTTTGATCAAAATTTCTTTATTCTTTTCTCGCTGCAAATATCTTTTTTCTCTTTCACTTAGTTGCATGCAATCATAAAATATGACATGCAAGATCTGGGTAGTTATCAAAACTTGACATGCAAGATCTGGGTAGTTGTTAAAACTGACATGCAACTTCTACAAACCCTCAGGCTGGCAAGATCACGGCTCTGATACCACTGAAATGTCCCTTTACTAATTTTTTATGATATTTCCAGCCTCAAATCAGAACTTTAAAATCAAACAACCAATATTACAAAGATCTGTCAATTCTCCAATAAAACCCAAATCGGGTATGTCCAAATTAGTGCCAAAAAAACTTCACAACTTCACAAATTGTTAATAAATCTGAAAATGGACATTTTTACAGAAATTTCAGCAGCATAACAGCCTACAAAATGACATTTCCAGATTTGTACAGCCCTTACACAACAGATCACAAATGTAGAGCAAAACTATGCTCAATCGGGCTCCCGAAATTAACACCAAAATGCCCGAAAACACCAAAAAACACTCATAAATTATCTCAGAAGTTTGATCACGACCCAATACATATATTCGGCTCTATTTTAACATCATAAAGTCTGAAATACAACAGCAAACCAAACTGATATGAAACACTCAACTGAAAACCCAAATTCAAACCAAAAACAATCCCCGAAAACACCCAAATCGGCACTATTCAGCACAAGGGCAAACTCTGTATGAGCATGCACATGGAATGGCTTCAAACTCCCGTCCTTAGCCTTCCTGGAAACCTGCAAACTCCCGTTCTTGGGTCTCCTTCTCCACAGGTTTGGCAGCCTCTGAAGAACAACAAGAAAATTAGCAAGAATCAAGATGTAGAATGAGCCCAAAATGCCTCCAAAACCCTTTTTAAAGAGGCATAACCCTAACTCACGTCCAAGAGGGGTTAATAAAATATAATTTAATAATAATTTTTATTTATTAGTCCATTGGTTTCCAAAGATTAACCCCTTTTTCCGAAATTTCACCTTTTTGGAGCCTGCCTGCCTTAACAAAGTTTATTTTTTTTTAATTATTTGAATAGGGGACATGACATTCATGGGCTTCAATTTGTTGCGAACTCCATCCTTTGTTAGAGAGTATGTGTTTTCATGTCCGTCATGTATTGCATGTCTATCAAACTGCCATGGTCTACCCAACAATAGATGGCAAACATCCATCGAAATAACATCACAGAGAACTTCATCATGGTAACTCCCAATTTTGAATTTTACTAAACATTGTTCACTTACCAAGACCTTATGATCATCTTTTACCCAAGCAATCCGATAGGGCTAGGAATATTTCTCCCTCTTGAGCTTTAGCTTAGAGACCATCTCTTTTGATACCAAGTTATCAGTGCTACCACCATCAATAATCACGTCACAACATTTATCCTCACACTTGCATTTGGTACGGAACAAACTCCTCCATTGTCCTGGTTCAATCTCACCACTTAGTAGGACTCTTTCATTTACCAAGGTCTCTCCTCTTTCTGCATCCTCTGAATGTGATGATTGTGCATCCTCATCCACATGAGCAACCCTAGCTTGGCCCTCAGCTCTCCTATCTGTCCTTCCTTGTCGTTGAGGGCATTCAAAGGCACGATGACCTTCTTCATTGCAATGGAAACAGATACCACGGAAGCCTTCTCTTCCTTGTCCACGTCCTCTACCTCTTCCTCTTTGATTTCCAAAGTCTTGATCATGGGAGCAGTTGAAACCCTCATTCCTCTGGTTCCTGCTAGTACCCACATCTTCATTTTTATTTTGGGTTTCATTGCGACCTCCAGATGATCTACCGCTTCCCCTTCCTCCTTGACCGTGCCCTCTTTGTCTTCCTTCAAACCTTTTATTCGGCTTCTCTTCAACTCGTAGGGCAAATTGGTATGCCTCTTCAACGCTGGTCATTCTTACCAGACTTAATTCCTCCTGGATGCTAGGTCGCAACCCACTGATATAACAAGCAACCTTCTCCTTATTTGCTTCTGCATGCCCTGCTCTAATCAAGAGTCGGTAAAATTCCTCTGTATATTCTTGGACTGATCTTCCTGCTTGCTTTAACCCATGCATCTTCTTAAACAAATCAAGCTCGTAGTCCATAGGAATGAACTGCTTCTTCAATTTATCCACCATGCGATCCCATCTTGTGATCTTCTCCTTTCCTCTTCTGTTTCTTTCTAATTGAACCTCTTGCCACCAGATTTTGGCATGGCCTTTCAGTTTGGCCTTTGTAAACTTAACCCTATCTGGGTCCCTGATATCCTCATACTCAAAGTATTCTTCCAGTTCATTGATCTAATCGATCAACTCATCTGGTTTCAAATTTCTTGAAAATACACCCACTTCAACTGTGGGTCTTTTCCCAAACTTAGTAATGGCCCTAAAAATCCTTTCCTCTGCATGATTTAGAACTTCCCCGTCAAATTCCCCTTCTGGTCCCATAACTTCTTCTTTATTGTCATCATCACTGTCGTCACCAGCAGCAACATTTGCTCCTCTACGGAGCTCCTCTTGCAATGCTTGTACCTGCCTTTGGAGGGCTCTAACCTCCTCAGGATTAATAGCTCTAGCCCTTCCGCCACGCTCTCTTTGTGGAGGCATCTTCTTAACTCAAACCCACAACCACATAGTCCTGGTGTAAACTGCCTCACAGTCGGCGCTCTGTCTACACACTCAGAAAAACCAGCTCTGATACCACTTGATGGGAACACAACCCAAGAACAGAATGGACACAACAGAAAAGGGAAATTGTATTAACTGAGAAAATAAGCTAGTACAAATAGTACAGAGAAAATAAACTTCAAAACATGCCCTAAGGGCTTACAATAGCATAAATTTGGAGATAATTTCTCCTTTCAGTACCTCCTCTCAAACTCCACTCCGAACTGCCTTTTATAATGCCAGAAATCTCTTTAGATAGACGCCGGAGGGTTAAGGACTAGGAGTACATTCTAGAAAGTGCTAGTAGGCATCCACCGACCAAATAGAAGGTTCCAAAAGCTGCGTTAGAAGTTGGTGCAAATCTAAAAGAATCCAGAAACGGTAACCAAACTTTCGAGAGGCATAACTTTTGAACCGTAGCTCCGATTGACGAACCGTTTACATTTTCAGAAAGCTCTCAAAGCGCTCTATAGCCCTATGGAGGAGCTTAGCTCGTCTCCCATTTTTTGGCCCTTTTTGAAGTCATTTAATGCCACTAACCTGACTTTGAAGCATTCTTAGGAGGTCTCCAAAACTCGAAAAACTGCAATAACTTTCAAACCGTGGGGCCTTTTGACATGATTCTTTTTTTGGAATGCTCTAAATCACAATTACATTCATCTGGCCAATTCACACCTTCTAGGTCACCAAAATGATGGCCAAATTGCATGCTCCTATTTTTTTGAGATTTTCTAGCACACTGATAGTTGAACTGTGAGAGTTGGAACCTTTATTTGACCCAAATGGGTATCCAAAAATGAAAACACATGAAACAGAAACTAAGTCTAGGTACATTTTTTTGGGTGACACAAGATTGCCCTTATACCTCTGGATGCTCCTGCATCAATGTTGAAGGATTAAACTACAATTTACTGAGTGTCTCACAGTTAGGCAATATAGGTTGCAAAGTGGAATTTGGAAACAAAACTGCAAAAATCTATGATGCTGATGGTAAACTAATAGGAAAAGGAGATCAAACAAAGAATAATTTGTTTTACCTTGATATGGATAATGTTTCTTGCCTATTTGCAAAATTTGATGATGAATGGTTATGGCATAGAAGATTATATCATGTCAACTTTGACAATCTAGTTAACATCAGTAAAATGAAAAAATTCAAAGGTTTACCAAAATTGAAGAAGCCTGATAACATCATGTGCAAACAATGTCAGCTAGGAAAGATGACAAAGTCAAGTTTCAAAAGCAAAAACTATACATCTAAAGAGATACTTGAGTTAGTTCACACTGACTTATGTGGTCCAATGGAAATAAAAAGCTATAGAGGAGATAAATACATAATGCTATTTGTTGATGACTATTTCAGGATGATGACTGTTATGTTCTTAAAACAAAAATCTGATGCTTTTCAAATGTTTAAGTGGTATGTGGCTAGAGTTGAAAAGGAAACTGGAAAAAGCTTGAAATGCCTAAGATCAGATAGAGGTGGTGAATTTACATCAAATGAATTCGAGATATTCTGCAATGACAAAGGAATCAAAAGACAAATGTCAACTCCTAAAACTCCACCACAGAATGGAATTGCTGAGAGAAGAAACAGATCTATGATTGACTGTGCCAGAACATTAATGATGGAAAAGACTGTTGCTCTAAAATACTGGAGAGAAGCGGTAAGTGTAGCTGTTCATACACTGAACTGAGTACAAGTCAAGAAAGGTACAAATACAACACCTTTTGAATTATGGTATGGTTACTCACCCAATGTAAAACATTTCAAAGTGTTTGATTGTAAATGCTTTATCCTTAAAGATGCTAGAAAAGGAAAATTTGATGCAAAAAGTGATGAAGGTATATTTCTTGGTTACTCCACTAGAAGTAAGGCATATAAGTGTTTGAATATTAACACTAAAAAAATTGTGGAAAGTGCAAATGTAAATTTTGATGAGCACACAGAAGTCCAAGCTGAAGTACCAAATAAAATGGAAGAGTACATAACCTTTGTGTATTCTTATGAAGGAATGACTGTTGATGAGGATGATGTCAATCAAATTGAAACTCAACAACAAACTTTAGTCTCAGCCGAGTCTCAACCAGTGAATGCCGAGTTGCAGAATGAAGGAAATGGACAATCTGATTTTGAAAATAGTACACATGATGAAGAACAACTTGACAACGAAGTGCATAGTGATCCTGAATCCAAAAGATCAAACATGGAAACAAGGACAGAGCCAAGGTTATCCAAATATGTAAAAAGACATCACCCTGCTGAACGGATAATTGGTGACAAAGATGCAAGACCAATGACAAGGAACAGACTAAGACAAGAATCATGTCTGATCAGCAAAACTAAACCCAAGACAGTATATGGTGCATTACAAGATGATGACTGGTATAAAGCTATGGAAGAAGAAATTGATCAAATAAGAAAAAATAAAACTTGGAGTTTGCTTCCCAGACCAACTGACAAGAATGTGATTGGCACCAAATGGGTATTCAGAAACAAACTAGATGAGAATGGTGAGATTACCAGAAACAAAGCTAGACTAGTATGCAAGGGTTATGCTTAAGAAGAAGGAATAGACTGTGGGGAAACATTTGCTCCTGTTGCTAGAATGGAAGGAGTAAGAACTTTACTTGTATATGCTGCCTACAAAGATTTTAAAGTCTATCAGATGGATGTAAAATCTGCTTTCTTAAATGGTATACTAGAAGAAGAAGTCTACATCGAACAACCAGAAGGATTTGTTGATGAAAACAACAGGGATATGGTGTGTAAGCTACATAAAGCACTCTATGGCTTGAAACAAGCACCTAGAGCATGGTATGAGAGACTTCACAAGTATCTAGTGCAAATTGGATTTGAAAGAACTGATGATAACAACAACATGTACATCAAAGCAGAAGAAGGTAAAGACATTATTGTATCTGAAATCTTTGTGGATGACATAGTGTTTGGTGGTAAGGAAGTACTTTGCAAAAGCTTTGCTGACAAAATGAAACATGAATTTGAGATGTCTATGTTTGGAGAAATCAAATTTTTTGTTGGATTGCAAGTACATCAACTCAAACATGGAATATTTGTTACGCAATCAAAATACATCAAAGAAATTCTTAAAACATTTGGATTGGAGGAATCCAAACCAGTCAGCACACCAATGACAATAAGAAATAAGCTGTCTAAAAATGATGAGTCAGCTGAAGTCAATCAAACAATGTACAGATCCATGATCGAAATACTACAATATGTTGTACATAGTAGACTAGACATAGCATTAGCAGTTGGAATAGTGGCTAGGTTCTCTGCTAATCCTAAAGAAAATCATCTCATAGCAGTGAAAAGAATAATGAGATATCTTAAAGGAACTGATGACTTTGGTCTATACTACAAAAAGAATGGAAAATTTGAGCTCAATGCATATACAGATGCAAACTGGGGAGGTAACATTGATGATAGAAAAAATACAAGTGGAGGTGCATTATTTCTAGGTAAAAGGTTGGTCACCTGGACTAGCAAGAAACAAACATGCACATCCCAGTCCACTGCAGAGTCAGAATATGTGGCAGATGCAGTCAATTGCACAAACATTGTATGGCTCACACATCTATTGGAAGGAATGAAATAAGAGGTAACAAAACCTATGATATTGTATTGTGATAATACAAGTGCTATAAACATATCCAAAAATCCAGTGATGCATGCAAAAACCAAGCATATTGCAATCAAGTATCATTATGTCAGAGAATTGGTAGAAGACAAACAAGTAAAGTTGGAATACATTCACACAAAAGAACAAACTGCAGATATCTTCACCAAACCATTGCCCAAGGATGCCTATGAATATCTAAGAGGCAAGTTGGGGGTAATACCCCTAACTCAAGCAATTTAAGGCAACAAGGAAGCTGCACTGCATCAACAGGAATACATCATTGAAATATTAACAGGTTGATGCAAGGATGACAGCAGGAGCAGAAACTCCAAATCAGTCACAAGCATGGTGACAGAGGGAGAAAATCAACAAAAAGCCAAAGCTTATATTTTGCATGATAAAGATGCTACATCTTTGGCATTTATGTCAAAGAGGGAGAAGTATATAGAAAACTGATCAATACAAAGAAAGAGGGAGATATATGAGATCAGTAGCAAGACAATGTATACAATCTTAGTGGTAACTAAGTTGATTAATTGATCAGTTTGGTTTGCCATCAATGCCAAAGAGGGAGATTGTTGGAAATGATTGAAATGATCATAAGTAAAGTTGTTGGAATAATATATGGAACTGGTAAAGAATGTCCTCAATCATTTTTTTGTCATTGATGTCAAACTTGCTACTTGCAGGAATGACAATTGCTTTAATGATCCAAATACTATCAATTAGTTGATTGTCAAGGTGGAGGCAATCAATAAGATGTAACTAACAACACCTAGAGAAGGCTGAAGTTATGATGTTGTAATGAAGTACAAGGATTAGCTAAGCCATTGATGAAAAAGTGTATTTGATGACATACTATAAGATACAAAGAATGGGCACACTGAAACATATCAAAGATTTAAGGCTTTAGCTAAGTCTTTTGTAAAGCTCAACTAAGTTCATTAGAGAGAAGGAGCTGAGCAAGCTAGTAAGAGCCGAACAAATTTTTAGTTAATGCCGAGTAAACTTCAGATGCCGAGCAAGATCAGGTGCCGAGTAAAACAAAGTGCTGAGCAAAACCAAGTGCCAAGCAAAATCAAGTGCCGAGCATAATCAAGTGTCGAGCAAAACCAAGTGCCGAGCAGGTATAGGTACCAAGTAACACAGAGGTGCCGAGCACCAGTAACTCAATAATGCCGAGTTGCTGCATTATTTTGGGAATCGAAGATTCGCCAGATCTAAGCCAACAAGATTGTTATCTAGAAACATGTGAATTAAAAGGAAGATAAGAATGATGAGCTGGTGGCACAGAACACCATGTAGAACATTTTTATGGATACAATTGGCAAAGTTTATAGAAGAGAACAAGATATGGGGTAGATACATTGTATCATACCTAATCCATTTTGAAACCCTAAAATTGGAGAGGGAAAATTGAGCGGCAAAGGCAAATTAGTTTTCTATTTAAGAAGACACAAGTTAATGAAAAGAGAGAGAGAGAGAGAGAGAGAGAGAGAGAGAGAGAGAGAGAGAGAGAGAGAGAGAGAGAGAGAGAGAGAGAGAGAGAGGTGGTCAAGCATAATAGTATGAAGTACTGAAGAAAGGTGCTAAGGAGAAGAAAGCACAGGAACTCTGTTTGGATAGATGACCACAAGGATGAATGCATTGGCAGAATGAGTAAGAAGACTCAAGGAGATGAAGCTTGAGAGGAAGACAAGCAGACTGAGCTGAAGTGATTGAAGCCAAGCATAAGGATTGAACTGAGAGTGTGATCTGAAATCTGCAAAGTATGTTGTAAGTTATATCAGATCAAAATACCATTATTGTTACTTTCTAGCAATTGCAACAGTAAGTTTAAATCCTATGGACTTAGGTTGGTTTAATAGCCATAAGATAAATCCTTTTAACAAGGTGACATTCCAAGTGAATGTTCTAAAGACCTTTAACTAGGCCCATTCCTAATAGTTTGGTGAAATCCTCTAACAAGGTCACATTTAACAGTGTGTTGTAAGCCTTTAACAGGGCATCACTTCATAAGAGTGAGAATCAAGTAGCATGTTACTGGTGGTTTTTCCCAAATTGGGTTTCATGTGTTGATCCTGCATGTTTTATCTCTACATGTTGATTTCCTGTAACTTGCTTATATGATTGATTTAAGGTTGGATGAATGAAAAGTGTATGAATTTATTAAAGGTGGTAAAAAGGTATTAACAGGGCATTTGGACCTTGAATAACTAATTCACCCCCCCTCTCGGTTATTCTAAAGAATTCTAACACTTAAAGCTTTAGATTACATTGAATTACATTATTGTCATATCTCACAATGTGAACGCAAAAGTTTGACTACGAGATATAATCTTCGCAACTCTTTGCATTGCATGTATCTTACTTTAATTTCCTCTAATATCCCTTAATCTTTTATCCACTACCATTTGAAATTCCCACATAATAAAACTCATCCCCTTATTTAACTAATTGACTAAGAGATGATTAATCACTATTTTTTTTGAAGATTATTTATAAAATTATTTCACCTATTGAATATAAGAGCATGAGCCTTACCTCCCACCTCTTCCACTAAGAGTCAAGGACTGAGCGATATCCATTCCACCAAATTCGTGTAGGGCATAATTGCAACCTCATTCTACATTTCAATGTTCAAGTGTTACACTCAAGAAGACTTGATCCTTGGTAGGCTATGCTAAATAGTTCAAACTCTAAGATTAATGGAAGTTCGGGGTCTCGTGAACTTTGTTATTTAGCACACTCACTTCATGTGAGTAAGTAAATATTAAAAAAAAAATTGATAAAAATGGGAAAACTTGAGATGAGTGACAAGCAGTAGAGGAAAAGCCAAAAGATCCTAATTAGTTATGTAGCAATTTCTTTTTGACTTCATGGAACAAAATAGATCTTGAAGCCCCCTCATGGGACCTTAGGATAGTGTCCCACAAATGGGGACATTGTGTAGAAAATAGAGCTGGAGGTGCAAAGAAATTTTAGGAATATTTTAAAGCTATTGGTTCCATGTATTTTATAGTGAAGTTCAACTTAAAATTTTAAATTCCAAATTTAAGGAAGCTAGTGGTTTCATGAATACAATACCTTTGTTGTTAGCATTTCATATTGTGCACTAGTGGGATAAAATCATATGAAAACTAAATTTTTTTCTTAATAAATTCTAAAAGAAATCTAAAGTAAATGATAAAGAAACAACATATATTGTCTTAAGCTTTTTGGGTCAATCTATAGTCCCATCCTAATCTCTCCTCCTTTAGTTGGTTTTACATTAGCTGTTTGATGTGATTTAGTTTCTAAGCTTAGCTCATATATATTATGTTGCTGCTAGATTTTTGTGCTTGGCTCGTATGACTCTGGTGGAGTGATTTTGTTTCCCCAACATTTTTTTTGAATGTTGTATTTCTAACTACACACACACACACACACACACACACACACACACACACCCACAAAATCTATTCATAAAAAACTAAAATTTTGAAGAAATAATTCCAACAAAATTCAATCCTTATAAGCAAGCTTACCAATCTTTTGTTTTTTATTGGTAACTTGATAATTTTATTAATCATAAAGATAATAAATCATTTTACATTAAAAAGTACATCCACATGCCAGCTTGGCAAGATTGATCAAACTTAAAACTGTGACCACCTATTCAACTATACCCATGACACCCCACCACCCCGTTGTTCCACCAAACGAAACAAGGGATTAACCCCATCTTACAAATACTAATTAACAATTCCTAATGAACAACAAAAAATTTATTACATAGGAATTTGTCATCATTTGTACATATTCTAATAACATAAAACTAAAAGAAACTATATTAATCAAACCATCATTAATATAGTACACAATTTTAACTATAAAAAAAATTAAATAGTTAAAGGTGATTTTTTGATCATTTTTATTTTTTCTTTATTGTCTTAAAGCTTTAGATTACATTGAATTACATTATTGTCATATCTCACAATGTGGATGCAAAAGTTTGACTATGAGATATAGCCTTCATAACTCTTTGCATTGCATGTATCTTACATTAATTTCCTCTAATATCCCTTAATATTTTATCCACTACCATTTGAAATTCCCACATAATAAAACTCACCCCCCTATTTAACTAATTGACTAAGAGATGATTAATAACTTCTTTTTTTTGAAGATTATTCATGAAATTATTTCACCTATTGAATACAAGAGCATGAGCTTTACATTAAACCTCTTCCACTAAGAGTCAAGGACTGAGTGATATCCATTCCACCAAATTTGTGTAAGGCACAATCCCGACCTCATCCCATATTTCAATGTTCAAGTGTTACACTCAAGAAGACTTAATCCTTGGTGGGCTATACCAAATAGTTTAAACTCTAAGACTAATAGAAGTTTGTGGTATCATGAATTTTGTTATTTAGCATATTCACTTCATGTGAGTAAGTAAATATAAAAATAAAAAATAAAAAAAATTAAAAAATGAGAAAACTTGAGATGAGTGACAAGTAGTAGAGAAAAAACCAAAAGATCCTAATTAGTTATGTAGCAATTTCTTTGTGACTTCATGGGACAAATTAGATCTTGAAGCCCCCTCATGGGACTTCATACTAGTGTCCCACGAATGGGGACATTGTGTAGAAAATAGAGCTGGAGGTGCAAATAAATTTTAGGAATATATTAAAGCTACTCGTCTCATGTATTTTCTAGCGAAGTTTAACTTAAAATTTTAAGTTCCAAATTTAAGGAAGCTAGTGGTTTCATGAATACAATACCTTTGTTGTTAGCATTTCATATTGTGCACTAGTGGGATAAAATCATATGAAAACTAATTTTTCTTCTTAATAAATTCTAAAAGAAATCTAAAGTAAATGATTAAGAAACAACATATATCATCTTAAGCTTTTTGGGTCAATCTCTAATCCCATCCTATTTTCACCTCTCAAATAAGCAAGTTTAGGTAGGTGTCATATGGAGGGAGTTTGGGTTCTATTTTTGAGGAGGCTATGACTATGCTGACATCAGAATGACAATTTTTAAATAAATTTTAATTTAAAATACAGTTTTAAAATAATTTCTAAAAACAATAAAATGTTGATTTGATGTCGGCATAGACATTGGCTTTTGAGGAGCACAATTGAGGATCAAATGGTCCCATGGGATTTTTTTGAGAGAGATTTGTGCTACATGTTAACAATTAATTTGTTTCTTATTTTCTAAAAATAAAGTGAAACCTGCCATATTATAATAATAAAAATGAGAAAACTTGAGATGAGTGACAAGCAATAGAGAAAAAGCCAAAATATCCCAATTAGTTATGTAGCAATTTCTTTTTGACTTCATGGGACAAAATAGATCTTGAAGCCCCCTCATGGGACCTCAGGCTAGTGTCCCACAAATGGGGACATTGTATAGAAAATAGAGCTGGAGGTGCAAAGAAATTTTAAGAATATTTTAAAGCTATTGGTCCCATATATTTTCTAGTATAGTTCAACTTAAATTTTAAGTTTCAAATTTAGGGAAGCTAGTGGTTTGATGAATACAGTACCTTTGTTGTTAGCATTTCATATTGTGCACTAGAGTGAGATAAAAACATATGAAAACTAAATTTTCTTCTTAATAAATTCTCAAAGAAATCTAAACTAAATGATTAAAAAGCAACAAATATCATCTTAAGGTTTTTGGGTCAATCTCTAGTCCCACCCTATTTTCACCTCTCAAATAAGCAAGTTTAGGTAGCGGTCCTATGGAGGGAGTTTGGGTTCTATTTTTGAGGAGCAAAAGGTCCCACGAGATTTATTTGGGAGAGATTTGTGCTACATTTCACCAATTAATTTGTTCCTTATTTACTCACAAAAATAAAGTGAATCCTGCCACAAATTATGACATCATAAATTTAAAATCTTAAATTAATCTTTAATATAGAATTCATAGGACCACCAACTTTCTTAAATTTAAGAACTAAATTCTTAAGATGAAACATATTATTATTATAATTACAGGAGTACTCACTTTTAAATATTATTAAAAAGCTAAGAAGTCACCTCCTCTATATTTGAGGAAGCCCCCTTGATAAGACCCCAACCTTACACTAGTTTTTAAAAATTTATGACAACCTTAAAATAGCTCTTATTTTAGGAGAAAATATTGTAAATAATAACACAACAATTAATTATTGTTACTTTCCAAAATCTGAACTTAAAAGCACTATAAAACCCAACCTTAAACACATTTCCCAAAAATCACAACTCCACATGATATTAAGGCTCTCGATTACCTCTTTCTAAAGTTTCTAAAAGTAAGAAAATTACACCTTGCAAAGGTCGTCTCATTGTCCTTTGGGTGGGGCCCTTTGCCCACCTAAACAGCTATAACGGGTCAACTTATTTAAATTCATTTTGATATACTTTTCTAAGTTTTCTTCAACTAAAAAACTAAAAAAATAAAAATAACAAATATCAAATTTTAGTCCATGAAATCATTTTGAAATCTCCAAAACGTTTGCTTGGTTTCACACTAAAAATCCATCGTTGTAATAATAAACAATCTTATCAACAAAATAAAAGAAAGTTAAAAGCCCAAAAATGATCCTATTCATATTTTAACTCGCATTTAAAAGTAATCAAAATTATCTATGCTTCAAAATTATCTAGGATAGACCGTATGCCGGCGGCTGACGAAAATACAACTTACACCCGCCAGTGACCGACTACTGTTTACCGTTTGTTTATTAACGGGGAAGCTACGGTCTATCTCAACCGTTGATTTACCATAGAGGAATCGACGGTTGAGGAATCTTGTGAGGCGTTATTTATTCATTCTCTTACAGATCCAGCACAGCAAAACACAGCGCAGCACATTACATCAAAGCCATAAGGCCATCTTACAATCGGTCAGTATCGACTGTACTATCTACAAGCTTTGTTGAGACTCGATCTCGGCACCTGAAGCTTGCTTTTTGAATTTATCTGGTTTTCGGCGACCGGTTTAGGGTTTTTTTGATTGAAAACCCAGGTACGCGTGATTTGCTTTTTGATTTTTTGTCCATTTAAAGTTCTGGGTGTTCTTTTTTGGGCAATTTATGATGTGGGTTTGGCTTTGGGTGGGCTTTTGAGCTGCAGGGTTTCGATTATCTGAACTGAAAAATGGCTGAGCAGTTGACTGAGGATCAGATTGCAGAGTTCAAGGAGGCTTTCAGCCTATTCGACAAGGATGGTGATGGTAAGTAAAATGATTTCTTAAATACCCATTTAAGTTTTTGGCTGAAAGTCTCGGTCGATTCGTCCAATTTATTAGTGAGGTTTTGTTCTGTTGTGGTCTTATAATTTATGAATGGCTTTAAGGATCTGGATTCTCTTTTTGTTTGTACCTAAATATGTTTGGTGGAACCGAGGGCTGGGGTTCATAGTTGCAAGGGCCTTGCTTGGTTCCAAGGGACGGGCTTGAATGCGTAAGATAAATTGCTTTTTAGGTATTTCTTGGGTAAATATTTTCACTAGCAGCGTCAGGGGGAAGATCAACGGTCAATTTGATTGCCATCAAATAGTAAGGCGTTTGATTATTGTAGAAGTGATTCAGATGTAGTTCTGTCTGTTGACATGTTAGTTGTATCCTTCAAGCTTAGGATTTCATACTATCTAGACTAAAATCTATTGATACGCCTGCTAGGTCATGGGTTGCCTTACAGGCGAGGGGAATGGAACATGTAATACAAACATATGATTTGAAGAAAAAATGAAATTCGAGTCACACTGGATCTGTTCCATGTTGTTTTAAATTTCAATGCGTATGCGAGGCTGATTGGGGCTGGGAAATTGACTTGGGATCATACCCTTACCACTGCCCTCCAGTATGATTATATTGCAATTCGTTGGATTTGATAGAAGTAGTTTACTGCGTATACCTGTACATAGGCATCTGACCCTTTTCTATATTAGATTTACTGATTAACCTATCGAGGCGAGTAAAATTGTGCATGGATCGTTCCCATGTAAGAGTCTGCTGTGGTATTCACCGTCTTAGTCGTTGTAGGATAATCTGAACTTTCGGGGGCGAGTTTGTCATAATGCTTGCTGTGTTACTCACTGGAATAAAGTTCAAGTAATTGCAAATGGCCTTACATTTCATTCGCTTAGGTAGAATTTGTACTCTCTATTAAAGTATTACTTTATTGATGTGAGGGGATTCTAGCCTTGACAAATGTTTTTTTATGCGTTCTCCATTGCCACTGCATAATAAATCCTTGCATTTTCAAGAAGAATGCCCTATGCCCTACATTTAATCTCATTAATCATCCGCTAAGATTTGTGTTGCTATTTGATCTGGGGTAATGGACTTGGTTTACTGGATGCCTAGAATCTTATTTTAAATATGCTTTAATGGGTGATCTGTGTAACCATGCTTTTCCAACTTCTTCGACTAGAAATAGTGTGTTTTCCTTATATGTTCCTGAGCAAGAAAAAAATGAGCTCTGTGCCTGCACATAGCCTTATTTGATTCATCTATCTCCCGGCGGAGATGTGTTTGGCACCTTCATCTGGGGTTGTAGATAACCTTATTGTGATTTGAAGAGATTTGGGACTGAAGCATGTGTTTGTAATTAATTGTTCTCTATTATCAGTGATTCTATATCCCTAGGATGAGTTTTTAAATAGGATTTTTGGGACGTGATAATCAACTTTCTTAGTAAAGGTGAGGTGATCTATGGTCATGATCATTCTCTTGCACGGACACTATGATTTTGAGATTGCAGCATCATTCAGTTGGACATGTATTCTAAATGTATTTCTTTTGCTCTATGAGCTGAAGTTATGGATCACTCTATTAGGGTTAGGGGAATTCCAGCCCGGGAGCACCGTTATCTGTTGCAAATACATTCAGCAATGACCTTTTTTTGCCAACAAAGGTTTGAGGTGAGAAGAATTGATCTTGAATGATCCCATATTTTTTCTCTATTGGCTAAAAAATTGAATACTTAGTTTTAACTGAATGCAGTCTTCATCTGCAAAGGTAAGTGTAGCACATTGAGCTTGCTCTATTTGATTTGACTTGTTGATTTGCGATTAATTGAACTCGGATTGAGTTCTTAGAATGTGTATTTTTAAAGATTATGCTATACATTTGTTATGCATTCCAGATCTTTTTGTGTGGTTTTCCTTTCTGTTTGTAGGTTGATACGCTAAGACACTAATAATGGCGCTACAGGAGGCAGTCCCATAGGCCCATGTTTGTTATAGTATGGTTGGCAGTTACCGAATTGTATTTTTGGTAGTGATAATCATGACTTTTCATGTTCTTGCTCTATGTTATAATACATGAGTGTTGTAATTACGTTTTTGTTTTCTCTATTAAAATAATATTTGTTGTTTGTATCATAGGGAGAAAAACATGGATGAATTCCAAAATCAAGAAAAGTCATGTTATCTTTTCTGATGAGAAATTGATTGCTGATAAGGTGACATTTCCTATTTAGGTTGCATTACTACCAAGGAACTGGGAACTGTTATGCGTTCCCTGGGGCAGAATCCAACTGAAGCTGAGCTACAGGATATGATCAATGAAGTTGATGCTGATGGGAATGGGACTATTGACTTTCCAGAGTTCCTCAATCTTATGGCCAGGAAAATGAAAGTAGGGTTTTATTGCATATCCCTTTCACGTCTTGCTAAGGGTTCAGGATTTCAAATAGCTTTCTCCAATATTTGTTTTTTTGTTTTGTACAATTCTGAAATAAATTTCAAGTAGTTTAGGTTCTTGTATAAATATATTTGTTATGTTAAAATGGTCTAGTCATATTAATGTTAAATAGATGGTGATTGCTAACTAGTTGGAATTCTAACTAACATTGAGTTAGACATCTGAACTTTAATTTGTGCAATAATGCTAGTATTCAAACATTTAGTAAACCAATGCCTCTGCTTCTCTTCTTCTGGTTTAATCATTGTAGGATACTAGACGGAATGAACTTAGTTTATTTAATCATTGTAGGATACGGATTCAGAGGAAGAACTGAAAGAGGCCTTCAAGGTTTTTGACAAGGATCAGAATGGTTTCATTTCTGCAGCTGAGGTGAAATTTTTCTTATTTGTTGCATTATTTTTTGACAGTTGGAACCAATTTGACTGATTATATTATAAATGTTTTCCTAGAACCAATGAATTTGAAGATTGAAGTTTTCATTCAATGGTTTGGTTGTGTGCATTCAGCTGCGACATGTCATGACCAATCTGGGTGAGAAGCTAACTGATGAAGAAGTGGATGAGATGATTCGTGAAGCTGATGTTGACGGAGATGGTCAAGTAAACTATGAGGAATTTGTTAGGATGATGTTGGCTAAATGAGTTGTATAATATGTCCTGTCTAGGAACGCTAGACATACTATGTTCAATATAATGTGGGTACACCATATAGCTACTTTTTGTTTATTTTAGATTTGTCCTTGGAGGTGGAAGTAACAATAAGAATTGTAGACATTGTCGTCTTTTGTTTTGGTAGTATTCTGGCAGTCATATTTTCTTATGCTAGAATGTTCTGAATGTGGTAGTAAGATAACCTGAAATTTTATTCAGGCTAACAGTTGCTATAGTACGGATTACTTTCAATGTTTACTTTATATTTTGATTCATGAATCGACAACCTTTTTGGTGACACAATTCTCTTCTTTATCTTTATCGGTCCCTAAATTTCATCAAGACATTTCATTTAGTTGTTACACATGAAAGAGTTTTATGCTTTTGATTCTCGGTATTATGTATCTAAAAGCATACGTTCTACTATCTAATTTATATTTGATTTACATGGTATTATAAACTTAATTGTTGCTGCTAAAATTTATAACAGTTGAGGTTCTCTTTTGGTACACAATTAATTGCTTTTGTGATCCTGCAAAAAGTAAAGTTGTATTCGTTCAGTAAACTTGTGGCTACGGAGAGTCCTTTCCGCCCACTAGCATCTGAATTCACATTTTTTAGTCAAATAGTCATCACAATTGTATTATTTCCTGACAATTCTTTCATTGTATTCCAAGGCATATCTGACTTCAGATGACGTCAAAAGCTTTTTATTGCTTAAAAAGGTTGAGATCTGAGATACTTTGTGGTGAAGTTATTGCCTTGACTTTTGCGAAAATAGAGTTCCATTCTCCACTTTAAGAAAGTTGGCACGCGTGGGAATCCATTTATCTGCTTGAAGTTGAAATAGAAAGTATAAAGAACATGCCAAATACCTTTTTTATTGCCAAAACGAATTATATACGGTTTTGGTTGACCATATCAATTATTGTCAATCAAAATAGCAGCCATTGCATGCTAGACGCAAATTGCATGCAAATTGCACCCCCATTTACGATGTTCATGTGAATGACTTTGCCCGGTGGATGCGGCACATCCTGGATGTTGTAGGATATTTATAACCCATATTACCACTGGGATTCTACCCAATTGCTGTTGGGTATAAACTCACAACCATTTAAAGCCATGCACCACTGGGTTTTCAGCTAAAACCCGATTGTTTGATACGGGGTATAACTCACAACCAGTTATAGCCATGCACTACTGGGTTTTCAGCTGAAACCTGATTGATTGTTTCATACAGGGTATAACTCACAACCAGTTAGAGCCATGCACCACTGGGTTTCAGCTAAGACCTGATTGATTGTTTGATATGGGGTATAACTCACAACCAGTTAGAGCCATGCACCACTGGGTTTTCAGGTAAAACCTGATTGTTAGATACTGGGTATAACTCTCAACCAGTTAGAGCCATGCACCACTGGGTTCCTAAAACCTGATTGTTTGATACGAAGTCCCACCTTGCAAGACCGCTTTTTCAATCATGGAATATAATAATTTGCATTTCAACAATTGATATATAATTTATTTTAAACTAAAGTGTCTAGGATGCAAGTTTTTGGATTAAATTGTGTATGTTTTGCTATCAACATTTGATCATACACTGATTCATTTGATTAATCCGTAAATGTTCTGCAATCAACATTTGATCATACTCTGATAAATCTGCCAAGCCTTTGGATTAAATTGTCTGGCACCAACTGCCCCACAAGTCAACTATTAAAATTTGTTCAATATATTGGTGGATTTTTAACTTAAATTGTTCGAACTACAAGCCTTTTTTTGGGAAGTAAACTGTGTAGGGTCTTGATTCCAAATTTGGAATACACCCAGTAATCTGTTTGTCAAGCTTATGAATTCTTACCTGCCCTACTGGTTTCTCATATATCAAGCTTAACCCTGTCAAGCTTTGCATGCCAGCTGTGAATGTTGTTTAACAATTATTTGGTTGTATGTTGTATATGGTGGTTTGGGTCATTGTTCAGTTCAATGTTGCCAAGGGCGGTGGCTACGTATTTATAGCTTGTTTGTAATCCTTGTTTGTGTGGATAAATATGTATTCCTCGCTACTTTAAATCGAAAATGCCTGACATGTTTTTAATATGATGAAAGTTATGCACTATAAGCTCAGCAGTAGTTACAGAAGTACACATGTATTTTAAAAACAGGGCAATTGAAGAATTTGTGTTTTATGATTTTAGGGGCGGTGGCAGTAGATGCCCGTAATGCGCTTTAGATTGCCTTCCATTATAGGCGCAGAAATTCAATGTGAATGCAGGCAGATGAGCGTATCATTTGTTTCATCTGAAACATTTATGATTCGTGGAGCGATGGCAATATGTGGAGTCCACGTTTGCTCTAATTCAAAATGCATTTCTTGTATTTGATTTGTTTTAGCTACTATACAGTGTTGAAATAAGCGTGTAGGTACACAGTTTAAGTTTGTCAGTACGATTCTTGGAGTGATACTGTGAAAATATAATGAGCACCTGCACATTTAAAGGGTGCAAGAGTTAAGTTGATAATCTTGTATATCTTTGATAATGTTTGTACATAATTATTATTTTGTTATTGAACATAATTAAATTTTGTAGTTCAAGTAAAATGCTTCATAAAACATTTTCATTTTTATTGAGGGGTGCATTTTGTGAAATATATATAAAATTTTGATACTATGTTATATTTATAGATATGTTATATTTATAGATCTATCTCTCCATTTCTACATCACTATGTTTTTGTCTAATACAAGGACTCTTTATTTAACTCCCTACCCCAACCTTTATTATATTGTTTATTTTCACATACACTCATTTCTCTCCCACTCTACCTATATTATCCCCTCTTTCTTAACCCTCTACTAATGTTCTAATCTCTATATTTATATTGATATGTTCTATCCTAGCAATCTTTCTATTAAGTTATCACTTCATTTATCATTATCATTCTACCTCTTAATTTTTCTTCATCTTCAGCTCTTTTCACATCTTTCTCGCTCAAACACAAACACACACCCTCTATTTGTCTCCCTCTCTCTTATTTTTATCTCTATCAATATTTAGACCCTTCTATATCTCATTATACCTCTTTCTATTATAAATTTTACTTGTCTCCCTTGTTTCCCCATATCTCCTTATCCAACAATAATTCTCTATAGAAAATGGACAAACATGCTTTTTGAAATCAATCACTCAAGACTAGTTGAATCTTATCACGTCTATTGCTTCCTCTCCATCTTATCCTATATCTCTATATCTCTATATCTCTATTTCTCCTTTTTCACTGTTATATCTCTTTATCTAAACCAATCCCTCCATCACTCTTCGACTATGTTCGAGTCTCTCTCTTTCTCTCTCTCCATATAAATAGACAAAATATGTATATATTTTTAAATCTGTATCTCTATCTAAACTTACCTTGTCTACTACTCTTTATCTATATATCATTTCCTTTATCTATATGTCTATCTATCTATCAATAAATTGCTTCACATATCTTTCTTGTTTTATCTCTTCATCTCCTCCTCTCCTTGCTTCCTATTTCTCTCCCTCCCACTTCAATTTCATATCCCTCTCTCCTCTCATTTTCCTCTCTCCCTACCCATTACTTCCTCTTTTTCTATCCTTCATAACTACCCCTCACTTTGATATTGGATTTTAATCCATCTATCTACACATTCTCTTAGTCAAGGAGTCTTTTCTCATATAGGGTCCTTATTTGACCATCCCACTTGAATCATGCATCGTTTTTCAAGCTAAGGATCAAGGGATTCCAAAGATAATAGTTCAAGATTACAATTTTTAAAATAAGATCATTTTTAATTTTTAATTTTAAAAAATGAAAATAATTTGCATTTAATAGTATAATCATAACATTATCCTCTTGTCATTTTATTTTATTTTCAGTTTTTTCATCATACGAAGACTTTCAGATTACTAGAATTTTAGAATTGTTAATATTTACCACATTTCCAAAACACCAAACTTTTCACAAGATTCCCTAACTTCTAAAATTTTCAATTTTTATCATTTTTAAATTAAATTTTTAGTTTTATTAGAATCTTCAATCTTAGGACTACAAATTTTTCATTATTTAAAATATTTTAAGATGTTATACATTTTTTTAACTTTCTCCATAATTTTCACTTTTCCTAAATTCCATTGTTTGGAAATTTCTCTTCTGAAACTTTTGTTTAATTTTATTAAAAGTAATTATTGAAATATTAACTAAAACTGATATTTCATTCTTTATATTTCCCTTCAATTTGAAAAGATCAAAACGTCTCACATATCATTAAAGTAGGTTTTTAAAAATCATTTTATGTTCATTTTGTGACATGTGCTTGGCAAAGGATTGGAGCGAGGTTTCTAGTGAACAAAGGATTTTTATCCTATGTGCTTGATCGCATTCCTAGGCGAGTGCATGAGGCTTTAATGACTATAGCTGCAATCGTTGGACAGAGACATGTGCATTGTCATCTTTCCCCATTTACATGCTGTTTCCAATTCTGGAGTAGCTGATAGTGCAAATTTTTTTGCCATTTGCTTTTTCCCAGCATTTGACCATCCCAAAAAGTTAGAACACTCCGACGACAATCCCACCAGGAATAAGCCTATCGACTTAATGAGGATGAATTGTAAAGGTGAACTTTGTTTAGTAGAGTGCAGATAGCTTAGTTTCATGCAAGTTGGGAATGTTTTTTCAAGGGAAATATAGATTTAATTAATAGTAGTAAAGTCTTTACAACTCCATAAATTAAGGTCAGTTTGGTTCATGGATTTATACAAATTGAGATATCTACAAATCTTGGTTTAGCCAAATCAAGGTTTTGATTTTTATGCTTAAGCTTCGAGTTGTTGGTAGACTTCAAAAATAGTCTATCCTATTATTTTACACTATTCAAAAAGTGTAAGTAGGGATTTTCAATTCCTAGTTGCTAGTGGGAAGTCTAATAACTTGATTTTGAGACAAAATTAGAAGTTTGGCATTCTAATCCCAGTTTGCCAAATTTTAAAACAAATACAATTTTCTTCAATTCTAGATTATGAAAAAGCCAATTCCAAACAAGCCTTAGAGAATTATAAAGGACATGCCTCTAAAATCAAATCTAGATATTCTATGTTTTCCTTCAATTATCTAAGAGTTATGAACAATAGGAAAGAGAAACAAAGTGGAAAATATGTCCATTTGTATATCGATCATTTTGGAATAGTATGGTATTTCAAATTTTTAATGATATGATATTTCCTTTCAAGATTTGATCGGTTGTCTATTATGTTACATATCCTTTGGAAATTTTTTTCAAGAACCTAGCTATGTGGGGTTGGAGGTTGTGGTGTGTGGTGTAAGGTACTCGGAGAGTAAAACAATCAATTTTTTTTCAAAAGCTAGATATATCTTTGATACATATTTTGGTATGACAGAGAAATTTAAGTGGATGATAAAATACTTCATATTTAATTCTTAATAATTTGCATTGCATTGATTAGGTCTTGGTCTTAAAATTTGTGCACATGTTGAAGTGTTGTTTAGAGATTTCAATGCTTAACTACTTAATAATTTGCATTGCATTGATTAGGTCTTGGTCTTAAAATTTGTGTTAATTATTATGCCTTTTTAAAGCTTTGTCACATATGATGTAAGACCCCTTCCCAATACCATATTATAAACCTTAAATAACACAAATATGGTTAGAACTAAGGGGCGTAAGGAGGTGAGATGTCATGTCTTTGTCTCTCATGCAAGGTATGTGAAGTATAGACTATTACCATACACCTTATGATAGAATGATGATAAGTAGATTTCAAGATTTAGGTATGTCATGATTGGCATCCTTCTTTTTAATATTGGACTTGAGACCTTATTAATATTGATATACGTTGTAGTCATTATTGTCATAAATATCGTATTCAAAATTTTATCAGATTGGTAAACTAAGACCCTATGGCATAAATACTCGAGATGTTATAACTTAGAAAAGTATGCCGATGGATTCATAGTATGTTATGAGCTGTTAGGATAGTTGTTTTAGGAAGTCATTGTGAAAAGACGAATTAACACCTGCACTTGTGAGTAATAATAATAATTATAGACAAAAATTGTTATCAATTTAGATAAAGGTTTACTCGGTAGAGCTCGACATAATGTAAATATTATAAGACAATTGTTGTACAAATAGTATTAGGTGGATAGGCTATAGTGAATGATGATTAAGATGAAAATATAATATATAGACTAACATATATAATGGGTTTACCTAATGACCGATTTTGAATCTATGCAGACATAATTTTGTAAACATCCTAATTTCTTGACATTAGTGATTTTAGAGACGTGTGCCTTAAGATGTAATATCTCATAATGATAACAAGATAGTGTTAGTAACCAAACTATATTTAATTGAATCAAGTATACTAGCTGTGATGATTAGATTTTGGTTGTTTTGATCTAAGCTATGTAATCAGAACTAATTCTCATGTTGGTTGATTTAGCAATATGGATTCAATAGTTTTTCATTTTGATAGGAAATGGATTAGGATGTGACACAGAATGTTATAGTTGATTATGATGATGATGATATATGATTAAATGCGATGTGCAAATGTTGATATTTTAACGTTTTGAATGTCTTATTTGAAATGATTAAGTAAAGGAATTCCATTGGATTATGTTATTATGGATTACGTAACATTTAAATTCATATGCATTTATGATATGTATTTTATATGACCTCCTTGGACTACTGATGCTCGAGTTTAGTGTGCAGGAAGTGGAACCATGGAAATTTTTGGGGGAAACAAGGTTCAAACCTATGTGAAACACGGTTTAGCCAAGGCAAATCTTTGGAAGATTCAAAAGCTTTGTTGGGGTGTATTTTATTTCATAAATTTAAGATTGGTTGTGTGTCAAATTTTTATTCTCTAAGATGCATTAGGGACATGTCATGGTGATGTGGAATGTGCTTTTATGTGTCACTTGACACTTGTGAATTTTGTGTGTTAATGTCATGTCATATAGGGTTTGGTTATGGTAGCATGTTACCCTAAAACTAATTATCTACTTAGTGGTTAAATAAACCCAACTTGACAAGGAGTAGGATGGGTCACTATCACAAGGAAATTCGAATTTAGACTTGACCAAGGGTTTGACGGGTCATTAGGTGGTCCTAAAGTGCACTTTGTGTGAAAATAAGCTACCCATATGATAGTATAACATATTAGGGACCTAATTTTGACCATGATAGTGCCTAGATAGCCTAGGGGGGCCCTTCACCAATGCCTTCTTCCATCAATTTGAAAATGGAGTTGTTACATGGGCTCTCTTCCATGTTTCCACTAAGTCCAAAATATCAAACTTAGGGGGAGACAAGTTTGTAAGAATAAGTGGCTTGGTGTTTTTGCTAAAATAGTTAGTGGGAAGGCCTTTTTAGAGAGTCTTGGGACAAACTAGTGGGGTGTTCACCCACTCTCTAAGTTTAGAGATAGTTAGGTTTTTGGAGGGAGGCTAAGGAAGCTCATCTACTATCATTGCCATTAGCTTGGACCAAGGTTGGTGCTCAAACCATGATCATTTTGTTTTAGCATTGCATAATGAATCTGCAAGTATGGAGTGTTGTTATGGGATCATGTGTTTTCATTGTAGTCTTGTGTGGTGTTGTGATTGTGTGTTGTGTTCATGCATTTTCTTGGTTCTCTCCTTTATCTCTTTGTCTTGTTTTGAATGTTGAAGTTGTTCATGGGTGTGAAGGCTTCACTCACCCTTGAGAGGGAAGAGAAGCCTTGGTTGAAGGGGTTAGTTGGGCTCAACATTGAAGTTGAGAGATTTTCCTCTTGGAGAGGGTTTTTTTGTTCATGGAGTATGGGGTCCATTGAAGCCATATGCCTTGTTTAATAGCCTTGAAGAGACATTTGTATTATGGGAGGTATAAGTGTATTGAAGTGATGAGGAGGATGCATTTTATAGCCTTGAAGAGGCATTATGCAATTGCAAATGTATATGTGCATATGGATATGACATTCTTCTCTTTGGAGAACCCACCTTCACCCATTGTTTCATGATTCCAATGGTGAACCATTGTGTTAAACCTTGGAGGGTTTTGTCAATGTGTTGTGAAATTGAGTCTTTGCATGCTTTGTGATATGTTTGAGTGTAAACCATTTGAGTCTTATTCCCCCTGCTCGGTGGGTGGCTTCCTAGAAGCCTAGGATGGGAGGTGAGCCTCCATGGTTCCTAGTTGTGTTGTTATGCAGGTTTGTGAGGATGGTTCTTGAAGAGATTAGGGTCCACCCTTGTCATTGTTGAAGAATCAAGTGTTGTGAAGAGACCAAATTTTCCCATGTCATCTTGTAATTGTGTTGTGTTATCAAACATCCATTGTGCTTCCTTGTAATGTGAGAGAGATTGTTTCTTATTGTATATTATTGTAAAGGTGAAAGGTGAAATTTGAGATCATGTATATAGTTGTATCTGCAAAGAAAGATTATGTCATAGTTGTATAGAAAGGGAAGAATCAATTCATTTAGAAGAATCTATTTTAATAGTTAGTTCTTTTCCTTGGAATCAACTAACAAAAATGTATTCAAGTATGTTGGTATGTGAGAAGTATTTGTCTAATTTCAATAAGTCATTGCTTTGAAACTTCATTAAGGGACTGAGATATTAAATGTTATATTTGATCTTGTTCAAGTAAATACAAGAATTTGATGAAGAAGATAAGAGACTTGTAGGAGTTAATCATCAAGCTTCTAGTTTTATTTCTCTATGATGTTCTTCAAGAGATTTACCAACCTAGACAAAGTCAATATAGTGTTAATAATAATAGAAATTAACTATCCACAAGCATTTCATACCATGATACATTAAATCAAGGGAAGCAAAGCTAGAAGAAGTCCTAACACAAGGAAGGAAATATCCCAACTAACAAACTTGTACATGCATAATAACCCCTCTGGAATTTGAATGGGAGAGGAAGTAATTCCCCTCCAAATTATAGACCAATATTTTAATCCCAAGGATATTGCTTGGAATCTCCATCGAGTTCCAATAAAATAAATCCCCTAAATCAAGTTAGATATAGGGTAGGAATTACCTAGGCTCACCTAGACAAAGGATAGAAACACCAATAATCATGTGACTTTCCTTTTTAAAGATAAAATAAAGAAAAAACTAAACTAGACCTATGAAACAAAGGGGGAATACTTGCTATATCATAGCACTAAATAAATAAGCCAAAAAAAATGCAACACTTAACCTACCACCCTTTTCCCTAGGTGGGCGACCAACACACTCGTACAAAAAAAGTAAAATAAAATAAAAAAAATAAAAACGGGAAAGCACTTACCTAAGTCGACCAACTTCCTGCACACTCCTTAGATTCCATCACATCACACTTGGGAAGAGTCTCTTGGACCCTTAGAAAAACACATGATCTTGGGAGAAAATAAAAGGTGAAGTTTGGAAGGAGTTGAAATAAGACAAATCATGTTCGCAAAAAAAATGCAGAAGGGATGACTCCTCTCTTAAAGTATAGGGTTGAGCGCTCCCAAAAGGGGCCACATTGAAGAAAAGATGCCTTACACGTGTGGCAGTAAGCATTGGAGAGGCACGTCTTGGGAAAAGGGGAAAGGGGTTAGTTGGTTAGGGGGAGGGTGTTAAGGATAAGGGGTGGATACTATAGTATTTATGAACTTTTATTTAAAAATATTTCTTAGGTAAGTGGTTAGAAATCACTTAGTAAAGTAGGGAATATATTTTTATTTAATATGGTAAAGAGACAAATTTTATGGTTAAAAAAAGGGGGTTAAAATCTAGGGACTTGTTAATTAGGGTTAGTATATGATTTGTGTATGATTAAAGGGTGTGTTAGTGGTAGAGTTAGTTTTATGTTAGTAGACTGATATTAGTAAGTAACTAATACTATTCGAATAATGTTAGGATGTTTAAATAAATTTATTGAAATATAGGATATATGTTACATAATAATAATATTTCACCAACCCATTTTATATGCATTTTATACATTGAATTCATAATTAAATAAATGGTACTCCCTGGATATGGAATACATATTTGGTAGTTAGAGTAAGTGGGGTTGTAATAATAGCAAATTTGTAATTGGTATAGTGGAAATTGTGGAGTAATGATTTAAACGTTAAAACTAATAATTATCATAGTTGATTAAGTTTAAAGAGCTAATTTTTACATTCTACTATTGACACACTTTTTTTTTAATGTGTGATGAAGAGCCAATGCTAAAGATGTATTATGTAAAACACTAAGGGTCAAACTATATATATATATATATATAATTCATTTAAGAGTGGTGGTCTAGATGTACTTATTGAACATTATGGATATGTACATAGTGTTAATAAAGCTATATAATGCCCATTGGAATTGTGAATAATTACTTATAAGGCATACCCATCTTAATCCCATTTAATTATGAATTTATGTGTTTCAGAAAGATCTTATGCGATTCTCTATAGATGCAATAGTTGACCATGAGGATAGGTTGCTAAATTATATTGATATATTGTTATGACATTGATAGGACAAAGACTTGTAGACATATGCCCCCTTTTGAAAGTCATTACTATCTAGCTCATTGTTATAACTCGAGCCCTAATAAATGTAACATGATCTCCATTAAATTATTTATGTTGTGCTACTAGAGCATCAAATGAAACAAATTATCTAGTATTAGATATTCTACCAAACTACAGGTACACGACACATGATTGCTTACCCTGTGTCACCTAAGAAACAGTTGTAAACATTAAAGCAGTTTGAGCATTGTTAATTATATTAAGATCTATGCCAAATCAAACCACTTGAGGACCACCTTCAATTTAATGGTTAATGAGTGTGATACCCTAATGGTCATAGCTACTACTCAAATATCCTTGTAGTAATGATACTCTCCCTAGCCTAACTAATGCTATGTATAATTAAATCAAGAGTTAGGAGTAAACCCAAGAGGTTAGGAACAATATGACTATGAATACTCTATTTTCTAAAAACTCTAATGGCAACTTGGCTATAGGTGATCAACCTACTTACAACATGTATATGTTAGATGGTGAATTCTTAACTTAACTTCTAAACAAAATAAAATTGTTAGGTGTGTTTCACCCATGAAAAATTGAGCATGACATATAATTGTCTTTTGTTGCAATTGTTATATGTATTGTGAAAATATTTAAGGTAATCTTGAAAAAAGGTCAATCATATCAAACTATTATTGAGAAAATGATTCAAAGTGTGGTTGTTATTGGTTCATATTCTGTTGATAATATCAAATTATTTATATTAAAATTAGAAAAAGCAAATTGAATTGTACTATTGGATATCTTAAATTTAATAGTGTATCTAGATAATAGTAATCTTTTTATTTTTATTTTTTGAAATGGACCTATTTTGATATTTTATCATAGTCTATTTGGATAATTATTCACTCACTATGAAATTAAAATTTTGATGTCCAAATAGTCCCATTCTTTGATAAATTCCTTAAAAAAAGAAACAATTCAAAACATGAGGAAAGAGTTAGGTATTTTGGCATTCTATTTTATTTGAGAGTTCCTCTTTCTAAGATTGTCATGCCCTAATTTTACCAAACAAAACATAACCATTTTTTTTTTTGAAAGGTGATACATATGTATCTATGTATAATAGATATACTCTATTGAACTACACAAAGATTGAAATCTACAATCCATGTTTCTTAAGGGCACTAGGGTATCACCGATTTGATCATGGGTTGGAGGTAGTACATAGCAACTTCTAGGTACATTTATATTCTAGCCAGGCCTTAGGTGCCAGGGTTAAGATGCTAACATTCCAAGTTAAAGTTTAGGGATACATTTTGGTTAGGTGTTAGCGTAGAAGGATTCATCACTTTACCACCAAGCACAACTAATTTTAGTTCATTACATATTGTCTTGTTTTGTTCTCTTAATAGTGTGCACTGTACATATGTTAACACAAGATGCATCAGGTTGAAATAGGGTGGTAATATGTTGATTGTTATGATTATTATTTTGATTCTAAGGTTAGTAGGTTTTATTACTTACATTAAGGTTATATTGAACTTATAGGATTACTATGCTTACCATTATTCGTAGCGATTGGTTATATCTAATATTTCATTTCCTATCCACAAGATAACGTATAAAATTAATAACATACTCATTTTATGAAATACTCATAATACCTTTTAGTACTTAAATCCTCCATCCACGTACAACATACTAACCAACTCACTAATCTGAAACGAACAAGGGTGAATTCACTTATTTGTTCTCTCAACTAATTTATCAGGCACTCATCCACATCCCTAACTAACTCCTTCACCGATTATCTATAAGGCTTGAATTTAATCAACCCCTTTCTACATATCTTCTAGCTGAAGATTACCTAGAATCATATAAAAAATTATAGTTGTGTGTCCTATATATATATATATATATATATATCAATTATTAATTGTTTATACTAATTCTAAACACTACTACCTTTTTATATTATTAGCTATTAACAACTCATATTAATCTAATAACTCATTAAGGTATACTTATTTCTAACTAGACTAGTACCATCTACTAGCTCACTAAACTTAGCATTTTAACCTGGTGTTATATATTCTAACTACCCTTCCCATATATTTAATAAATAATCATGGTGCCCTACAACATCATGGCGCTAATGGTTTCAATTTTTGTATGTCACTTAAAGTATCCTATATAGTTTACATCCTCTCCTATATTAGATTTGTGTATGAAATTTTAGCAAAATATATATGATTAATAGGATATTTATTCTGAACATAATTATCCTATACCCTTTAATGAATATGGCATACAATGGAGCCCATACTTCAAGGTTCTCAACTATATTTTCAAGCCCAACTAAGCCCTTCACCCTAGACTTCTCTTCCCTTCCCAAAGGATGAGTGAAGTCCTCACACCCATATCAACACTTGACATTCAAATCAAAACAAAAAGATCAAGAAAGAAAATCAAGAGACTACATGAACACAATACTCATTCACAAACATCACAACACCATGCCCAAATCCACAATACAAGATTCACAAACATCACAACACAATGTCCAAATCCAAAATACAAGATTCACAACATCACAACACAATGTCCAAATCCCAAAATACAAGATTCACAATACATTGCATAAATCCATAACAAACTTCTCCATACTTACAGATTCATTATGCAATACAAAAGAAGGAAATGATCATGCTTTGAAAACACTAACATTGGTCCAAGCTAAGGCTAAGAAAGTTGTTGTAGAGCTTCCTTAATCTCCCTCCAAAACCTAATTGTCTCTAAACTTAGAGAGTGGGTGAACACCCCTCTAATTTTTCCAAGACTCCCTAATAAGGTCTTCCCACTATCTTTTTTAGCAAGGAAACTTAGCCACCCCCTCTTACAATTTGTCTTCCTCTAAATTTTGCCATATTTTACTTAGTGGGAACATGGAAGAGAACACATGTGACAAGTCCATTTTCGAATTGGTGGAAGAATGCATGGGTAAAGGGGCCCTCTAGGCTATCTAATCGCTATCATGGTCAAAATTAGGTCCCTAACATGTTATACTATCACAAGGGTAACTCATTTTCACATAAAAGACACTTTGGGACCACCTAATGACCCCTCAAAATTGTAGTCAACTCCAAATTCGAATTTCCTTTGATTGTGACCCATCTTACCCCTTGTTAAGTGATTTTACTTACTCATTAACAAGTTAATTAGGTTTAGGGTAAAATACCACCATGACCAAAACCCTAATTGACATGTCATCACACACAAAATCCACAAGTGTCAAGTGACACATAAAAGTACATTCCATGTCACCGTGACATGCCCTAAATGCATCCTTATGATTACACATTCCCATATACAAGAAAACTTACATTTACGAAGCAAAATACTTTCACAACGAGGCTTTTGAATCTTCCAAAGATTAGCCTTGGTTAAACTGTGTTCACATAGGTTTGGATCCTGTTTCCCCCCAAAATTTTCATGGTTCCACTTCCTGCACACTAAACTCGAGCATGAGTAGTCCAAGGGGATCATATAATGTTTATCATAAATACATAAAATTCCAGCTGTTACGTGATCTTATTAACATAATTCAATTAAATTTCCTTTCCTAAACATTTCAAATAAATTATTCAAATGTTAAGATATCAAGATCTGCATATCATAAACCAGCATGGTCAATCAACATTTATCTACATATCACATTAAATCATAAATCATTATAATCATCCTAATCAAATTAATGCTTATCTGCATATCACACCAAATTAACATTTCGCATCACATCATAATATAATTCTATCCTATCATAAAGTTGCATTCATATGTGTTTGATCATTTCATTCACAATATTAGGTTCATAATACATATTATAGGTGCATAATACTACTATAAATGTCAAAATCAATGAATAAAATAAGCCATTGTCCTCCTAAGTCTAGAATAATGTCAAAATATCGAAATGCAAGTAACATACCCCCACTTAAACATTAGAATTTCACATTACAAGCATTTTTGAAATTCAATTTCTATCAATCAATTAGAAAGGTTAGAACATGAATGAAATCATTAATTATATCATTTAGGTCTTAATGTGCAGACATAAGTGTGGATCATCAAAACGCAGATATTAAGATAACATAACCTTATAATCTTGAAAGTATATCAAAACATCAAATTAGAAGTGTCATAATGCAAATATGTCGTCTATACTATGATGGGTTGAGTGAGGCCTCACAAAGGTGTCTATATTCATTGAATTAAAAAAGTTGCTCTATTGGCAAGAAAAGTCATGTTAATAGAATCTTTGTATTGCTATTTCTTGGGATACCATCTAATAAATATCATAAACATTTAAATTAATTAATTTGACTTTTTATTTGAAGGAAATGATACAATAATGTTGGTTTTATAACTACATCTCGTTCCCATTGCATTTATTTTAAAATAAAAGGGGATTTAAAGTCATTGACCTCAATATGTAAAGAGCTAATGTTAATTACTTTTTTTTTTAATGTGACACATAAGTTACTATTTTGTGAACTATAGAAAAATAATAGTTTGTGAATTGAATGGATAATATTCTTTTGTTTTCTTTTTCTTTTTTCCCTTTCTCTTATCAAAGTCTTATTTTCCTTACAATCTATTTGAAAGGAAAACACCTTCATCTTATTTCTTAAAGTGAAAATAGTTTTCTTTACAACATAACTTTATTTTAACCCATTCTTGTATGTGGTGGTTCATAGAACCTACAAACTTGACATAGTAATTTGAATCATAATCACATATTAATGAAAAAATTCCAAGGGATTTCCATGGTAACAATATGCTCACATCCTCATAAACCAAAAGACAACCTTTTGTATTGGTAGAATAAGAAATTGTGAAAAAATTCTCTACTTATAAAAGGTAGAATAAAAAAGCATCTCATGATGTCAACATCCATCATAAAGAAGCTTATCAATATCTCTACCAAAGTTCCCTCTGAACAACACCTACAGATACAAATGGGAACATGATAAACACTTCATAATTGGAGATTACTATTGGTCACATAATTAAAGTAAGCCCATGAGTTCTAGCTAAGAATGGATAATCAACTATGTAGCTACACAAATCTCCCTCTAAATACCCAATTGTTGTAGGTTCATCAACACAACTATCTTGAGTACTTGAATTTTGTCTCATTGCAACAAATGCACCAATCTATCATAATGATTAAAAATGCTACCCAAAGAATCTGCAATACCATGACATCCAAATAGCCTTCAACAATTTCACATTAAACATAAACACACCATCAAGACTGCAATAATTCATGGATACAATTATCATGTTATAATTTCTCTATGAAATATATGGGTATAAAGAAACTCAAATAAGTAATGACATGACATCCAACAATAAAAAACATGCCCATTACTCCACCAAAGAAATAAGGAAGACATAAATATCCATGAATAATAAACACATTTTGAGAACCATAATAGTAACATGCGAAATAGATATAACCAAAGATAACATGCAATCCTCCATTATTCATAAAAGAAAATCAAATAAACATTTAACTTACCATATATCCATAAAAATGCAACAATAGGTTAAGAAACCAACAAATAACTCTACATAAATAATACATGTACCACTTCAACATTGAGAAGGCTACAATCAACCTCATAAAGCTATAAAGCATGCATGCAAATGAAAAATTGTTTCCAATTAGAAAACATTGAACAATTGTCGCTTTACAAATCTACAAAACCTTAATTCTTGGTTAACATACAAAAGCTACAAATCCATCCCCATGTAAATCTCAATTAATTTAGACATACAGAAGCCCAAAATTTTGTAACACCAAATTGTTAACCAAAGCAATGAACTGTTTGAGAGATTTTAAACATAAAAAGTATAAAACCATAATTATAAGCACATGAATATGCAAAATTTATGTGAAAATAGCCAAAAGGATTAGAAGGTTGTCTAGTATAGCTAGGACATTAATTGTTCAATTCCACAAGCACTACCAAGTAGAACAAACAAATATGTCTTGTCCAAGAGATTCTAGGTTACCAAAGACAAATTTTACAACATGCATGCAACTAGGGGTTAATTATCATCTAGAGTTTTCACCAAGAAAAAGATTAAAATTATAAAGAATCAAGCTAAGCACCTTATACAATAGTGAAAAAAACTAGTGCTTTTCATGTGACTAGTGAGCCAAAATTAGGCACTCAACACAAACACTCTTCTATTACACAACCTTAAAATAAGAAATGCAACTATTATGCTAGAAAGTATTCACACACTTAGATATGAGTTTTTATATTGAGTTCTAATTTTGCCTCACTGCTATAAATATGATTTTAAAAAAATCATTTTTTAATGATATCATAAATGCAATAAACATACCAAATCAGTATGGTTTTGATTAAAATTAATAACATAACAATGGTGTTGACCCTTACACAACTACAACCCGAATACATCAAAAGAGATCAATATCACACTTACAAAAAAGGCATTTTTAGGTGACAGGCTTAGGAAATGGCACAATTTTATAGGTTTTTGTGGTTATTTCTCCATTAGGTTAAAGACTCTTTATCATGATATTTTTGTATAAACCAATATTTACTCTTCTTTTCTATGGTTTCTTGATGTTATATAGTTTCATGAAAATGCTATTTTTGATTAAGGAAAACAGGTTTTGAAGGGTACCTAAAACCCTTTACAAATCATAAAATTTTTAATGAAGCCCAAACCAAACAAAACTACAGCCCAAAGGTAGAATAGGTCACCGAACAAGACAAGGTGATCAGGGTGGCATCATAGATAATACAATACTCTTCAGCCGTAAAAATAGGTTTTGAATAGACACTTGAAACCCCACGGTAAAAATAGGAATAGACAATAAGTCCCTTACCATGTTAGAATACAAAGAACAACAGGCCAAAATAGCCAAGAGAACCAAAGACGGGACAACTGCAACAGGGACTCAAGCTTTCCCTTTCGGTCTTGTCTTTTGAGATCATAATGCCATATCAAAAGGAGTGGAGGGCTTGACCTTTTACCTTTTACTATATCCATCCTCCACCATACCAGTGGCCTTCTACCATGTAAATTCAGCAACACCACACCTAGCCCCCAAAACCCCCACAGTCAGGGGATGAACCGCTACAAAAGAAGGGATAACAACATCTTGAGACAGAGCAACAACATTCAAAGATAGAGTCACAGGAGGGCCAACAACCAAATTGCCAAAGATAAAATCCGAAAGAGGATGAACAAAAGAGTTCACCATCAATGGGACAACCAATGTACCATCAGAGACAACAATCAAGTCTGCCACCAAATTGTCCTAAGAAGAGTCACCATCCCTAACAAAGGGGACTTTTTGAACTGTGTAGTGATCATCCAAAACCCGCTTCCACCAAGAAGGAGACTTCTTTAGTCTAGATTTTTCAGAGGAGTAGCGGGCAGCAAGGTGGCCGATCTTATGGCATTTCCTACATCAAAAGGGAATATTCTCATAACCAAGAAGCTGGATCCAAGATCCGAGAGGAGAGGCCAACTTATTCTTTTTAGGGAGTCCCTTGGAGATGTCAATCTCTACCAAAATGCGAGCATATATTGTCTGAAACACATTGGAAGATGTAGTATCAACCAACAAGAAGTCCTCAAGGGCATCCCCCACCACCTCTAGGACTGAATCCACCCATAGGTGACGGGGGACATTCAAAAACCTAACCCACAGAGGGATCTTATTAAAGGATTCCATCGATAGATCAAAATACTTATACCAAGGTTTAGCCATCAAGGGAAACTTCTCCCCCCATGAGAAAACCCAGTGCATGATAGCATTTCTATCTTCAGTAGTATCAAATTTCACAATGAAAAAAACCCTTGCCACAGGGTATATCTGAGCTGTTTCCAAAATGATGGGCCCCCAAACACAGGTAATCTAGGCGTGCATATTCGACAGAGAGGGTCAAAAACCCTTAAAATGAAAGATAGCAACAATGTGTTGGGATAAGGTGACTTAGCCTTACCATGTTTGATTGCTTCATTTGTGCTTTCTTGGAAAATTGCTAAATGAAGCTGGATTCTTCCACAAGAAAAGACTTGGAGTAGAAAAATAAAAAGCTTCTGGTTTTTGGTGATTTATTCTCTTATGATTTGTTTCTATGCAAGGGTTGTGCATAAGTTTCTAAAATAATTTGTAGATGCGTTGAATGTAGACACTTTAGAAACTGTTTCCTCTTGTATGAAAACTCTATAAGTACAAAGCATTGTTGTAGAGAATGAAGAGAGAGATGAGAAGTTATTTGCACAGGGTTATGCTGCCGAATTTTCTCTAGAATGGAGCAAGATATAAATCTCCATGTGAAGGCTAAACATGTATTGTAACTTCTTGTTGAATAATACATTAGCTTGATGGTTTGGAGGGTGGGGTTTTTACCTAGAAAGATTTTCCCCATGTATATCTGTGTTCTTTATTTTGTCTCATTCTTCTAGTTTTATGATGATAGAATAATAATCTGTATGTCATAATGCTGCTGAAATTTATTTAGATTGATAAATTGCAATCACTTTCCTTTAAGGTTTTAATTGTGGGAAATCAACTATGTTTGTTTCTGCTTTTATGGCATAGTAGTATGCACTTGTATTTTCTTATTAGAAGTTGTTCATTAAACTATTGGATATAGGATGTGCATACTGATCTCAGATGAATTTCTAGGATGCTCTCATTTCCCTTCATAGTGGAAGACAAATCATCCACATAAGTGGAAATCTCATCAACAATATCAAGTTATAGATCAATCATTATTAGGTTGTTTACCACAACTGACACAACATCACTAAGCCCCAAATGCATAGTCTGACCTCTCATACTGACCTCATAAGCAACAACATTAGCGTAGGAGATGGCATATCTACTTGCAGCACCACGAGGCAGAGCTATAGCTGTCCTAGCAGGACCAACCACAGAGAGGCTGCTAAAGCTAGCACCAAAAGTAGGAGCAAGAGAGAATGGAGAATGAAACCCTTCTAGGGCATCACCGTGCAAAATGGAGTTAGGAGAAAAAGATGTCATGCCAGCCCCTATTGTAACTTGGAAGAGGCCCACATAAAGGCCTGGTCTGAAGCTAAACTAGGAGTAGACGTCCTTGGGGGAAAAGTAGATGCAGAAACAGGCATTTTATGAGCATACTGTTATGGTTAAGACTTATATGAGATAAATGGGGTTATATATGCATGTTTATAGACAAGCACATTCTTTTCTTTCTTACTTGTAAGGGGTAGGTTCCTGCAGCCAAAGTATGGATTGGTCTATATGTGCATTAAATTCTTATTATGAATTATTGGAATGAATATGTGATTTGGTATAGGGCATGCATATTAATTTTTTATAGGAACAAGTCAAAGGAAGGAGCATGCACAAAGGAAATAATGGCAAGGTTATGCAACCATTATGTATTTATGATGTAGCTAAAGATCAGGTCAGCATAATTAATAACTGTCACATAAATCAAGAAGTTGTTATTGTTAGAGTAAATAATTAATTATTAATTATTTATTCTATTTACTTAAGTTTACTTAAGTTAATGCATTCATTTAATTGTTGTAGTGATGAGTTGTTTACAATACGGGAGTTTGTTCCCTTCTAGCATGTTCCATTTTTTTGTGGATGCTTAGTTGTCAACCTTATCTTCTACATCTTTCCAGCTTGTTCTACAAGCTTCCACGAGGCCTTTATATTCAAGCTCTCTCATTGTATTTCATATCTCATTTTCATTGTAAATACATTTTTCCTTGTTTTTGAAATATTCTCTCTCAAGTCCGTTTAGGGTTTTTCCAAGCTTCACCTCTTCCTTCCTTGGTTTCCCTTCGACAAGTTATTTGCATGCAGGTGATGTTGGTGAGCTGTGGAGTTGTATTTTATCAACTCCTACAGTTATGCATTATATTTGTTGGGAGACTTATTCAACTGAGATGTGTGTCATGATGATGCAATTTATTGTGTTGTTGTATCCTGTTTTGTTGAGGCTAGATCTTAGGAAGATAGTTTTTGTAGTTGTTTTAAATAAAGCTATTGAATCGAGCCCTGGATAGTTAAAAGGGAGATTGTAATTGCAATAGCATTTTTAAATATAGATTGTCATTTTCTAGTTTGTACTATTTTATGGTCTGATATCAATAAAGTTACTATTGTTGTTTTTTAAGTATTTGAGCTTGAATTTGTAATTGTTCCCTCATCCAAGGGTGGCCCACTTGGTGAGTGAACTTAGTTGTTAGAATTAGCTTTCACTATTTTAGGATTAAGTAAGAACTCTGTTGCTCCTGCAACCATTTGTTGTTCCTACAAGGAAAACAATGTAGAATCATGTTTGTATTTCCATTTCTGTCACTTAGAATAAGGTTGTTTACACTTTCATATAGATTTAGTATATCTGTTCTTGATTTTATAGTTTAGAAATGACAATTAAAGAGGTTTAAAGAATATGCTTAACAAATATTATTTCAAGTTTTTGTCCCTAGTTGATAAAGTAAATAGGTCTAATGAAGAGTTTTGGATGGTATCTTGGATGTCCAACCCATGAACACAAGCCCTAGTTTCTAGTTTAATCATTTAACCAAACATTCTTGGCACTATTTTCGGGGTAGGTGTCTGTTTAAACCTTTCCTAGAGGGTCATTTTTAGGAGTTTGTACACATAATCAATTGTCTACAGTTTCATTTGAGTCAAACTTAGCGTTATTTTATCTATATGCATAGAAAAAGAGACCATCTTGGGAGATTTCTTCCTTATAATGACCCACTAGAAATATAAGAAATTGTGTATCATGGGCAAGAAGACCCCCAACCTAGGGACCAAGAAGAAGACCAAGTTGTCATAGAAGAACTACCATTTGAAAATCCTTTTGCAGCCTACCATGTACATCTTCCTTCATCATCATTTGACAAATAATTAGGCTTGACTAATCTTTTGCTACCCTTGAATACTAGGATAATCCTCCAGCCATTGTCATTTATCAATAAAGAAATCAATGACCACCATGATCTAGAATGATATAACCTACCTTCCCATTTCCCATACATGTCCTCCAAGACAACAATAATCTAAAAAATATTCTTGTATATGCACTTCCTAAGTTCTATGGCGTAATTACTATGGACCCTAAGGCCTTTCTTTTTGAATTTGACATTCTTTATATAGGGTATGACTATACAACTCATGCTCATAAGTTGAAGTTGTTTCCCTCTACTCTGAAAGAGGCAACTCTAAAATGGTTTATGGGATTAGGGGCTAATGTTGTAGTAGATTGAGATAAAATGAAGAACTAGTTTCTTACTAAATACAAAAATTATTATAGAGTAAGTATGGGAGGAGATGATATATTCAAGATGCAACAAAAAGAGGATGAGACTCTTGAGGACTATGTTTCAAGATTCCTCTATAACTTGCAAAGGAAAAATGAACATCAACTGAATGAGTCATTCTAGAAGCATATTTTCTTAATGGGTGTTGATGATGTATATGAGCAATGTTAGTATGCTAATAGAAACCAAATTTAAATAAAGCTTCTACAAACTAAACAAAATTCATAAACTTCAAGATAGACTAAGATGAGCTCTCGATTGAGAATATGAGCCATTAATGGGCTCTCTCAATGAGAAGCTCTCTTGTTGAGTAGCTTTGTCTAAATAGATAGGATGTATGCTCAAGCTTTATGCTTCAAAAAGGGCTTCAAATGGAGTTGGAATTTGGGTGTGAGTGTATGGTTTTGATGTAAAATGGCTTCTCAAAATGGCATTATGACTTTACTTCATGGATTGTGTTATTTTGCAAAGGGGAAGCATCCAATTTATAGGCAAGAGGCTTGAGGGATTGAGGGCTAAGATGCAAGGATGGGAAAAAGCTCATGGAGGGCTCAGATTGCATGAGAGGAGAGCACATGGATTGTGCTTCCTTACAGCCAATCAAGGAGTGACACATGTCACATGGCGAGAGGATGGAGGAAAGGGGAAGGATGAGTCAACAAAGGAGGCTCAAGGGATAAAATCTTCATAAAGACCCTCATAATGACTTGTAAGAGCAATAAAAGGGCTTGGAAGAGTCATTTATGGCCTAGTGGGCTTCATAAAGTTTTATGGTTGAGATATTTTGAGGGTGATGAGAGCAATTTCGACTTGGACTTGATTAGGAGGGTTTTAAGCTTGCTTAGGTTTGTGCAAATGATTAGAGGATGGATTAGGATGGTCTAGGATTAGCTTAGGGATAGGCAAGTGGATGGCATTTAATGAGGGTGGGTGAAGGAGGAGATATTTGTTAACTTTGGCTTGAGTTAGCAAGTCTTAACCTATGTTTAGGGAATGTGACAAGGTTAGGAGGGGATTAGGATTAGGGTTAAAGACATCTTCTAGAAGAGTCTAGGCTTTGGATGAGGATGAAGACTTTCTAGAAGAGTCTAGAACTTCCTAAGATAAGAATGAAGACTTTCTAGAACTTCCTAGGATAAGAATGAAGACTTTCTAGAAGAGTCTAGAACTTCTTAGGATGAGGATAAAGACTTTCTAGAATAGTCTAGAACTTCTTAGGATGAGGATAAATTAGATTTTTAGGAAATAAATAAAGTTTTATTTATTTCAAGGGTTTGGGTTGAGGAGATATTTATTAAAACTTTTTTAATAAACATGAGGATTAATATTTAATCTTAATTAAATATTTTGAGTTGGGATTAGGGGTAGGAAATGATGGGATTAGCCTTTAATCAGAATTAAAGAAGGATTAGAAGATTTTGGAAGAGGTTATTGGTCTCAAGAAGATTGGCCAAGTTTTGGGCAAAAAATAAATTTTTTATTTATTTTAGGATTTCTGGTCAATTTATTAATTAAATAATTAATAAATAAGGAAATAATGTTTAAATAAGATTTAAACATTTTTGGGAGGGATTCCTTAATTAAATATTTTTAATTAAGATAAAGGGATTTAATGGCATAAAAATTAATTAACTAATTAATTAATTAATATATAAATGATGATGTCATCAGAACTTTTTCAGAAAATAAAAATACTTTATTTTTTAAAGGATTTTTGGTCAATTTATTAATTAAATAATTAATAAATAAGGAAATAATGTTTAAATAAGATTTAAACATTTTTGGGAGGGATTCCTTAATTAAATATTTTTAATTAAGATAAAGGAATTTAATGGCATAAAAATTAATTAATTAATTAAATAAATAATTAACTAATAAATGATGATGTCATCAGGACTTTTTCAGAAAATAAAAATACTTTATTTTCTAAAGGATTTTTAGGTGTCTACATTTTGCCCCTCTTTGATGTGATGCCGCAAGTGGCATGGCATCAAAGATAAGAAAATAAGATGCCCAAGGCTAGAGCAGAAGAGGAGAGAATGGACTGTGAGATGCCCCCTCAAGAAGGCAGTGGGGAGAGAAAGAGAGGCACGATGGCTTCTTGAAAAATACAAGAATCTGGGATGAGCAAGGAGACTCAGATTGGCTTAAGAGAAGAGGTTTAGTTAGCTCAAACTCTCACTACGAGAGAATGATAAAGGGAGAATCAGAGGCACAAGAGGAAGCAAGCTTAAGATCTCAAGGATTGCAGAGGATGAAGGAGCGGAGCGCTATAAAAGGAATCCAGGATGGGGAGATGGATGAGGGGATTAAAAAAGCTGATGCAACAGGATTTCAAAGAGTCAGATTGGCGGAAGATGGGTTTCGGAGATCCCTAGGACTAGGATTATGGATCTCAAAAGATGAGGCTTGGTGGATCCCTAAGACTAGGATTGTGGATCCCTAAAGCTAAGAGTGATGAGTGATTCAAAGAGATACTGATGCACAAGCTGGGGTAGGAGAGACGGATGCTGGATATGGATGGGGGATAATGGAGATGAAGGAAAACCATTGAAGCTTTTTGAGCGGGGGGGATACTTCAAAGAGAAGTACCACCATGTAGTTGAGCACTAGATTTGCTATAGGACTGTTGGTTAATTTCCAAGGTTACCAAGAACATCAAGGCCTTTTTACCAACTGTCCAGAGGACTGACAAACTGACTCAAAACAAACACGCAAGGATTGCCCCAGTATCACACATGAATCCCAGAGGAAGCAGTGTGGAAATGACACTAGGTAACCCACAAGCAAAAAAGAAAACAAGCAAAAGACATGATCAAGACCTTACGCTCTGATTGCCCCATTCACAGTATACCATGATATGGAAGATCGTGGCAACTTTGAGGAGGGAACAAAAAGATTGTTTGGAAAAGATACTTCAAGACCCAAAATGGAAGATTCCAAATCAAAAGACAGCAAAAATCCAAAAGAGAACCGTTTGCCAATGAGATGGGTAGGACGAGGTACTAACAGACCAAGATCAGACATGAGGAAAGCTATATCCTGCAAGGATCTATTGGAGAGCACCTAAGATGATGGATCTGGATGAGTGATGCGTCTGGCAAGCTGAACTAAGAAGGATAACACTTTGGTGATAGGAGATCTAGCTAAAGGATGCATTGGAATAGCTAACCAAGGGTTGTGCGATGTGTGCAAGATGCTGATCAAGAAGGAACTGACACGAAAGCTAGATAGATACAATGGTACTAAGATAAAGAGAATGTTCAAGCTGACATATCAAGATATTTACAAGTGGGCTAATCAAGATATGGTACAAGCTAACGAACCAATGATAGGTATGATACAGATGGATAAAAAGCTCAGGATGAGAGGATAGCAGGATGGCTCAAGTTGGTGCAAGATGTAGAAGCTAAGGATGAGTTGATAGAGTAAGATATGGATGTGCAAGGATGCATCCAATGATGATGAGAGATTTTGTGACCGAGGATAGCTAGAGGAGCAGGATGAGATGGCTGGATAGGATGGTAGATAGCTAGGATTATGATGGATATAAAGAGATGACATTGGGTTTGCATGAGGATAGCCTAGAGCTAGATACCAATGACAAGGGAGGATGGACAAGACAAGATCTCCAAGGAATATAGTGCCCCCAATCAGAAGATAACATGCGGAAGGAGGTCTTATGATGGATGTGATAGGATTGAAGCTAGGATGGAAAAAGCTGAAGGGGCTAGGGAGATGGATGATAGCTGGGATGATTGGCTGAAGCTGCAGAAGATCAGTGGATGGTGTGAGATGGAAGCTAGAGGATGGAGGATAGGTGGATAGATTGGAAGATGGAGTTGGATGTCAAGAGATGACCAAAAGCATGAGGGTGATAGGCTAAGCTGGGGATGGCGAGATTACGCATGATGCTTGTTTGCCAAGTTTTCATCATGGTACTTGTCCAAGGCGCTTGAATTGCCAAGTTTTCACCAGTGGACGCTTTATTTTTCTTTTCTTTTTTGACTTTTTGACTTTGGACTTAGCTGGAATGATTTTGGCTTTCTTCAGCTATTTTGGCTTTTTTGGGATTTTTCACTAGCTGTTGGAATGTTCAATTTTGTTGCTAGCTATTGGTACATCGGATGTGTGATTTATGCAATAGATCGGATTAGATGGGATTGATGGTAGGAGATGGAGGGATGAAAATGCTAGAAAGGAGAATGAGATGGGGATGCTTGCAAGAGCAACATTGGCACATGTTGGAACGGGTGTGAAAAGAGCATATGGGGGATAGATGGTAGATGCGAGCGTGATGGAGGATTTGTGGAAGCGTGCTTGGGGATATAGGCACCCAAGATGGAGTTAGGAGATGGGGGACATGAGTCACTAGATGGGGGATTAGCAATGGTGGATGCCATTATGCATTGGGTTTCAACTTTTTTCTTGGGGATCCACATGGTTTTGGATTTTCTTTTCATAGGATTTTGCATTGTTTTGCATTCTTTGATTGGATTTTTCCTTTTTGGAGTATGTCTTTTAGAATAGACATATGATTGCCTAGGATGTGGATTTTTAGCTTTATGCATTTTGAAGTTGGCATTTACATTGTTGTGGTAAGCTTTGGGAAGATGGTTAGGAGAAGCTTTGTGAGATGGAGAGGATATGAAAGAGCATGTAGGGGGATGATGATGGATGATGTGCCCTGATATGTGCCTTTGTTGATCTTGCATAGGAATGGATGGAATAGGATTTTTATGATGGCTGATAGGAGGATGGAGGATGGTAGATTTTGGGACATAGGGACCCAAAATGGATTTAGCGGATGAAGGGGGGATATGGTACGTTGTTTTGGCTTGCAAAGATGGTGGAGGGGGGATGACATAAGATTTCTTGAAGGAGTGATGGGAGGCTGGCATGGTGGGCTTGGAGATAGGCTTGGTTTGGGGGTGTGGTGTACCAACACCTTTAGATGATGAGCCTTTGGATACATATCCAAGACCATGAAATCCTAGATTTTTTTGTGCAATAATAGGCTCTCTGATTCCTTGCTCTTGTGGTCCTAAACCTTGACCTTGATAATGCCATCGATTGAGCATTTGAACAAGCTGAGAAAACTTTTTGCTTGCAGAAAATGGTAGAAGTGATTTATTAGGTGTATTGCAATGGGGAGATATTGTTCTTAATTCTTCTGCTGAGAGAGGGCAACCGTGGATGAATGTAAGTGAACCAAGAGGGTAGATTATAGATGGTGGAATAGCTTGGATAGGTGGTAAGATGGAAGCATGGAGCGGGGGAGATGGAAGGATAGGATCTTGATGTAGCTGGTGGGATGACAAGATATCTTGTAGTGGAGGAGATATGGCTCGAGGTTTTGGAGATGGAGGAGATGGTGACTGCACTATGGATGGAAGACATGGTACGATGATATCTTCATTTATGCTTTGGGGGATGTCAACATGCTTTTGGGCAGGATCTTGATAGGATTGGTTTGGAGTGGATGGTGCGATAGGAGGTGAAGGGATGAATTCTTCAAAGGCAGCGGATGGATAGATGGGAGATTCAGTAGTGGAGATGGGTGAGTAGAAGATGGATGCATAAGGGTCATTACGAGAGATTTGGGAAATGCTTGAAGGCGATGTGGATAGGATTTGGAGGGATTTGACAGGTGGTGGGATTTTGATGCTTGCGGGAAGTGGAAGGATTTTAAGCAATTTGATGGATGGTATGGGGATAATAGCTATGGGAGATGGAGGTGATATTATAGATGGGGAAGCTTCATCACTGACTACTTCACATGGTTGGATTAGATGACATGGCTTATCGACTGTTGGAGGCAACTTTTCTTGTATTTCCTCTAGGAGATTCCTTGGAGACTCGTGTGTCAAAGGTGGAGGTGGATTGACAGGAATAGCTAGTGTGATGGGGGTGGAAGATTGGAAGCTTGGTTGATGGGGTGATGGAGGGGAAGCTGGAATATCGGATGGCATGACTAGATAGTTTGGAATAACTCTTGGATTTTGGGGGATTCTTGGGGGAATTTTTCTAAGGCTTTCAATATACCCGTCATAGTCAACAAGATTTTCATCATCATTGGAATAGGAGGTGGCGGGAGCAAGGACAATGCGACCAAACACATCATGATAGGATTGGTACTTCATGCTTTGATGGTGAGTTTGATGGGGATGGGGTCTTGCATATGGATGAACATGGAAGCTCATGGTTGGATTTGGATTAAGCACAGATTTTGGATTGGCTGATGAAAGATTTCCTAGGGAGAGTCAAAGTTGCACGACAGACCTAAGGAGGATTGGCTAGAGATTTTTGGCTTTCTTGTGGGTGGAGACTTCAAGGGTATGCTGTCAAAAAGTGAGAGTTTTGCTTTCCTATGCGCTGGATTTGGTGGTGGCTATGTCAACTTGAGGATAGACTAGTGATCCTATGGGCATGACACAAGATTGACCACTTGTGGATCCCAACCTTTAGCTCAAGGTGATGAGGGATACAAGTGACAAAGCTGGATTACCCTAGACAATGCTCTGTCAGAGGGATAACCTTGGTGAGATTGGTTGATTGGTAGGATTGATTGGATAGCAAACTCTGGCAGAGTAACAACAACTCTTTAAAGGCTTGGGTGATTTTGGATTGGGTTGCTAGCTGGCTGGGGGGATGATTTGGATGGACTTTGGATTTGGGATTGTTCTAAGGCAAAGAACTAGATAGATTCAGTTGCATCGGGGGAGCTTGGATGATTTTCTGATAAGGTAGTGACTATGCTAAGTATGCCTTGAGTTGGGAGATTTCTGCTTTTCTGGGATTTCGACCAAAATTGGCAAACATTCATTCAAAAGCTATGAACAAACAAGCAGACAAAAGTTTTGAGCAAGCACATCAAACACACCAACATCCTAGGAAGCTTTCTACAAGGATGAAATTTGTTATAGCTAGGGAGTCCTCAATATACGCAAGGTACGTGAGGCCCAAATCCGTAGATGAAACCAAAAAGATGTCACACAGCCGAGAGGAGCGGTAACCCACTTCTCCTCTTTCACTTCTCAAGGGTATAAAGTTCCTTGAGGCTTAGCCCGAGTGACAAAATTTTGATCCCAAGAGAGGTGTCTTTGGATTCACCTCCCGATCTTTATACTCCACCAGAACGCTGGAGTTGAGGTCGTCCCAAGGGGTGATGAAATCCCCAAGCAGGCCTCCTAAAAAGTGTAAAAAAAGACCACATACATGATCTTGGGCTTTAAAAGACACGCGTTCATTCCAATTGATGATTTAAATTTTGTAAGCTATGATTGAAGACACTCGTGATTATGGCATACAATGTTCATTCCAATTTGACAGCGTCATTAGCATAATGAAAGTCGAGAGATCGTCAACATAAGAAATGTGAGCGCCATTGAAAATGCGTCAAAACCATGCGATGTTCATTGATTTTTAGGCATTCAAGATTGAGTGTGAGTTTATTTTAAGCCCAAAACAAAGATGTGTGAAACTCGATTGCCAAGCACGCACCCGGAGGCCCTCCACGTCAAGATTTGTCTAATTTTTATGCCCAAATGAAGTGTGACGAGATTAATGCGCATTCAAGGAATTTTCTAACTTAGAAAAACCACTAAAGACCCAAGTGCGTGGAGTTTGATCTTTGTGGAGCACTTAACACCCTCTTAGGTAGACCCATCCTCATAGATGGTGCTGAGATTGCAACTAATGGTTAAATTGATGGGTGATTAAAGAGGGTGAGTCCAACTACAAACTTACTCAAAGCGTCTTTATTAGTTTTTATAACTTAGAAGATTTCAAAAATGTGGATTCTTTTTATGCTCCAAAAGATGATTATTTGATCTATGGCATTCAAGATTGGATTTGTTGTTTTAATCATGCATTCAAAGAAAATTTGATTTTAATCCATGGCATTCAAGAGTGTGTTTAGCAACATGCATTCAAAGACAAGTGATTAAACATTCAAGTTTTTTTTTTTTTTCCTTTGAGTATTCAAGATTGAGATTTTGTGTGTTGTTTTAAGAACTTTGAAGTGTTTTGTTTTAACCTTAGATCATTCAAGATTTTTTTTGGACTCAAAAGTGAAAATGACTCTTTGGACTTTGCTTTTCATTCAAGATTTTGTGTTCTAGTTTGCATGTTTTAAGCCCAAAAATGATATTCCTAGGTTGTTTTGATGCATGAAAAACCTAAGCAACATTCAAGATTTTGCAACAAGACATTTATTTGGAACAAATAACAAAAGTTTTAGGACTCTTAGTTTTCATGAGATTTTTAAAAGAACTTTAAAATATTTTCAAATGAGGTTCATTTTATCCTTGATTGATGCTTTGAGTTTGATTTAGATTTTAGTGTGCACTTAGTGTTAATTTTGAACCTTTTGAAATGGAAACTTGAAGTTCTTTTTAAATTCTCAAAAATGAAGTGTTCCTAACTTTGCATGAATGCATCTAAAACCTTGATGTTGCAAGGATGCAAATGATTGGATTGGTTTAGTTTCACTTTAAAAGATTTTTTCTTTTTTGCAAATTTTTAATTTTTTAATGGATTTAAGCATGATTTGGGGGTTCATTTTAAGCACTAAAAAGAAGTGTGTATGATTTTGCTTCCTTAAAAAAAAAATGGCCAAGATCTCCCACAAGAAGAAGAAGAAGAAGTAGATGGAATAAGAAGAATATAGACAAGAAGAGGAAGAAGAATTCCAAGTGCTTTGTCCACCTATAAGCTTGAAAAATCTGCAAATACTATGAGATAGACTATGAGTTTCTTTGTCTTCTTCATGCTCATGTGGACCTACAAAACCAATTTATACAATCCTACCAATAAAAAAAACAAAAAAAATTAGCCAAAATCAGCAAATGACATACAAAACTTGCCTAAAAAAGCTAATGAAGATGACCCATGTGGGGTCCCACCGGGTGTGCCAAAATGTATATGAGCAATGTTAGTATGCTAATAGAAACCAAATTTAAATAAAGCTTCTACAAACTAAACAAAATTCATAAACTTCAAGATAGACTAAGATGAGCTCGCAATTGAGAATATGAGCCATTAATGGGCTCTCTCAATGAGAAGCTCTCTTGTTGAGTAGCTTTGTCTAAATAGATAGGATGTATGCTCAAGCTTTATGCTTCAAAAAGGGCTTCAAATGGAGTTGGAATTTGGGTGTGAGTGTATGGTTTTGATGTAAAATGGCTTCTCAAAATGGCATTATGACTTTACTTCATGGATTGTGTTATTTTGCAAAGGGGGAGCATCCAATTTATAGGCAAGAGGCTTGAGGGATTGAGGGCTAAGATGCAAGGATGGGAAAAAGCTCATGGAGGGCTCAGATTGCATGAGAGGAGAGCACATGGATTGTGCTTCCTTACAGCCAATCAAGGAGTGACACATGTCACATGGCGAGAGGATGGAGGAAAGGAGAAGGATGAGTCAACAAAGGAGGCTCAAGGGATAAAATCTTCATAAAGACCCTCATAATGACTTGTAAGAGCAATAAAAGGGCTTGGAAGAGTCATTTATGGCCTAGTGGGCTTCATAAAGTTTTATGGTTGAGATATTTTGAGGGTGATGAGAGCAATTTCGACTTGGACTTGATTAGGAGGGTTTTAAGCTTGCTTAGGCTTGTGCAAATGATTAGAAGATGGATTAGGATGGTTTAGGATTAGCTTAGGGATAGGCAAGTGGATGGCATTTAATGAGGGTGGGTGAAGGAGGAGATATTTGTTAACTTTGGCTTGAGTTAGCAAGTCTTAACCCATGTTTAGGGAATGTGACAAGGTTAGGAGGGGATTAGGATTAGGGTTAAAGACATCTTCTAGAAGAGTCTAGGCTTTGGATGAGGATGAAGACTTTCTAGAAGAGTCTAGAACTTCCTAGGATAAGAATGAAGACTTTCTAGAAGAGTCTAGAACTTCCTAGGATAAGAATGAAGACTTTCTAGAAGAGTCTAGAACTTCTTAGGATGAGGATAAAGACTTTCTAGAATAGTCTAGAACTTCTTAGGATGAGGATAAATTAGATTTTTAGGAAATAAATAAAGTTTTATTTATTTCAAGGGTTTGGGTTGAGGAGATATTTATTAAAACTTTTTTAATAAACATGAGGATTAATATTTAATCTTAATTAAATATTTTGAGTTGGGATTAGGGGTAGGAAATGATGGGATTAGCCTTTAATCGGAATTAAAGAAGGATTAGAAGATTTTGGAAGAGGTTATTGGTCTCAAGAAGATTGGCCAAGTTTTGGGCAAAAAATAAATTTTTTATTTATTTTAGGATTTTTGGTCAATTTATTAATTAAATAATTAATAAATAAGGAAATAATGTTTAAATAAGATTTAAACATTTTTGGGAGGGATTCCTTAATTAAATATTTTTAATTAAGATAAAGGGATTTAATGGCATAAAAATTAATTAATTAATTAATTAATAAATGATGATGTCATCAGGACTTTTTCAGAAAATAAAAATACTTTATTTTCTAAAGGATTTTTGGTCAATTTATTAATTAAATAATTAATAAATAAGGAAATAATGTTTAAATAAGATTTAAACATTTTTGGGAAGGATTCCTTAATTAAATATTTTTAATTAAGATAAAGGGATTTAATGGCATAAAAATTAATTAATTAATTAATTAAATAATTAACTAATAAATGATGATGTCATCAGGACTTTTTCAGAAAATAAAAATACTTTATTTTCCAAAGGATTTTTAGGTGTCTACAGATGAGACTTGTGTACAAGCCCTAGACCTCATGGATGGAGGAGAAATTACACAAAGCACTTGGGAGGATATTAAGAAGTATTGCAAAAACTACTCAAGGGCTAATGGGAAGAAAGGAAGAGGAATTTGTTCTAGTTTTTTGAAGACTAGTAGAATTGGTGTATCAAATTTGGATCTTTCAATTTTTTTGTTTGACTTCAAGAAACACATTATTAACAATGTTGCAACTCAGTTGGATACCATGCAAGCCAAAAGTAAACATGAAGAAGATGATGCTATGTTGGTTCACTCGGTTGACTTCTTCTCTTAGTACTAGGAGAAGAAGAGGAATTGCAAATGTAAGATGGTTGCTAATGTGGAGAATCAGCTATAACAAATGCCAATAGATTTCAAGGAAATTGATGATAATGTACATATACTATACTTTTCTCAAAGGAGACCATGGGCTCAGAGACAAGGTATGCCTCAATAACCACTCTAAAATCAATGACAAAATTCTAATTTTAAACCCAAATAATTGGAATCCTTATTGGCATACTCAATCTCAACGCATGTGGAATAACCAACCTTGGCAACAACCTCCACCTGACTAGTGGCAACAACAAAATTGACAAGCCCCTCCACAACACTGAAATCAACATCATCAAAATTAGCAACTACAACCCAATCAATGGCAAGCCCCATAAGGTCACTGACAACAATCACCTCAGGGGTGACCTAGTCCACAATATAATGCCTTACATCAAACCCAACAACAAGCTTTAATGCCACCTCCTCCTACAACCAATAAAATTGTACCCAAGAAAACTCAATTACCTTCTAAGCCAACACCAAATCTAAATAACACGCCTACTTAAAAGCAAGTGTATTCCTCAAATGATACTCAACAACAAACCTATTCAAACAATGATATTCACCTTAGGTCTAGAAACACTCTTCCAAATTATAAAGGTCCAATACTTTTGAGGATGCCTTGAATGAAGAATCTCTTCCTGTCCCACTACAATCTCTTGCAACCAAGTCACCAACATTTTCACAAAGACTTATCCAATCTTCTATTCCTCTTGGAAATCCTACTATTGGAGAACTGCTCACTCAATTGAAGCAAATGACAATAGAAATACCGTTGTTAAATGCTCTATAGGAGATCCCAACATACACCAAAGCTATTAAGGAAGCCTGTATATAACAACCTAATAGGAAATGTAAATACCCTCAAATTTTTCATGTCATGGGTCAGTTGTTCGACCTCATGTTGAATAAATCCATAGTTCCAAAATATGCTGACTTAGGTAGTCTAGTTGTCATAGTTCATATAAATGGGGTTCAGGTACATAATGCTTTGATAGAACTAGGAGCATCCATTAATGTAATGACTAGGGAAGTAATTCTACACTTGAATATCATTGGTATAAGAGAGACCCCTACCATACTTCAGCTTGCTGGTAGCTTTACTATCAAACCTGATGGTATGATTGAGGATGTCATAGTTACTTTGGATAATTGAGAATATCTAATGGATTTTGTTATCTTGTCATCTAAAGAAACTTTGGGAGATTATCCTACCATCCTAGGAAGGCCTTGGTTAGCTGCTATAGATGCTTGCATATCTTATCATTCAAGAAAGATGGCCATATCTAATGGTTCCAATATCAAGAAGTTAGCCTTATACTCTCCTGCTACACCACTTTTACAAGATAATCAAGTCACGTGGCCTGATTTAGGGAATGATGAACCTGAGGTAAATTCATTAAGTCAACTTATGGTGATTGATAGAAACCCATTTATGATTCCTCAAGATGATGATGATGTCCTCACAACTATCTTGTCTAATGAATATGGTGAAGATTTTCCTCTATGTAGTGACAAGAATTGTTCATTATAGACAATTCTTCCTCTTAGATATATACCTCATTTTCTTGTAATCATTAGCTACCTTTATACCTTGTTACCTCATGAGAATAGGCCATCCAAATTTTCTAAGTTAGGAATGTTAGATAAGGTAATTCAAGTTGAAGTAAGTCCAGGTAAGGTGTTAAATGTCTGTCAAAGCCTTACTCCTGCCAAGCTAGAAAGTACGCTTAAGTTGCTCTAGGAAAATCAGCAAACATTCACTTAGGACTACAAACATATGAAAGGACTTGACCCAAAGCTCTATACTCATAGAATCTATAGTACACCTAAATACAAACCTATATGAGAACCCCAAAGAAGAGTCAATCCAACATTGCGAGATATAGTGAAAACTAAACTACGAAAACTTTTGAGTGTTGGGTTCATCTATCCTATTTCTGATAGTCAGTGGGTTTCACCTTTGGTAATAGTGGATAAAAAAGGAGGTAAATGGAGGGTATGCATGAATTATAGGGAACTTAATGCAACCACTAAAAAATATCACTTTTCCTTACCTTTCATTGATCAAGTTCTTAATAATTTGCCTAGGAAGAAGTATTTCTATTTCCCAGATGGATTCAGTGAGTATAACCAGATTCAAATATCACTAGAAGATTAGAATAAGACAATTTTTACCTATCCTTGGGGCACATTTTCTTATTCAATACTATCTTTTGGATTGTTCAATGCTCTTGCTACCTTTCAATGAGTTGTGATACACTAACATGTTTGCTGATTGTATCGAAATCTGTATGGATAATTTCATTGTGTATGGATTTAATTTTGAAGAGGCTAAATATAATTTGGACAAAGTTTTGAAAAGATGTAAAGAACACAACCTTCCATTGAATAGTGAGAAATGTTATATGATGATGAAGGAAGGGGTTGTGCTAGGTCACTATTTTTCTTCAAGTGACATTCGAGTTGATCCTCAAAAGATAGAAGTGATTAGCACTCTGCCTACACCTAAAAATAAAAAAGATGTTAGAAGTTTTCTAGGACATGTTGGATACTACAGGAGATTCATATAATATTTCAGCCAAATAGAAGCTCCATTGTATAAATGGATGAAAAAGGACTTTGAATTTTCATGGAATTTAGAATGTGACAAATCATTTCAGCAACTCAGAGAAGTCTTGACCAAAGAATCTATACTTAGAGGTCCTAGTTGTAATCTTCTATTTCATATTCATATTGATGCTTTAGATTATGCCATAGGTACTGTGTTAAGAAAAAAATGAAGAAACTATTGAGCATGCTATCTACTATATCAGCAAAAATTTGCAAGGGGCTGAATTGAATTACATTGTCATAGAAAAAGAATTGTTGGCTGTCATTTATGCACTTAACAAATTTAGACATTACATCACCGGTTATAATATTTTTGTGCACATTGATCATGCCGCCATTAACTACCTCATGAATAAACCTTCCATTTCAAGAAGACTAGCTTGTTGGTTGTTTCTTAGGGATTTGACATCAAAGTGATAGATAAACTAGGCAAGGCTAATGTAGTAGAAGATTTTCTCTCACGATTGCAAGTGCCTGATGATCCTACAACCATTGATGATAGCTTTCCAGATGAATATTTATTTTCTTTGCTAACACACAATCCATGATATGCTGACATTTTCAATTACCTTACCACAGGAAGAACCCTAGATCATTTCACTCATAAGGATAAAAGATTGCTAGGTTAAAAAGTGTTTAAATTTTCCTTGGATAGTTGGTTGCATGTTTTACACCGAACTTGATCAAGTTATGCAAAGATGTATAAGAGAGTATGAAACTTATGATATTCTGTGTGCATGTTATGATGAACCATGTGGGGGGAATTTTTTAGCTAAAAGGAAACCATTCAAAATCTTGACAACTAGATATTATTGGCCAACTCTTCATAAGGATGCAACAAAATATACCAAGAAATGTGACAAATGTCAATGAATGGGCAGATCAACTAAATCAAATAAAATGCCCCTGCAACCACAAGTAGTTGTTACACCATTTGATAAATGGGAATAGATTTTGTTGGACCAATAGACCCTCCATCAAGAGGTAAGTCTTACATTTTGGTATGTATTGATTATGTCACTAATTGGGTTGAAGAAAAACCTATGAAACATGCTGGGGATAATAGTGTTGTAGAATTCTTGTATGAAGTCTTTTTTACAAGATTCAGTGTCCCTAGAGAGATGGTGATTGATAAAGGAGCCCAATTTACCTCTAATCTTATTAATTCACTCATGAATGAATATACCATTCAACATTGTAAATCATCTCCTTACCATCCTCAAGCCAATGGACAAGCTGAGATAACAAATAGAGAGCTACAAGGAATTTTGACAAAGGTTGTTCAAATACATAGAAGAAATGGGCATCTGAGCTTCTAGAGGTATTATAGGAATATTGGACAACACGGAAAAAAAAAAAAAGATTTATTCCTTTTGAGTTAGTCTATGGAAAAATAGCTGTGATGCCCATTGAGTTTGAACACAAAACACTCTGCACTGCATTAGAACTCAATATTGATCTCCATGATGCCCAACAAGACATCATCCTATAGCTAAATGAATTGATTAGTTTCAAAAATCTACCTTGAATAATACAGAGTTAATTCAAAATTAGTGCAAGAAATGACATGATAGATTTATCAAGGATACACAACTCATTGTGGGTGATTGGGTACTACTCTATGATTCCAAATACCAACATAATCCAAGCAAGTTCTAAACTAGATGGTTATGACCATTTGAAATAGAAGCAGTGTATGATGATGGAATTGTGTAGTTATCCAAAATTGATCTTGAAAGATTCAAACTAGTGGTAAATGGTCACAAACTCAAAATCTACATTAAACTGCAGAGTAAAGAGGAGTTCTTACAGTAGTTCAATTTTGCAGAATCTCCTACAACTGAGGCAACTAACTCTTCTACTCAACATGACCTACTTCTTTGACTCCTATCAAAGTTCATACTAATCCATCACTTTCTCGATGATTAATTCATCTCACTTTCTCTCTATACCACCCATCCACCTCACCCTTACTTCAATATTCAACTATGCAGTCGTGAAATATTTTCTCTAACTTTACCCTAAGGTTAGTGCCATGCATTTGTCAATACTTATTCATTTCCTTTAATTTCATAGTTTAGTATTTTATGCCTACACAATCCTTTTCTCTCAATGCATGATGGGACCCATGCTTTCTTTTAAGTTAGGCAGGGGGGAGGGTGGTTGTATAAAAATCTTATTTTATGTACATCATATCTTATAGTCGCATGATAAGTTAATATGTTGTACTATGGGTGATTATTAGAAGATATACCATATCATAGTGTAGACACCCAAAAACTGGAAAAGACCCAAATCAATTGTTACATCAAATCATTAGTCAATCAAATCACCTATGAAATAAAAAAGGACTTAAATCACTTTGAAAAGAGGAAAAACAATTCATGAAATCATAAAATGAAATAAAAAAAGGACACAAGAAAAGACAAAAGTTGAAAATAAATGAAACATTTAATAAATCAATTAAAGCTATTTATCCTCACAAAAGTGAAAATCCTCCTTTTAACATTTAAAAGAATTAGAAAATCCTCATTTATTCTCACAAACCAAGTCTATTGGAATCTCCCCCTTGGTACCTTATGAGATATTTACAATTTCACCACTACCCCCTAATCAAAAGTAAAATCCTGATCATAACCCCAACCCCTTCTAAATCCTATAAATAGGAGGAGAAATCCAAGAGCAAAGGGACTCAAGTTTGATGCATCTGCACTATAGGCATATTTAGAGTTATCATGTTAGTATGTCAGCATTGTTATTATAGTGAATTCATGTCATTCTAGTATCTTTTTAGCCTTGTTATGTTATTCATTTGATATCATTTAGCTCTTGTTTAGCCCATTGCATGCATATATCATAGCATTCTAGGGTTATTATACTCATATAATCTGTATTCTCACATAGATCTTGCATTGACATTTGTAGATCTACATTCATAACATACTCCCGTTCTAGAACTGTCATTGAGATGTTGGTCTGAGAGCAATCTTAGGGGTTATAGTTAGGGAAACATGAGATGTTTGTGGAGTCTCTATTTGACAATGATTTCTTGGGTCTAGATTAGTTCATTGTCATTCTATTTGTGCTCTGCTCTAAGGTCTCATGGATACACAATTCCACTATGTACACATAGATTTTAAAATCATTAGAATGACATGACACTTACCTTCCTTTTAAAAAGCACAAGAAAAAAAAGTATTTATGGAATGAAAAGGATGAGAGGTAAGTTTAATAATTACATAATATTACGTAATAACATCTTATGAGATGACATTATTTATTTAATGCTTGCTGACATTTTTAAAAGTGCTTTGTAAATCTTGGAAATTAGCCTTTCTATTTTTTTCACTTTTGTGTTGTCCTCTGAGTGATATCTTTTTAGCATAAAAATGGGGAGAGATCTAATATGACATGAACCCATAGTTCATAATATTATGCTCCATGATAATGACTATCGACCATTGTTTGAAAACCATGGACGACTTTAGTATTTTTAGAAGCTTAAAGCTTGGGATGAAGATATTGCATTTCATTTCATGAATTCCTTAAACAATAGGATAGCCATGGTAAAAGGGCTCATGATTGAATGCAACCAAGAGATAATCGTAGAGGTCTCTCAGTTGTCATAAGAAAGTGAATTTTTTTAAGAAGACATGGACCCACATTTTAAAATGGCATAATTAAACTTGCATACAGATAGGTGGTTGGAAATAGATATGAAGCAAGGCACAATGAAGATATCTGTATAGGAACCCTATAATCGATGCACTCTATTATCACGGGAGTACATTATATGTGAGGGAATGTATAAATGGTTACACAATATTCATTTTATGCTTCTTAACTATTTGAGGCATGCCAACAGACCAATCAATTTTACACATTTCTTATTTAGTCTATTGAAGAAATGAACTACATCTATTCATCAAGGTAAGTCAAATTTGGTCTCAAACTATTAGTTTGTGGTGATTGATTAGGGAAGTACTATACATACTCCATAATTCCTCGATAAGGTTTGGGGCTATTTTATTAGCATTTTTGGGCCATGTTGTAACTAATTTTAACCCTAAAGTGGAAAAAATAATTATATAAAATGTCTTAGGGTTAGCGATTTAATAAGGCATGAAAAATTTCAAAGATAGGAAGAACATAAAATTGACATTTTCTAAGGTTGCTCATATTGAGAAGGTGCAACAATGTTTCTCTATGGAGAATGCAAAAGTTGTCAGCACACCTTTACCTGGTCATTTGAAGTTGACTAAGGAGATGTGTCCAAAGACACAAGAAGAGGAGGAAAAAATGCCCAAGGTACCCTATGATTCAACTATAGGAAGTTTGACGTAAACCATGACATGTACTGGACTAGATATTGCACATGTAGTGGGAGTTGTTAGCAGGTATATGAGTCATCTAGGGATTGAGAATTGGAATGCAATTAAATGGATTCTCAAATAGTTGAGAGGAACATCCAGAAAGTGTTTGTATTTTGGGGGATCTACTACTGATTTACAGGGCTATGTTGACTTAGATTTGGCAGGGGATATTGATATCAGGCGTAGTACTGCATGATATATATTTACTATTGGTTGGGCAATGAGTTGGGTTTGTTGCTTACATAAAGTGAATGCTTTATCCACTAAAGATGTATAGTATGTTGCTGCTACAAAGGCAACCAAGGAGTTGATATGGCTTCAGTTCTTCTTGGAAGAATTGGACACCCACAGAGGGATACTTATTTGTTTATAGATAGCCAAAGTGACATTCATCTTGCGAAGAATTCTGCCCTATATTCAAAGAAAAAGAATACATAAAGTTGCAGTACCATTTCATTCAGTCAGTTTTGGATGATGGACAGTTAAAGATAGGCAAGATATATACATATGATAATCCAACATATATTTTTACAAAGGTAGTGACAATGGAGAAGCTTAACTCCTCTTCATCTCTGGTTGGTCTTCTTCAATGAACAAAACAAAGGTACTACAGAGTCTAGGGTGGTTTGATCTAGTGGGAGCCTCATGGAGAAATGGCATTGCTACAAGATTAATCTCCAAGTGGGAGATTGTTGTTTAGTCTAGAGCCTGATCAATTCCTAAGTAGGAGATTGTTAGTTTGTGATAATTGATCAGGGAAGTACTGTACATACTCCATACTCCATAATTTTTTTGGGGATATTTTATCAACATTTTTGGGCCGACATGTCATAACTAATTTAACCCAAAAGCAGTAAAAATACATTTATAAAATGGCTTAGGGTTAGGGATTTCATAAGATGTGATGTGATAATAACTTCTTGTGGTGGTATTGAGTTGTAAGGGATTATGAATTGTAATCACTAGATAATTAAATATTGGAATCACTATC